>JAWZYV010015452.1:0-107616 GCA_038373885.1 Cheiracanthium punctorium
TATTATTCATATTCACACTCTAGAAGCACTGAACTTCCGACTAGTACATTCTTGAATCCTAGGTAAAGTAACTGCACGTGGTGAGAAAGCAAGACGGGTTTTGTGACGTAGGACAGTGGGGGGAAAGCACTGTAGCAGGCCCGAGCAGTACAATAGAGAAGGCCCTGATTAGTCCCGTGTCTGGCGTTTTGTTATGCTGGCTTTGTGCCGAACTTTGGGTATTTCGATTCCTAAGAGACTCTGGCGAATCCTGTCTAACTCTGGGACGACCCTTTTTTTTTTTTTTTTTTTTTTTTTTTTTTTTTTTTTTTTTTTTACTTTAAATATTTACAGATACTATTTTACCTATTTGAACACTATATGTTCCGTTACCTTATACATATACAAAATGCACTTTGACACTTTCAACACACACATAAATGAAAAATATTGTACATGAATACATACATATTAAGCAAGTACTAATTCAATTGTTCAGTTCTACTGATTGTTGCATAATATTCCATCAATAAAATATTTATTTATTTATTTTATTTATTTACTTAATTTTATTTAATTTAATTTTTCTATATGTCAATACGTTGTAATGACTACAAACTATCTTATTCACAACATTCTTTCTATTAGAGAAATTAATTGTTTTAACAAAAATACCTTCTTTGTCACCTTTAAAATCAAAGTTCTTTCGTATATATATATATATATATATTTTTTGCAGCAGTATATTAACACTTACAAAACACAAATAAAATATTCAAAGAATGTCAATGCATGGTTTTTTTTTTTTTTGTTGAAACTGAGAAACAAGATAGTAACTTCGTTATTATGATGCATAATTTCTCTCCCAGACTTTGTTTTATTTTTGAAAAATCTACTATATATATTTATTATTATTATTATCATTAATTTAACTATCATTTGAGTTACTAGGAGTACATAAAATTGCCTTTTTTCTACGGCACCATTATGTGGTGGTTTATTTTCGTTATGGTTAAAATTTGAGGAAAACTAAAGCCTAACATGATCGTACAGTGGTATTATGCCGCGCATAACCTGCCTGGCAAGTACTCCTAGTATTACGCTGAAAAAAAATGAAAAATGATTGACATACACCAAAACACTAAAAAAAACTAAAGACTCTATGAATTGCAACTAAATACCATTTATTCTTAGTCATTCCACTAATATTAATTAACAGACGATATTGACATAATTTTAAACTTAAATATGTCTGGGGGAGATGTGGTTTTGGAGGATAAGGGGTATCCACAAAAGGTTTGAAACACAAATAATAAATAGATTACTGGGAATATTCACCATTATGATGAGGTAGCCATCTTTACACAAGACACGATCGACGCGTGCACTATTGGAACCGCTTTCTTTCTCTTAAGCCATCATCTGGCCTCTGATTCCATGTTTCTTTTGAACACAACTTGATCATATTGATTCGAAGCACACACTGATTTTTTAAGTCCGTTCACACCTTTTTCAAACTCTCTTCTGCTTCTTTTTTTCTCTAGCACACTCGTTCTGTCGTCTTTTTTTCTTCTCCCACGGGGTTGTTTCCTCTTTTCTTACCCCCTCTTACATCATTGGCTGGAGTTTCTGATTTGTTCGTATCGGGGAATTAATGCATCCTCTCGTCGAATCCCAGACATGTAGGTGGATCATTCGGGAATATACCCCGCCAAATTTGCATATCATTTTCGGCCATAAATATTTTCGGCCATAAATATTTTAACGTTGACAGTTCATTGTGCTATAGTGTCCAGACTGTCCATTGCCTGGCGCCTCTTCTAATTTACGGTCCACTTGTGTGGTCTTCCCATGGGAACCGTCTCAAAATTATATTTTACTGCTGTTTCACTTCACCACAGGCAATATACCAATTTTGGTTAGTATCCGTTCGCCCGTTTTAGCTATAGAGCCCTGTTTATAGGGGAAGTTTAATTCTAACCACTTTGTACATTTATGATATGCTTATTTTTCTATGTGTGCTAGGTTTATTAAATTAGCTTTTTATGCTTTAAATGCATGAATGATTTCACAATTAAACCGAAACAAAAGCGGTCGAAATTAGATGTAAAATTAGTATACGTCAGTCTTCCCCAACATTTTTATGGTTGCCATCCATCAAAAAAGAAAAAAGGGAAAAAAATTTCGTCGACTGGTATCTGCAGAAAAAAAAACAATCTGAAACATTTTCATACTTTAACCCTTTCAGGACCAGAGCCGCATATACGCATCAGCGAGAAACTCATCGCAAACAACGCAGAACAGGCATACGCAGTGTCATCATGTAAAAAATAATTAATAAGGAACACTATATAATTTTGGACACTTCAATGTAAATAAGCTTAATCTTGACGATCTGTTGTCTTTCAAAATAATTCGCACGTGGCAGTTTTCATACCCTTGGTAACATCTGCAAAATTCGGCTGCTGTCCAGAAGAGGTTAAACACGCCTAAAATGCTATCAATTAAAATCGTACCATAAGCCATGCGCCGTCCCTATTTTTCTTTCTTATACGATTAAGTTAGAAAGTGCATAATAATCCATGAGTGTATCGTATTTTTATACCTTGTTCCATAAAACACTTGTTTGGAATTGAAATCTATATTAAAATTGCCTACTAAAATTGTCTTACAGACTTCGTTAGACATATTCTCAGTGTACTTCTTCTTTGTAATGGACTGTATGTAGCATTTGCCAATTTCTCGATAAATATGGAACTATCACCAAGCTGTTTCAGTTTGGGGGGTCTTATTTTTTGGCGCAAACTTGGCGATAAATCCTCAAAAATTGCAAACCTTGGCGGCTTTCAATATTTTATTATCTCCTCCCACACTTTATGGCAATCACATTGGAAAAGGCAACGCAAACCTTTCGACGCGACGTCCACAAAATATCCATAGAAATGTCCACCAGTTATATAGAGATAAAAAACCGGAATGAACAAAATAGCACTCTAGTGCTAAAAATTATAAATAGGTATTTTTTATTAAATAAAATGTCACATCAATATATTTTTTATGGATATAAGTGTTTAAGTATTAAATTTAAGCAGTGTGTCCTAAAAGTTTACGGATTTGACGAATTCGTTGTTCGTGATATTTTTTAAATATTAAATTTTATTTGCTTATCTTTGCATCAGTTCTTAAGATTTTACTGTTTGGTTCTTTTCGCACTTCTTAAGTTCTGCGAGAATAGAGCTGCGTTATTTTGTTCTTCACAATAAAATGAAACTATCAAGCAATCCGAGAATTGCGCTCCATGCAATAGATTTTGAGCGTAAATCGTATGAAGGATACGAAAATGCATAGCTGAATAAATATCCAAATGATATTCGCATGTCGTCAGTACGGGCACTTATAAAACACCCTGAATTTGAGGAAAGTAATTGTGAGGTTTGAAAAACCTAAGAAAAAATACTAGACTTTTCAACTCTTTCAAGAATCGGCATAGGTCCGAGGTCCTTTTGTTGGGAAGCATTGATTCTCAAAGAAAATGTTGGAAGAAAATAAAAATTTACTGTGGATAATGAATCACAAATTGCACTGCACTTTAAAGGCATGGAAAGTATATTTATACCATTTAAGTTCGAACAAAATCCAATATCCCCACAGAATGCAGAGGAAAAGGAAATATATGATACACAAAAAAACTCTATTTGTTGTCATAAGACCGTTTCTTTTATAAAAATAATATTTTCCTTGCATACAAGCTGTATATTATATTTATTTTACTGCGAGCATCTTGCTTTTTTTCTTTTTATGATACTTTCAAAGTTTGGTTGCATCCTTTAAAGCAAAAATGGAAATTTATTTTTTTATTTAATTTTTTGTTTTGCAGTAAGCTTTCTTTTCATTGAAGTATTCCACTCATGTACAATTTATTTGGAAGTTTTTTTTTTTATCTTGATATAAATTTCAAGCGCAATATTTAAATAGAATTTTCCTAACTAAAGCATCTCATTTAAGAAAAAAATTGTAAAACATTTTCTGAAAGAAAACCTTCACTCAAAGAAATCCTTATAAAAATATCGTTATTTTTTCGGTAGAATTAGACTATTTCAGATATAGCGATGTTTTCATTAATTTGCCAAATTTCTACAGTCAATCTGTAAGCCATAAGTATTGTCAAAATCATGACAAAGAATTTTGTAAATAATTAATAATGACACTTTAAAGTAATTAATTGAATTTTTTAATTAATGCATACATGTTTATTATATGTTTGCAATCCTATCAGTGAACCAATAAATTTTACACTCTTATAAAATGTTTTCTTTGTAACATGCATACTCCAAAGATTGGATTTAATGAAACAATTACTTCTTGTACAGCAGTATCCTTTATCTCATTACCAATTTAAAATTTTTCCAATTCTTAATCCACATCAACAGAGCATTTAGCCTCTAGGAAGTAGGTATCCAATCATTAACCAAGTGAGCAGTTCTGAAAGGCGTTTTTTGAACGCCTAGTAAGATCTTCTTAACGCCTAGTAGGTATCCATTGGCGGACACTTTGCGTTTTAAGCGTAGACCACTACTAAGAGACCAATACATAGACCAATAGCGTAGACCAATACATTTAAGCGTAGACCACTACTAAGATCGGAAAAGTTGAAATTTTTATTATAGGGGCACCCTATAAATGGGCTAACGTTGCACCGTATGAAGGGACAAGAATGCAAAAATGATTTCTGACGATTTAAGGGTATATTTCCCATATCGTAATTTTGTAATTAATTATGTGATGCCTGAATTAGAGTGATTATTTTTAAATGACACCACGAGCGCAAACCCAAGTGGAGCTATAATGAGAGAAGAGTTTTAACAGTCATAAATAGAATGAAATTGCTTTTTTTGTCTTTTTGTAACGTTGTACTTAAAAATATAAAAGAGATGATAACATTAGTTACAAAACATTATTTCAATTAAATAAAATTTATGAACTATGATAAGCGTCCTTTGTTTACGATTAAATATAAATCTGTTCAATGGAGATATTAGTTTCAAAGCAATTTTTGTTCATTCATGTTTTTAAATATTTATAAATATCACATTACATTATTCTGAATTTTTGGAAACGTGAGATAGCCTTTGAATGTTAAACTAATTTTACATATAAAAGTAACTTAACGCCTTCATTTTTACATTGCAGGTGTAAATCTTTCATTAACATAATAATAATAGTATTTTATGTTATTTAAAAAGTATTTAAATTATACTCATAAAAAGATTAAACAAGTGATTGAATAAAAGATTATATTAATAAACACAAAAATCCTATTTTCGTTTTAGAGGCAGATTAAATATTCTGAGTTATGTTTTACTAAAAGAAATGTTTCAGATTTTTTGCTTAAAATGTATTTGTTTAAAAGTATTTATGTTCAATTTTATTATATTATCTGATAAATCATTTTTGTATTTGGCGGTCTAAAATGTATTTTGAAATATTATGTCCTTTTGTATGCTCATAATGAATATAAAGGCTTGGTTAATTATTTGCTTTTACCAGTAGATTATTTATTAGGTTTAAGATAAACCTTTTAATAATTTTACTTCATTTGAATAAATATACATGTCCCTGATATTTCTTCTACCATAAAACATTCGTTTAACACCAAATTCTCTCTTACAGTCAAGTATTGCATTTAAAAAATATATAAATTAAGAATCTTTCGTGATTACTGTTATTCATTTTTAAAAAAATTAAGGATATATAGGATGTCTCAAAAAGGTGATAACACGCTTTTATTCTTTGTGCATTAGAGATAAGTGGACAATGTAAATCGAAAAAAAAAATGTTCAAAATAACGTCGGAAAAAAGACTACTTAAAAAAAGTATCTCCTTAATTTTCAAAAATATACATTTTTTAAATCTGTACACAACCCCATGAAAAATTCCCAATTAGTAAAATTTACCGCATACACTAATGAGATGATGTACAAAATTTGATAATTATATCCTAAAAAGTGTCAGATATGAACACAAATGTATGCTGACTTAAAGTACTTTTCAGTGATTTTCAAACAGAAAAATGAGGTCGGACTCAAATTTTATCCATCATATCATTAGCTTATGTGTCATCTTTTACTAACTGGGATTTTTGATTTTTTTTTTTTTTTTTTTTGTACTGGGGTCGAAAGAAATTTAAAAAGTGTAACTTTTTGAAAATTAACGAGCGTGGTTTTTTTTTAGTTTATTCCCACCTTATTTTGAACTTTTTTTTAACTTGTGTTACCAATTTATCTCCTGATGTCATCTCCTGACTCCACTACTGATGTGTAAAGAATTAAAACGTGTTATCATCTTTTTTTACACATCCTGTATAATCCAATGTTTAATAACAATTCTCTATAACAGTAATGCGTTATATTATACAAACATATAAATTAAAAAGCATGGAAAAAATTTTAAAAGTATAAGCGAATTTTTATCCTTTGAATATTTGTGTGTGTAAATTGCAGTTAATTGTATTTCTCTGTTTAGAATGAGGGTGTTTTCCTTCATGAAAGAACTTTTTTTCTGAATCTCTTGTTGCAGTAAAATTTATTTTACCGATAGCAGTTCAAACGAGTCCAAAGTACTTCTCAAATCTTTTCTAGTTCTTCCCTATGAAAGTTAATGAGCATTAATTCCCATTTGTCCCAGTTTTATACGCTGAAGAAAATAAGGAAATTGGATTGTAAGCTGCTCAAACCATGTCTCGTTCTTATTTTTTCTTAACAAAAAGCAATTGTAAAATGTTTTTTTTTCCCTTTGCGATTAAAGATACTTCTTACTGAAAAACCACTGTTTATTGGAGTAATTTGATCTTTTCCAAATTACGGTTTCTATGTAATTGCTTAATTTGTATATTTTTTCCACATTAAAGAGTATATATTTTTATAAATTAAGTCAATTATGTCATCCGCTTAAGTATCTATATAATAGGGTGGAGCGTAAAAAATAAACTAGTTTTTGCCCTAGTGCAAAAAAGGTGTGCAATGATGGGTAGGTCACCTGTGAAAAGTTTCAGGAAAAACAAAAAATAGCTTCCGTTTCCATTTCGGCTATGGATTTTTAAAGATTTTTACCATGCAGGGGGAGTTGGGACCTAGGGGCACGGTGGATCAGGCTCAATTATTTTTGAAATACTATTTTATTTTATTATCAACAAATGCAAATAGTAGTTGCACAAATTCTATTAAAAAAATCACGTGTTAAAGTGGTAAGGAGCCATTTTTATTTCAGAGAATTTTATTTTAGCTCTGCTGAGAAATTTTCAGAAGTCTGCTACTTTGCTATCTAAAATTGGTTTAATGAAGATTGGAGCAGTAAACTGAATATCTATTATAAAGTAAATTTATTGATTTAATAATTATTTACAGTTATTTCAGTTTTTATGATAAAGAAAAAAATATTAAAATATTACTATGTTTTTAAATTCAAGAATATGGGGTACCTTCGCCACTAGAGTTGAAGTACACTGGACCATGGTCCATCCTACCCCAAGTAATAAAAAATACGTTTTTAGCATTTTATTTTAATTAGAATCATTACATATTATTCTATTTATGTTTCATATTTATATTAACACTTATATACAGTTATTAGTTTTAAGTTACTATACACAAGACTGAAGTAAATAACAATTTAAAAAAATTTGGAGAGCAAATCTTAAGCAAAAAGCGGGATGCTCTCGAATTATTACTGATACACCTGTTAAGGCAATTTTAGAAGATGAAACAAATAAAAGGATTGAAAAGAAAAAAATAAAAGAGTGCAGCTTTGTTATGGGAAAAATGAAAACTTTTAAAAGAATTAGAAGATATTAATTCTAGTAGCAGTAGTGAATTTGATAAAGTTTCAAATTATACTGAATGAAATTGGAGATATTTATGATGTAAATAACTATGAAGTAAAAGTTGGTCAATATGTAGTTATAAGATTTGCTACCAAGAAAACAATAATTCATTACATAGGATTGTGCTTGCAAAACTAGGTGAATCAGATTATGAGATTTTGTAATGAAGATAAAAATAATATATTTCAGTAAATGTTGATGAAGCAACATTCCACAAAAATGACATTCTCCTAATTCTTCCAGAGCCTCGTGTCTTCTCAGAAAGTATAAGACTTTTCATTCACAAATTTCGTTCGGCATATCCTTTTCTAACTTCAACATATATTAAACTTTATTTTAAATTATTAATGCTAAATGACAAATATTTAATTTTTTCAATATTTACTAAATAGGTTTGTTCTAAGAGTGATTGTTTTTTATTATTTTACAATTCGGGATTTCTTTTGCGGATAAAAATCAATTAAACTGGATCTACAAATCCAAAAAAGTAATGTTTTCATTATAAAAAGAAAAAGTAATAATTCAGTTACCATATTGGATAATATTTATTCTAAAATATTACTAAAACTAAAAATTTTGGTATATCATGGTCTAATGTGCCCCATAAGGAAACATCAATGTGTTCCATAAGGTGAGTCAAGGTACCCCAGACTTGGGGTACCTTGGTCCACTCTCAAAGCTTTTTTGAAAAATAAATATAAAAAAAGATTATGCATAGAATATTTTGAAAAAAAATATTGGATGCTGGTAAATGTGTAATGACCCTTATGAAAAAAAGAAAAAAATACGAGCTGTATAGTTAGTTGTTTGATGAGATGAAAAATGAAACGCAGAAAAGCAGACCTCTGTGCCCCAACTGCCCCTACAGTGTATCCACTTAAGTCTCCTGCCACCCTGTTAACTTCTCTACGGCTGAAGCTAAATTCATAAAAGTGATGTCCATGTATAATAAAGTAGGTTTGCGCTATTGAATGGAACTGTGTAATGCGCCAACTGGTGAAAAACTACAGAGTTAGTAGTTCTATCTTGAAAGCAGAACGAGGTAGGGGAAAAAGAGTGACTTATAAAGTTGTAGAGCATCATCGACTTTGTAAGAAAAGACATATTGTGGATATTAATGCGAAAGATAGAACGGTTAAAATGAGTATTTGTTTTTTCGTGAATTCCTACACCTTTATGTGTGTCAGCTATGTTCAATATGTCCGTTGCGGTAATCATACCGAAATCTTCTAAAACAGCAGTTGCAATGATGGCTGGCTCCAGCCCGATCTGAAACTGCAGTTAAAGCTATTCCTAGGAGCAGCGTGTTTTGTCCTGCATTTAGCATTCCAAAGGAGTTAAGTTGCCATGTTTGCCAACATATGAAGACGTGTTGAAATAGTATTGTGATTGAGAAATAATAATAAGGTTAAAAAACATTAATCCGAGTGTATTAGAAACCACGGATAAAGTAGTAGAAAGAATCAAATATATTTGGTATTCAACTTTTCTTCCTTTTATTCTGGCGGAAACATTTAGTACAGATGATCTGCACATACTACGAAAAGTAAAGAAATGTAACAAAACTATTTTGGCATGAAAACACTACCAACAACAACTTTAGAAACAAAAGTTAAAACCTTTTAGAAAAACTCGCAGAAATTGTTTCACATTCCTTCATTTAAGTTTGTTTCTTTTGAAAAATGTTTGTGTTCATGTCTAAAACGATCCAAAAGAAAAAAAAATATTTCTCGTAGACCAATGGATACTTAGAGAAATATTCATAGTCCCAGTTGACTTAAAAACAATGGAAAAGCTATGGATATGAGGCAGTAAAAAGGGGGAAAATCTAAGAGTGATGTGTCTTAAAAGAACCACTTCTCCATCTGCTACTCCTCTCAGCTCACTTCCCCTCATCCATATTGTGATATAGATTCAAGTAACTCTGATAGTGACATAGATTATCTGAAGGAATAAGACATCACATCAATCCGATACCCAGCAGTAACTTTAGATAGAGTTTCAAATAAGGCTGGAGCCATCATTGCAAGTGCTCTTTTGAAAGATTTGGGTATGGTTACCGAAACAGACACATAGAATGTGGTTGACAGACATAAAGGTGTAGGAAATCACGAAAAAACAAATGCGCATTTAACCGTTCTATCCTACGCATTAATATCCACAAGGTGTCTTTTCTTAAGTCTATGATACTCTACAACTTTGTAAGTCCCCTTTTTTTCCTATCTTGTTCCGTTTACAAGATAGAAATGCTGGCTCCACAGTTTTCCACCAGGAGTCGCATTAGGCCGTTCCATTCAGTAGCACATGGCTACTTTATTAAATATCACTTTTATGAATAGAGCAGAAGCCCTATCGAAGTTAAGAGGATGGCAAGGGACTTAAGTGGGCATTCTGTATATAGTAAAAATCTTCAAAAATTCATAGCCAAAATGGAAACGGAAGACATTTTTTGTTTCTCTGAAGCTTCGCACAGGTCATCTACCCACCATTAAACAACTTTTCTGCACTAGCGCAATAATAAACTCGAAAGTTTATTTTTTACGCTCCACACTACTATACATACTGTAATAAAAGAGTGTGTCTGTCTGTCTGTCTGTGCGTGTGTCTGTCGCTCGCGAGGCGGACTAACTATCCAGCTGAATTGCACCAAATTTTGCACGGAGGCTCCCAGGGTGCCGGGAAAGTCCACCTGGAGCATATTTTTTTATTATTTTATATTTTATGCTATTTTCGATCGTTTTTCTCTTTGTACTCAGAAAAAGAGGTCTTCCGTTCGTTCGAAAGAAAAAATAATTACACAGTGGGAAAGAGGATAAAGTTCTCTTTTGAATGAGACCATCATTTCCGAATTAGCTGCATTTCCCGATTTTTAAAAATGGTTAAAGGAAGAATTTTGAAGAATTTTGGAAAGTTTTGCCTCTCGGAGCTCGCACCGAGAAAGCTATGGGTTATTTCGAATAATAAAAAATATGCGATTATGGACAAAATATTCAGCCTCCGTTTAAAAAGTATCAAGCGTCTAGCATAATTTTTTGGTCAGTTAAAATATTAATTAGTAAAACTCATATAACGATTTCGGCCTGTACCCCAATTGAAGATCTATTTCTTCCCCTGCACCACGCGACATGCCGTGTTCGAAGATCCGTCACTTCTCCTGTGTCGTGTGTGGAGGTGATCTTTAGTGAAACCCCAAGATTTTATATACAGGTGTAGGGGAGGGAAGGGGGAGGAGTCTCGCTGCCCGATCCCTGGCTGCCCTTGAATCTAGGCCGCCGTAGGCCTGGATTCAACATTCCCTTTGTGATCGGCCCGTAGGTTGAACGGGCTGGTCACGAAGTGGCCGTTGTGCCGTAGCCCGTAGGTTGCACAGGCTGGTCGCAAAGCAGCACGTTAGTGGACCAGCTGGTTGCCAAAGGCGTCCGCTTGCCGTTACCTGTAAAAGCGGCCTTCTGGCGGACCAGCTGGTAGCTGAAGGCGAGCAGCCCGTGTGCCTTAGGTTGCACATTTTGGTCGCGAAGCGACCGTCGGCGGAGTAGCTGGTAGCCGGAGGCGGTTACTTCAGAATAAGAGTCTGATACTAAAGTATTGTAGAGACCAGGGCTGAAGAAATCTGAAAATTACAACGTTCCTGATCGGACATGTTCTTTAAAAAAATAAATGTCCGGCAAAAAATGTACATGCCCCCAAAAAAAACGCTTATCTGTATGTATATATGTGTATGTTGTGAGTGTGTTTCATTTTACTCTGATCTTGATACTGTTCGGCCCTATGTTTCTGCTGTCATGGGCTTTTTTTTTTCCCTAGGGATACAGTAGAACTCCAATTATCCGAACTCCGATTATCCGAATCGCTTTCAGAATTTCAGAAAAAAATTAAGGCAGAAACGAAAGGAAAGAGACAAGAGAAGATGAGGGTGAGTCTCTTGAGGAATTCAGAAATATTCTTATGAAAATTCCTGGATGTTCAGAAGTTAGTGCTGAAGATATAGTAGAGTGGATTTTTCCAACACTGGTTGAGACCGAAACTAGTAAGCAGCAGGCTGATACATTTTATTTCTTACCTAGGTTAATAAAGATGAGGTCGACCACAGCTATGAATGTCAACGACTTATAATTCAAGACCACCGGAACTTGAGATATTTTGCGTTAGTCTGGATCCGAGCCGCATAATGACTTTTAATCAACAAATCATCTTAATCAATTATCGTGAAGAAAATGGAATAACCTTAAGGTAAACCAACTACTTTATTTAATGGATATCATAAGCTTTTATTTGTACAGAAAGATTGTTAACTCATATCTAAAACTTTATTTGGAACATTTTTCCCCATCTGAATATGTTGTGGTAGTCGCTTTATGGAATTTTTTCCATAAAAATCCGCTACGTTTGCCTATGGAATGCCAGAAAATCATACATACATATATGTGTATAATATATAGATAGATAAATAGATTCACCAAGCAGTCCTACAAATAATGTGAGACGAACTACCACAGTTTATTACCATTACTGATAAAATTAATTGGAATTTGACCCAAAAACAGTTCTTTGAAACTACTAAATGTAATAAGGCAGTCAACGAAGATCTTCTAACTGATATGTTACGCAAAAATAATGACCTAGTTTAGTCATGAAATTAGATTAGTCAGTTGTGTTGGTTAAGCCAATGTTATATGTAAGCTGTCTGCCCAAAAGTGAAATGCCTCGGGAGGAGGACTTTTTAGGGGATTCTAACACGTATTTACATTACAAATACAGAAAAACCACAGACAAAATCGAAAAACTGTGAGACCGAAAGCCGCGTAATATGCCAGAACTCTCTAACTTCACACTTCAGCCATCTTCCAATGTTTAGTGTCGTCTATTGTCATGAAAAATTTTTAAAAATACAACGATTCGTCAAGAGGTGCATCCAACTGCTATCTATTCTCACAATTATCACCTATTGTCTCTTTTAATCAGTTCATATATTTTACACCAGGGAGATGTTTAATTTCTTTTAAGGACTAGTACATGCTAAGAGTCCTAAAAGATAGTATAATAATATCCTTATGGTATGTCTAGGTTCTGCATTTCTACTCATGAATTAATAAATATTTAATCCGTTAAAAATTTTTAGAAAATATTTACATTTGGGAATATTCAACTCTTATAATTTTACAAAATATTCAACATTTCTTTTCAAAACATAAAAAAAAAATAATTAAATTAAACGCATTATGAACATTTTTGTTTTAAAACCAATTAATGCGCATTTTGATGATTATTTTAAAGTAATTTGAATCACAACTATTTTCCTTCGTAATGAATGAACTAATTTGAATAAGATGATTTTTTTCTATAAATTTAAAATGTATGGAACATAAAGAATTATTTAAACATGGGAGATTTAATTTTAATTTCTATGCATTTGCATAATTCCGTTATTTTTCTGGGTGGAAATTCAATTACAAATGGAAACATAATTGTGATTATCATAATCCTCAAGATGTTTAATACAATGCATTCAGATTAATCAATATGTAACTTCATTTTATAAATTCATTTTTCTTAAACTCCATTAAATCCACACTCTATTATTTATTATGTATGTTGTAAAATTCCTTTTATTTTTAATGGACGCTTTTTCAAGTTCGTGATTGTACTAATAGTATTAAAATTTCATTTGGTCAGCTTAATGTAAATTTTTTTAGTCTGAAAAGATGGAAACTAATTTACAAAATTTTAAATGAATGAATATGTTTACTCCTTCATTTTTTCGAAAAAGATTTTTAAAATGTAAATAAAAATTGCTGATTTTTATGTTTTTGTGGTGAAGCATAACAAAAAAATTGGGGTAAGTCAAACATCAAGTGCGAGTTTAATAAATGATGGTACAATGCAGATCATATATTTTCGCAAATAAAATTTTGTTTTCTCTTTTCATCAAAATTTTATTGTTGCTATAATTAATTATTAACAACAAATATTTCATGTTCTCATGTTCTTTCAAAATTTTAATAAAATAATTACTTATTTTATATAAGCTCTATAACTTTATGCATGTGTAATATTCTCTTTCAATAATACATTCTTCTCATTTTGAGGAGCTTTAAAAAAATATCTTTTGCCTTGATAAATTATCTATTCTTAAGCAATGTGCATCTGAATGCAACGGTATGTATCCATATACACTGCATTTTCCTTTTAAAAAATACATTGCAAAATTTTTCAATAAATTGTGAGGAATAAATTGGTTTCATTGATTTACTACATTGGCAATCTTTTATTTGTTAAATTTTAATGTTCAATAATATTTTTTTTTCCTTTACTCTGCGTCTATAAGAATTTCATGTCATTGATGTAGTTTGATTTGGTATTCTCTTCTCTCGCCAAATTTTTGTTTTATCGCCAACATGAAACTTTCATCTGCTACTGTGATTTCAAACATTTCACTTCTGATCTAAATTCTCTGTCAGAAGTTTCCTGTTGCTTGTCACTGCCTATTAGTAATTGTCGTCACGACAAACAGATTTAGTTTTCTCCTACAGATACTGTATCAGTTTATTAATTTTTTCACTTTCATAAGCAGAGGCTATGTTTTCCTGTGGTCTATTCGTTTGTTTTTGAGTTGTACAAATCTACGTCGATTGGCTTAAGAGCGTAAATTTTTTTGCACGGAAATGTGAACTGATATAGTTAACAAAGTTAACTGCATTAAAAAGTTGGAAAACTACTCTTTTTTTCTTATTTTTAGCAGCTTTTGCAATTCTCTTTAAAAAAGCATCTTCTGCATTAGAAGTATTCGTTGTCTGGATTGTAATTCCAGCAAAGATCTCAAAAAATTATTTAAAGTCGAAATTTATTACGCCATACACTCTAAAGTGACAAATGGAAAACATTTATTATTATATCTCCGCTTAATATTTTGCACGAACATCTCGTTCATGCAACGAGCACGAACCACCACACCAATAAAACTCGCACGAACATCTTTTGGTGTCGGTATGCTATCTTCAGTATCCCAAGCAGGGTTGCATTGCCAACAGTTTGAACGTTGCTGATATAGAACGTTTGTGAACAAAGAGTCTCATTTTCCAGTCGTAAATGTAAAAGTAGAAATATCTAAAAAAACCCAGGAAGTATAGATTGGCACAACAGCCGTGCGAGGATAAGATAATATCCTTGTTTATTTTGCTGGCACAGATTCCTATCAACCAGTCTTAAAAGGCTTTCATTAATTGTTAAAACTATGTTTCTTCTATTTGCCTACCTCTCCGTCTGCACTTTCAACATTTGTAAATATGTTTGATTAGAATGTGACGGAATCAATAAGTTATACACGTTCTATTCAGAAAGTAGCCGATTCAAAATAATATGCATAGCTTTAGTAGCTTTTTGACTAAGAAATAGCCACTAGTGGTTACGATTTAAGGATAGTAATTGAATGAAAAGCTTTAAATATGTGGTCTAGTTTGCTTTTTTATTCGCTATGCATTATTATGTATACCTTTAATATTACTTTTATCAGGAAACTTGGCCATGCCTTCTGTCACAAAACGCCATTGGAGCCATTTTCTATCACAAATTAGTTTAAACGGTGTTGCTAAGTCGTACCTCATGCGACTCACAAGTGCAGAAATGGCAACTGACTGATCACTGCAAAATCACTTGTCAAATTCGGAGCATTAAGATAATATCGCTCTGAAACAACGAGATAGTCAAGGATGACTCACATGGAGATGCTTTTATGACATACAGTTTCTAGCACAAATGTAACAGTAGCACGCATAGAAGTCACAGCGATCTCTCCGTGACTTTCAAGTGAGTTCATTTTAAGATATCTATGTATGTAACGGTAAATGTAATAAATTGGCTGGTTGTTCAAATTCACCGACACTGCTTGGTAAGTGCGATAAATGATTGACCATTTACCAAATTAACTAGATTTTTAATGTTAGCAAAAGATCGCTGATAATTTTATGTTAGAAAAGTAATTAGAAAAAAAGTATCTTGTACCTGCCATACTGAGGAAATACGCGATCACTGATTCTCTGATTATAAAAAATCAACCATCTAGTTTTATAAATATTCAATGATTTATCATACTGACCCAAACGATTCCGAATATTATGCATAATTTCCAGATTTATTATATTCACTGTAACATATAAAACATTAGACATTTATTTTAGAAAATTTATAATGCTTTAAGCATGGTTTATCTTTCTTTATTTCTCTTTAAAAATTTTCGAATTTACCATAGAACAATCTTTGGATTAGTTGGTACAGGAAGGCATCGTTTGCGATTTTGCAGTGCCATATGATTCCAAGTCGGATTAGCTTCACATCTAAGTTTTGCAGCACTCCGTATACCAATAAATCAGCCTAAAATGTGAAAGAAGCTCACTGGGAACTTTATTAAAATACATTTTATCGCTTCACACTATCTTTCTGAAGACGAACAAATATCCCTATCCGATAACAAACAAGTTAACTGAAGTAGAACCGACATGAACAAATTTTCATTGGATTTTTGCTAGACAGAGTATTTTTTTATGAAGAGCCTTGCAACCGTTCGCATTTTTAAAACAAACAATAAATTATATTTCAGTAGCATCTATGACAGCATTTTTTGTTTTCTCCTGCAGCAAAACGACATAAATCTTCTATCGAAAACAAACGCCCATGTAATGATTTATGTTTCGAGGATGACATAAATAGTTACTTCCCTTCACAAAGAGTTAACGGTCGCAAATAAGTGTTAGTTTATTTCCTACGTGACGGTCGATAATAAATGGCCAAAATAGCTCTAGAGGTGGCGTATCATACTTTTAGAAGCTTTCAAACACATCGCTTTTCTGTCAACTGTTTTCGAACGAGATAAAATCAGCATTAATAATCTCATTTCATATTTTGTAGCTTTATTATGTGGCTGTCACTATAGAAGATTACGAACAAGTAATAACTGACTTACATGGACTAAACACTTACAAGCAAAGCATCAGTGGTTTGAACAAAGGCATTTCTAACACTTATTTTTATTTATTTATCATCTAACAAAACACACTTAAGAAACTAGGTATTCATGTCAAAATACATTTTAAAATATTTATAATACACATACATAAAAAATAGCTGAGTACGTACTTTTTGGGTGGTACAAATGTTCCACTCTTCTTCAACTGCAAAGGGCCCAACCATGGCCAAGAGGATAAGACACTAAACATACTAGAAGACTGAAGTGTTAAGGTTCCGGGTTCGGATCTATCGCGTGACTGTCGATCTAACGGTCTGGGGGTTTTCTCCAGATGTGACGTGAATACGTGTTGGAGCCCCTTAAAAAGTCCTCCGAAGAAGGTACCCCCCCCGTAGGCAGATGCATGTAGGCTTGCCATAACACAAAAGTTCAAACTCAAGAACTCTTCATTCGCAAAAACGTTTCAACCTACACACAAGCAGGAGAATGAGTAGTAAAGGTAAATACAGAGTGCGAAGAAATGAAAGTTGCCATTCACAAAAGAAGAAAAATGTAAGAAAATCAGAGAATATAAAAATATAAAGAGTGAGGGGGAGGGGGTAATACCAAGCATAAAGAACTTGGCAAGTTAAAAGTAAATTCAAATAAATAAATAAAATAATATTCATGAACAGAATTATAAAACCCCACACATAAAGGAAGAGAAGACCAATGGCCATGGCCTGGTTCCCAAAAGACTTGGAAAGCTTGAGCTTCCCCTCAAAATTACAAGTATATTTAAGGGAGCAGAAAAATGACTGAAAAACAATTATTCAACTTTCCAAGTTTTGTTAAGGAATTTTTAGTTCTTTTTTTTAAAGAAAGTGTGTTGAAACAAGAGAAACTAGCAAATATTTTAATACCGTACTGTTACCAAACTCGAAAATTTGAATATTCTGAATTAATACGCTATTAATATTTTAACCTGAACCAATCATATGCCGTCTCGGTGCTTTGGTGAGAAATTCCTCAACTATCTAAGCATACAACTATAAACAATGACGCTAATTCAATCTATAGTGGAATCAAACGCGTCAATCATAAACGATACTTGTGACAACTTTTCCTACACTAGTGACAACTTTTCCTCGAACTGTTGTTAATTCCACAAGAGTCTTTCAACCACAATTCGCGACGATTGGGTTTGCCAGAACACAAATTAACAAAAATCTGGCTTGATTATTATTATTGTACAAAAAAAATTTTTTTGTCCATGCAAATCACACGGAGCAATTTTTTTTTAGTTAGAAAATACACGGAATAATTCTGAGAGGAACTACAATTCGAACTCTGTTAAATTAATGGGACTACAATATAAAAACAAAGATAAAAATATAACACATAACAAATTATATGTATGTCATGTGCAAGGACATTTTTAAGGGGGTCCAGACCTCCCTAACCCCGAAATTTTGATTTTAGTTTCTGAAATGATAATGATACAGTCTCTTTGTGAAAAAGTCTGCCTCTTTTTAACTGTTTGGAACCCCTCTGAAATGTTTTCCTTGATACGTCCCTGGTGACGGAGGACCGGTCGACACTTGCTTTGAGCGCTGAGCTGAGCCAATACCGTCTCTAAGGGAACAGGCCTTACAACTGGTTTGTGACGTCACCAGATGAAGATCTGAAAATCGTTCAGTTTAAAGCTTTACTTCAGTACATCATGGTGTATTTGCTGCAATGCTCAAGAGGAAACTATGCAGAATATCTAGTGTTTTGAATACTCATGATTGTTTTTCGAGATAACAATTCAAGCCTTCTAAAAAGCTATTTATAGAGAAAGACTTCTTATCAGAAATATTAAAGATTGGATCAGTGTATTTAAATTCATTTAGAAAAATCAGCATAATGTAAATTACTTACCAATATTTTACCTGTAATATCAATACTATTTATATAGCATTTTTGGCATTCATTTATTTAAAATCATTTCAGATTACTTATTTAAGAATTCTTAAGTATAAAAATTCACGCATTTATGGCAAATCTGAAAAAGAAAAGAAAAACCTTGACGAAGAAAGATTTGTTAATAATTTTACAAAGTTTTAATTTATACATGCCACACAGAATTATTTAAAAGAAGTAGAACTTTGTATATTTTTATCCCTAGTAATATAAACACTTCAATTTCTTTCATTGACGCAATTGTCATACACAAACGAACAAGATAAGCTAAAACTTTTTGAAAAAAGAATTATATTTTGTCACTAAAAGATAATTATTGGGATATAACATATTTTTTTACATTTTATAAGTATTAATGTGTAAAATAAGAGAAGTTTTGAAATTTTTCCATAATAATTATTAGATTGTAAGCTTTTCAATGTCTTATTTTATATGTAAATTTAAAGCACATTGTAGTTTCAATCAGCAAGCGATCAGATATTCATAATTTCATTTTGCCTTCCTTTGTTCTTTATTCTTAATTAAATTTCAATTATTTGAATAAAGAAAATATAATTTAAAATATTTAGTTATTTTTTTCAAAGTAACAATAAAATAAGTAAACAAAATAGATAAATTCAACAAATAAAATAAACGAAATATTTTATTGTCACAGTAGTACAAAACAATCAGACCATAATAATTACAGCTGCTGAGAAATGTATTTTTAATTATTAATTCAAATAAATGGTGCAACGGTTATCATTATAAGTACATAAGAGTGAAAAATATCTTCTATTGTAAGTACACTACACGAAACAGTAAAGAGTTGATAAAAATAGAAGTACTAAACTGCTTACATAGTTAAATGAAAGTTATGTTATTCAATAAAAAAATATCTTTTTTGTATAACTAAAACCAAAAAGTGAACTGATTGGATAAATTAAAAATTTACCCAATCAAGTACTATAAGTAAAAAAAAAATTAACAGTTACAACTCATTCTGTGAAAACAGATAAAATGCAAAGCTGTATATACTTCACAGTTAATAAGAAATGTGTTGTTATAATTATTTTGCTTTTGTTGTTGAATCTAAACATGCAAATGAAATAATATGTATTTTAATCCCTATTTTAAGATATTTATAAAAACCAGAGACTAGTTTTATATTTGAATACTGATTAAAATCTCTAAAACTTAATGTGTGTTGTTTGTATTGTTTCTCAATATCAGTGAATTATTTTTAAAGTTGTTCAAGAGTTGCATGATTTCTTTTAAAAAAGCCACTTTAATTTAAATAAATGTGCACCTTTCTTAAATTTACTCAATCAAAATATTTCACATGGGAAAAAGCTGGATAAATCCTTTTAACATTTAAATATGTTTTTTTAATTCACAAACTAATTAGGTACAGCATTAATAAATATTAAACTAATTTGGTACAACATTAAAGACATTCTTTTATGAAAATGTTTCTAATTTTCGTTTTCGAAAATTTTTTTGAGCTACCTTCTTATCATTTCTTTTGGTTACATAGTTTTTTTTTTAAATATTACAAGCAACCCATAGAATTTTTTTCGTAAATGAAGTTGCATTTTTAGCATAATTAAAGCATTCATCTCCAGTTAGAGAATGAACATAAGTTAAAAGTTTAGTAAGAACTCTTATATCCCGCAAATCAATTGGTAAATTTTCTGTTAAGTACGTTTTCAAGGGAGTGTCACCTACGTATGCAGTAAATTCAAGATTTTTATCAACAATTACTGAGCACTTAATATGTGGGAAAATGTCTTTACTTACAAGTTACAACTATGAAGAGTGCTTGATCTTTTTTCAATAATACATTCCATAAGTCTGGGATTTCATTATTTTCCAAAGAGTCACAAAATTGAGAAAAGTTTTTAAATGTAAATTTTTTCTTTTCTTCTTCTTCAGACTGCAAGCTAGCTTTTATACCTCTTGTAATTGTTTATTCTCCATTCGCCTCTTTTTTTCTTCAGGATTTTCTCTAGATGCTGTTGCATTGGACAGATATCCAGGAAAAAGAGAAGGAACTGCAGTATCTTTTAGCCTGGGATATTGCAGGGGAACTGTAATTGCGGCACAATTTTTTTCATAAAACACTTTTTCTCTTATTATATCCTCATCCTTGAAATGAAGAGCGCAGACCTATATAATAAAAGCAGCATTTAGACATAGCATATAATATCAATTAATATTCAAAAATATGCTATGAAAATATGCTAACGTGCATGAAATTTTTAATTTTCTGAGGCTATATTGTGTACATACACACTCAAATATATGCATATACAGAAAGATAAACATGACTAAAAATTTTTCTTTCGGACAACTCTTTAATATTGAAAATAGGGGTAAATTTTTATTTCAATTTTTAATAGGAATAATGTTAAATTGAAATCAAAATTGAAATCTTAGAGGCTATCCCGTATTGAAAAATATAAATACAAGTAGCAATACAAACTGAAAATTTATGACTGCAAAATATAAAAAAATTGGGGGTGGGGGATGCAGGTGGTGAGAGAAGGAATTTTTTCTAAACTAATAAATAAATTAATTAAAATAGAAACGGGAGGGAAGAAAATGAACGAAAATAGCTATAATAGGTAAAGTAGATTTCAAAATTATTTCTAGGTAGAATACTTGAAATAAAAAAATGTACAAAAGTTTAGTATTGCTAATTAAGCTAGCCTATGAAAGAAGAATGGTAATAGATTATAAAATTTTAACTTAAAACGTTCATAATTATATGTCTAAAATAAATTTCTGTGAAAAATAATTACAATCATACTATGCTAGGAATTATATTTGCATATATTTACAATAAAAACATTTAACAAAAATAATTTTTTCATGTAAAAAATATATATCAAGTTCAATTTTATGTGAAGCAAACTATCACTAGCAGTTACCTTTTAATTATCATTGTACATCAAAAACTTGTATGAACAATTAAAATAGCTGAATATGTAGAATTTAGAAAAAGTAGATTTAATTATTAGAATTGTAACTCTAAACACATACATATAATATAATATAAGCAACATAAATATAAATGCAATTTCAGTACTTTCGTGCTTTGTATAATATATATATTTGCATGCTATTAATGACTATTAATGACTTCAATGCTTTTCTTCTTTAGAAACAATAATTGTGGAGTTTTTAAATAAAATCCGTATGTTTTATGCTAGCTAATTAAACTCATCCAAAATTTTCTTTCATATAAACTGTTACCAAATTAATACTTTAAAAAATAAGTAAATAAACAAAAAAAAACTCTGGACAAATAATTAAGCAGGAATTTTAGATTCAAAGCCGAAATCTTTCAACAGCTGTGCACAAAGTTTTATAGAAAAATAAAACAAAACAGCTGAAAATAAATCTTGTGCATAATTCAATAATATGTTTAAGATAAAAGAGCTATTCCAAAACTTACAATGTTGTTAAATATTAATATAGTACTGTTTTTCGTGTTTCTTCGCCATATCATAAATTAATAAAATAAACTGTCAGAGTACAAATAAATAATCTTTCAGCTAATGCAATGTAAGAAATCAAATAAATGATTTTTTCTTATACATATGTAGTTATTTTAAGTTTATTATACACTATACTACCAATGAAGTGCAACACACATCAAAAAACGAAATTTTCATGAAAAGGTTAAAAAAATTTAACAAATCGTATATACACATACTTCAGATAATACTAATGTAATAACAAGGTAATTCAGATAATAATAATGTAATATTAAGGTAATTCAGATAATAATATTGAAATAATAAGGTGCTTCAGATAATAATAATGTAATAATAGTGTACTTTAGATAATAGTAAAGCGATACTTCACATAATAATTTGCAATAAATAAACATATACTGAATACTTTAAATAAGAATATATCTCATAATATGCACTAAATAAACTGAATAATAAATAAATGGAAACTTACCTTAGATGACTTAGTAATTTTGTAATTTTTCCAGCGAATCACTTTAAGCCAAGCATTTTTCATTTGATCGTCTTTCGGAAAGCGAAAAACAGATGCTGTATTTCCACAAGCATAATTGCTTGAACATCCTGGAACCATGCAACATGATGGCATTGTTAAATTTATAATTAATCAAGCGATGGAAAATGATTTTTATCTGGTTTACCATGTGGAAAAAGACGCCGCGAAAAATGATTCTGTTTAACCTGTCGGAGAAGCAGGTGTAGCAAGTGTCGATCTTCATTTGTGACGTCACGAGAAACTGGTCTATCCAGCTACAAGGCCCAAGCCATTTTCCCCCTTTATAGATTGTGTTGGCTGAGCCCGCTCTTTGTTCCCATGCAGAAATCGCGGCGGGGCTTTACGGTGAGATACCCAGCCGGCTGGGGCTCATTCGTTGGTAATCCGCGTGGTGCAACCCCAATCCCTGTTGCTGACTGTTACGACTGTCGTAAAGTGTTAATTAAATACTACTTGTTTAGGTGCACATTCATTTCAGCAGGACGTAACACAAATATCTGTAGCAAGAGATGTGTCACGAAAATTCTTTTCTATCTAAAAAAAAAAAAAGGATTCCTGGAAATGTTACAAAGAGTTTATTCCTCAAAAAGTGACTTACTTATAAAGATTTTATGATACTTGAAACAATATTAGGTTCTATTTAAATGAAAAAATAAAAAAAAAACTGCTCAATTATTGATAAAATCAAAATTCATTTTTTCCCGAAAATTTAAATATTTTGCTTAGCAACAATACATAACAAACACAAGAAAGTGCAAATTGATAAAATGTCGCACAGTACAAAATTCTGTGATTATTCTGATGGTCTTTATTTCTTCAACATTAATTCGGTGTTATAAAAAAGCAAAGTCTGTCATTATTTGTTGCAAATATTTTCCTTAAAGCTAATAACCATCCATCATCTGCGATTACCCCCTGTTCGACAGTTATGGCAGGCCAGCGATATTGACAGTCATTAACGAAAATAATAACTTCAATTTTCTTTCTGAAGCAGAACACAAAAATCCATATTTATTTGAGTTAACAAAGGGAAACAAAAGCTTTCGAATCAAACAAAACTATTTATTGGATGCCTAAATTTTTCTAGAAAAGTGTTTTTAATATTATTATCCCCTTCATGTATGTATCAGACATAAATTTTCATGAAAGCTATCTCCTAGCAACAATTCATCTGGAAACTATTTCCGTGAGATACTTTTTTACGGTAGCTTTACTATACTTTGGTTTTAATTGAAGTAAAAAAAAAAAAAGTTTTTCTTTTGGTAAATGTTTTTGATTATTTTTTCAATAAATTTTTTGTAAGTGGTCAGGGTCATCTACAAAATAAAAACTTAGTAGTCACTAAGTCTTTTCACTGCCTTTTTGAATCTGAACATGTAAAGAAAAACAAAAATACCTGTTTCCATTAATTTTCAACAAATAGTCAATGGGGTTAAAAATCAAAAATAGTTAATTTAATGTTAAAAGGAAACTTGAAACTGTCGTATTGATTTCATTTAACTTTATTTCAAAAATTAATTTATAAAAGCTCAAAGATAATGGAAGCAGCTTTTTCAATTATATATATATGTATGTATGTATGTAAAGAATGGCCTTACGCCATCCCTTGTTGAAAAGACTGACATTAATCCATTGGGATTCTAGGTTAAATAGTTTATTACATAGTTCGGGCAGAGGGCAGGAGTCAGGCCGGCGACCTTATTGCTCCGGGGCTATCTTCGTACATCGCAGTCTAAAAGCTAAAGCTCGAAGTTAAGACGAAGCTCTCGAAATTTCCGTGCTCTTGCTTAAATACTCCTTAGTTACCCCACCTGCTGGCAGGGTGCAGCACGATCGCGAAGGCGTTACTATCAAACGTAATTAGTTAACTCGATTGTCAATTAAGACATGAGAAACACCTGCTTACCCAGGAGTTCTAAAAGCACTTAGTAATGAAACCCACAGAAAACTGAAGATACTGCTGACTCAACAATTTTCCCCTTATGGAACTTCAAAAAACGTCTCCGAGCGTAATATTTGTATGGCCGAGAAACAAACTTTGCAGTCAGAGTAAAAGATTAAAAAAGCTTTTTCAAATAACATTATATTAAATTAGGTTACATTAGAAAAGTTTATTTTATTATTACATATATATATATATATATATATATATATATATATATATAAGCCTAACGGGCAAACAATTTCATAGTAGTTGAATCTTGTGTTTGTAAAATTTCATTACAAAACAGGTATATTTTATTCTGCAGGGACTGTGTAATATTGCTGTCGCATAATTCAAAAACTGCCTTGAAATAGATAAGATTTATTTTTCGTTTAACAAACTAACTACAAAAAAACAAGTTATTAAGAAAGAAAAGAAAAAGGTAATCTGAAATTTGATTTTTGGATTAATGGTTGTGATAATGAACCAAAACAGTATTATTCATAGGTAATACATGATTAAACAGTTTAGAAAAAGATATTTGTCTGGAATTGAACCATTATGGCTCATTTGCAAAATAAAAATACACTTTTTGGCAGTGAGTTGGTGGGTGGAAGAGCACTTGGTGCTTTAAAAATAGAAGAGATAAAACAAGTTGGAAAAATAGTATTATCGAATAGCCATGTCCTCAATTAAAAGGAATAAGCCTGCTATATCTTGGACATTGAAAATCTGCAAAAATACGTTACAAATAAAATCCGTATTAAACACAAAAATTATAGGGGAAAATTTTTAAGATCTTAAATTCGAATAAAATTTTTAAAATAAACTTATAACAAAAACAAATTTACTCTTCTTTCTTTTGTCATGTTAATAATGGCTCTCTAAAAGTATTGTCCAAAATGTGCCTTGAACGTAACAACATAGTAAACTGATTACTATTAGAAATATGTTTTGCGTTAGTAATTTAAATTGGTCAACCCATGACGTTGTAAACCATTCTAAAATATAAATAGTCATTTGATTGCTTACATTTATTGTTATTGTGTTAAATTGAAATTTCTGTTAAATTAAATAACCTGTAACCTATTTAATTTTAATGTCATTTCACTGCCGTAGTTCTATTCTAGAATTTCTTAAATTACTCACTACTGAGAACGGCGTTCTCTTAAGCCAATCTGCCTGTGGTATTCATTGATAAAAAGAATTTTTATACATTGCTACTCGTAAAAAAAGAATTTTTAAACATGTAAGAAATACATATAAGCACTAGAGGATGGTACGCATTTTTAAATTATTAAAATTAATATACCAAGAAAAAATGTTTATCCTAAAATATTACATTTTTAGTTTAAATTAAATGTTTCCCTAATTTTTTTTTCCAGATTCAAATTGAGAGTTCTAGAATTACTCTATTGCAGCATCATTCACGATTTTTCCCCTCCTAGCAATCTAATTCCAAAGATTGCGATATTGTATTCCAAGTTTATATGTTCTCTGTTTCCTGCCTATTAACTTCCCTTTTATGATTATTGCTTGTTCCGCTGTTCAGATAATGAGATGAGTTTCATTACCATTATTACCAATGTTCTTTTAAATACACATTTAATAAAGTCTTTGATTTCTCCATAAACAGTAGTTAAGGTCCTAATGTGTATTTTGAAGACCCATAAATAGAAGAGAAAACTAATTACGTTTATTTCATAAAAAGAAAATAATAATGATTCTGAAAGAAATGGATATAGACACCGATTATTATTTTGAGAGAACATAATTTTTTTCACAAGGTTTGTAAATAGATTTTACACTGTAAGAGCTCGCTTATGATCATAAATGCCTGTATTAGGAGAATGTAGTTTCTTTACATAAAATTCAAACAAATAAATTTTCAACAAGTTTCTGATTACAAACAAACTATGCTAAATATAAGATTCATATTAGTTACTTTTAAAGCAAGAGTTTTACATATAATATTTTTTTCTCTTCCATGAAAATGTCCACCCAACTCCTTTTTATAACTGTACCCTTCTTAGAGGCTGATATTCAAAATGTTCTGAAAATTATTTTTAAATATTCGTGAGTGTTGCATTCTACAGGGATAGTTTTATGGATATCACTTTTTTTCTTCGCAGAATACCTTAAAAAACGTTTTCGACCCCTACCTCCCTTAGGTTTTGAATTTTGGGAGATGTTGTATAATCTAGCAATGTTGTTAAAGAGATCACGTACATTCCAAATTTCGTATTGTTTGCTTATAAGGTTTTGACGAGGTAAAATATTGACGTACAAAAAAACAACATTACTTTCCGGTCTTCTTAATATTTTACACTATAAGGCCTCGTTGAAAATAATAAATGCTTATTTTATCAAATTTCTGTTAAGTGCACATTTTACTTCTCAAGTAAATTATTTTCAGTACAGTATCACCAGACGTTTTACATGCTAATTGCAACTTTGTTGTTAGCAACCCAGCAAACACAGCCGTATCGGGTTAGGGATGGGCCGTCATCGGCAGTACCGTTTCGATGTCGGCATTGCCATAATGGTAATTGGGACGGTGTCGGTTCTGTGCTGGCAAAACGATTTGGCGTAGGCAAATAAAAGTTGATTTCGGGCATGCAACGGTCCGATAGCTGCTAGCCTTTTAGGGTTAACATGTGATTTTGGCGATGTACTGCACCAAACGTCAAAACCGATATCGGTCCAGAAGTGTAATTTCTAAACTGAACGGTATAAAGCCAACTCAAGCAGCACATATATATTGTTATAATAATTCTTTTTAATTTATGATTTCAATACTTACTATTTACAATGTTTTGAGTCCGTTGGATTCAAGTGCCTCCTTCACATGCAAAAAAAAAGGAGGGAAAGGGGGCAATCATTCTATCTGGTTAATTTACCTGAGGTCCTGTCCAGCGTTATGGTCTACCGCGCATCTGTCAATCTACAGTTTAGATGTTGGTGATTTTCTCCAGATGTATTGTGAATATGCGTTAGATAAGTTAACCAGTTTTTTATGACTTAGTATTGAAGGGGTTTCTAAGCGCCCACCCCCACCCCTCAATTGGGGCAGTTTCTGTCTAGTTATTCACAACTCTGAAATCATTATATGACTATAAATTTCATTTTATATAAAGTGATAGTTGTTAAGTGTACTTCCAATTTAAAAATAATAATAAAATTAATTTATTAGTTAATTAAAAATAAAATACATACAATGCAGAACATTAAACGCTGCATTTTAAAAGTCCACAAAAGGAGCCCACCATGGCCGAGTGGATAAGACACCGAATATGGTTGAAGTCATTGGCGGATCCAGAGCCCCCCCCCCCCCCAGACGAATGAAGTTTACACTATAGAGCATTGACTTGTTTTGTAAATTCAAGTCATTCTATAAGAAAATGTAACAAAAATTGTCTTGTGCACCCTCCAGAATTTTTTTTTCTGGATCCGCCGCTGGTTCAAGTGTGAAGGTCCAGGGTTCAGGTCTACCGTGCATCTGTCAATTTACAGTTTGGATGTTGGGTGATTTTCTCCAGATGTAATGTGAATATGAGTTATATAAATTAACCAGATTTTTGAACACAGAATTGAGGACAAATCACCGTTGTATCCCCAATTCTGGAACAAAAATTGGGGATATTTTATAAATTTTATATAAATTCAAAACATTATCTAATATTTATAAAATGAAGGAAATATGGTTGATTTTTATAAAATTAGGGAACAAATAATTATTATAATTACTGTTCAACCCCAATTTTATTGCTTATTAATTGTTTTATATATTGGAACAAACGCTAGAAGCCTTCTTCCGCTCAGGGCACCGACGCCCTAAGGCTTAACTCCTGTGTTTCTGCCTTACAAAAAACACAAAACAACAAAACTTTCTGAAATTAAATTGCATTAAAATAGTAGAAAAAATACCTTTTCATTAGTATTTCCATAAAAATAAAAAATATCAGTATAATTTATAGTTAAGGAATTTTTTTATAATACATTGGCTGCTGTTGTTAAAAAAAATAATAATAATAAAATTAAATAAATAAATAAAAGTTTAATTCACTATACTGAATAATTATAAATTGAAAAAAAATAATAATAGTTTCATTTTAAAATTATCACTATGAATAATTAATTTAATAGCATTTATTTGAACAACTTGTTTGTCATGTTTCTGTTCAAATAAAATAATAGTAAAAATTATGCCAAAATCATGTTTTGCTACAGCATTGTAAAATGCTGTTACAAATTAAATAAAATTTAATGCTCTTATCTCCTTAAAAATGAATAAAAATAACCATTTTTTGCTGATTATAGTTCTTTCTAAAAATTAATTGATTGATTCATTGCAGATATTGAAGTATAAACTATTTTGCAGTAGAATAACACTAATTTGTTTTGTTTTTTTCCACGCGATCTAATTTAAAGTGAATAATTTAAAAGCTAAAATCCCTCAGACTTTCTTTTCCAACTACCCCGTGTCCGCGTACACATAACATGTAGCACAGGCGCAGTGGAGGGTGAGGGGGGACGAGTGCATTCCTAAGAGCTTTCCACCCCTTGTAGGAACCACAGTATTACGCAGGAAGACGAAATGGACCTTTCCCTATTATTTGGGTCCCTATTCATGGTCAATCGAAGAGCGGAAGTTGGTGGTTTTTTTTTTTTTTCGTTTGCTTGTCCATTCCATTCCAAGGCTGTAACAGAAATCATCTCGCAACGTAAACTTTTCAGTAACGTGGATTTTGAGTTTTCTCAGAGCAATGAAGATGGGAGATTGCTGCATTTTTTTCTGGATAAATTGCGATTTTTTTTTCCTAGACTAAATGGCACTGACTGCAGCTAGACAAAAATTTTAAAATAGTCTGAATGTGGTTAGTGCTTTTTAGTTTTAAATAGGCTAAGTTCTTACGTCAGTTAGATCGGACTTTGCTGTAGTTTTCTCTAGATAAACTGTGATTTTTTTTTAAAGACTAAGTGGTATTAACCTCAACTAGACAAAAATTTTAAAATTGTCTAAATGTGGTTAGTGCTTTTTGGTTTTCATTTTGCTAAGTTCTCACGACAGTTAAAAAGGGGTAAGTTGATTTTTAAGTATATATTAAGAATTTGTATTTTTTCTTAGCTAGATTTTTTTATGTTATCTCAGGGACTACTAAAATAAGATGTAGATCAAAACTGCTAATTATTTCTAAATAATGCGAAAATGAAATTTATAATTCAAATAAGCAAACTTGGAAACTATTAATAAACAAGCAGGACGGTATTTTTAATAAATAACTTACATACTGCATTGAAAAATGTGTCTATTTACTTAAGTACTTAATTTCATATTACTCAAAACAACAGAAAAAAATAAGTATATTCTGTTATAGAAAGTTCCTTTCTTCTACTAAAGGATAATCCTATGAAAATTCAGTAATATATAAAATATTTACTTAAAGTAAGTATCTTCTAATAATAAACATGGTTTTATTAATACTTATTAGTTTCATATATAGTTTAGCACTAATCAATCTATTAAAAATAATAATTATTATTATATAAATTACTTTACATCACTGGGGCTAATTTTGAAATATACAAAATACTTAGTTATTAAGTATAAACAAAATAATTTGTTTGTATATGAATATGTTTAATTATTTTGAAGAGAAAACGTTTTTATGAAATTAACCGTTTATTTGTAGAATCAGCCAATATTTTAATTTCTTTTAACGTATGTTGTTTACATTCTTCTTTAAAATAATATATAAAATCAAAAGTCAACTTTATTTTGTATTATGACATAACTTAACAAAAAAATAAATTAAAACATTTTTTAAAAAAGCATGTTGTATAACTTTAATATATTTTTTCTCTCTTTTTTTAGCATTGCATGAATGTTTATTTATAATCTTTGGTTCTAGAAAATTATAAATTTTCTTGGCTTCTAAAAAATTTTTGGAAGAGAAAAAGGAACATTGTTTAGTTGAGCCTAATATGTTGTTTAAAAAATGTATATGGTCTGATAAACATATAGTAACACGTTTAAAAAAAGTAAACCATTGGTTGATGCATAAAAAAATAATACGGTTAATCATAATGATCATCGATGCATAAAAAAATAATACGGTTATCCGATAGGGCTGTGTTTGCTGGGAAGTAACCAAGGTGATGTTTCGCCTCAAAAAACCGAAGGCTTGTTCTGTGTTACCTTACTAGTCACGTTTCCACCTAAAGAGAAAAAGTCTGTTCTATTGGTTGAATCAACGGGATTAATCTACAGGTGAGAATATGTATATCTACGATGAAGAAGCTCTTTCGAGTGGATTATTGATAAGTTTCTCTTTGATGGTAAAAGGCCAGTCAGCCATGAAGTCTGTTGATGGCTTACTCGGGAAGCCAAATTTTCACTTGCTGAGATTCCACCAAAAATGCTTTCTCATTCAATTTAATAACGTCGTAAACCTGTTCAGATTTTTTTAAACTAATGATTAGTTTTCTTACTGGATTTAGAAATCTCAAATTAATGAAGCAGACAGCCAGTAGTTCACATAAAAAAGTAATTATTAGATTTCAAGTTAATTACTTCGACACGAGATGTTAGTGATAAAATATGTATTCTTAATGAAAATTTTTCATTGAGCCAGGAATTTGATTAACAATACTTCTAAAGTTGCAGACTTGAAGATATGACAACTACACTATCAGAAAAATTGCAAAAATAAATTTAAATGAATGTACTAAATGTGAATATTTTATGCCAGAAAACTATAATTGCGAGTCCAGAATCATTATTTCTAAAAGAAGTCTTACATTTAGCACCTTCTAAGTAAGCTCACTCATATTAGCTTTTTCGTCTATGTTTTCAAGTCAAAATAACTGCAAACCACGCAACTAATATTGATGATCTTTGTTCCATAGCACTCAGCCACTACTTAAGTCTTCCAAGATTTAGACATTTATGAAGATCAAGCGTTATATAAATTATTAAAATTTACTTTCCGATGAAATAAATGGTTCTTTCATAGCACTTACGATGAATTCTTTAAGCAGTCCTGTGAGTATTCTACAGCATAAAGTACTTTTTCTCCTACTTCTGCCAGTCCAAGGCTTATAAAGCAAGGTATTTATAACGAAAGTATCATGTAATTCATGTAAATTATAGCCGTATGATCATTGGCTATTGAGTATTGATACCTAAGAGGGACTGCTCACGAAGAAATATAAATTAACTGAATGTCTACGCTCATTTTGAAGGAGATTTCAGATTTTTCTATTAATTTCTTCACTGTTAACTATTTTAGCTGTATAAGTCTTCATGAAATTCTACGAAATGAGAGCAATGCCTATTCCGAGAGTATGTCAGTATTGTATAAAATTATTACGGTGTGTTTCATTTTTTTCCATCGTCAGTGTTCGTTCTCAGAAGGGATATCCACCAAGCAGTTACAACATATTCGAAGATCTTTTACACGACTGGATAACTTTGAAAGGGGTTGCACTATCAGCTTCCGCTCAAAGCCGTATGATCATTGGCTATTGAGTATTGATACCTAAGAGGGACTGCTCACGAAGAAATAGTATCAAGAAACATATACAGCCAAACACAGGTTAAACGTTAGAAAGATTGTAGGAATAAAATTAATGCAATTAAATACATAAATACCCCAAATGTATTGTGCACAAAAGAATGTGCATAATTCATTCTGAATACTTTTCGGGCTTCACAGGTAGCCTAGCTAACCCAGAGGAAATGCCACTGGTTACTAGACGTAGAAAAATAGACATTGATAAAGATACTAGTGACTCATTCTTGACATTATCAAAAAACTACAGAATTTTAATTATTGTTTTGAGATTTTAAAACTATTATGTCTAAAGAGTGCAAAGAATTGGTATATAAAGGAAAACGGCTGCTACACATTTCTCTTACAATCTTTCAAGAAGCAAGATAACAACCAAAAAGAAATAATTTCTGAGAAACTCTTAATTCAAAAATTTTTCTTATAGAGATAATTTAAATTAAGAAAAAGAGTCATTTTGAAAGAAAGAAAAGAAAAAAAGATGATGCAGAACGAATATTGAGAAATGTTAATTGTTTTTATTTAAAATGAAAAAACATAGCAAGTAAAAACGCAAAGCTTCTGAAAAGAAAAATATTTACTTAACAATTTTTTTAATGATTTTCATTACTACAGCGTTTTATATATTTTTTTAAATTACCAAAATTTTTCCTATACGTAACAAAATAAGTTACTATATGGTATACTTACTTACACTGGTTCTGTTATACAAGTGGCTTTGCTTCTGAAACATTTAATAGTACTATATATGTATATTCATCTAATAGATGTATATCTGTATAAAAACTTAATGATTTATTCATGTATAGTAAATATCTTTATAGATATAGGTACATTACTAATGCTAACAAAACTGCAAATTGGATAGCGCATGACATTTTTATTTGCAGTAGCAGTAAAAATCTAATGCCATTATCATGTCCATTACAACATCGTACCCAACAATAAAGTTAATACGGAATATTTCTTCATTTTCCATCATGTTTCACTTTCTCGTCGATTTCTTCGGTTAAAGGTTTCTCGTTTGCCATTTTGAGAGCCAGCCTCCAGTGAAAATGTTCTGAATTATTTATGAGAGCTTTTACTGCGTTTAAAAGGATTTCTTGATTCTCTTTAATCCGATTAGAACGGTCTTCCCTCAACTGTATGCTTCCTTTTTCCTTGCTATTAACTTTATCGGTATGTAGTATTGCTTGTTCTCTCATCTTAACAAGGAAGCTGGAATTTCATTAAGGATTCAATTGCTTGTTTTTGACTAAACAGCTATCAACTGAATTGATACAGTTCTTTCATTTAAAACTGATGAGCAAAGGATTTTCTTTCCGCTTTGTTTTCATTATTCTAACCTGAGTGTATAAGGCTTCGTTTCCGGATAAAAGATGAAACTAACATCAAAATGAAATGTTGGCATACATTATATAATTAATGCAAAAATTATTCATCTAGTTATTAAAAAGATAAATAACTTAACCCTCGAAATTTAGTTGTGAATGACTATCTACAAAATCAATAGATTTTATTTATAATATTTAAGAACGCATAAAAAATAAAATCATTTGTAAAACAACATTTGTTCCAGGAAAACAAGGTTACAAAAAGTAATTAAATACTTAATTCTAAATATATAATACTTACTTAATTACAATACTTCATTTTTGATACTTAAATACAAAAGTTTATATGAATACAAATCTTGTTCATTATGTGCCGAAATCAAAACTATTAATTTCAAAAAACGAATTTGAAATTTGCATCAATTTTAAAAGTACTTTCTTCAAAATTTTCAATCAAGTAATTAACATTATATACTACAGTCACATCCCAGAGAATTCACTCTAACTTAAATTTTTCATTATACACTTATAATTAAAAAAACCATAGAGTGGAAAACAAAGGAAAATTAATTGTATCGCATGAAATAAAGATACTTGCTATTTATGTTGATCATTTTAAAAAAGGAATAATTATTTCAAAGATTCCTTTAACAGAAAATTTTTGTCTGCATTTGGAAAATCCCCCTCTGTATTAATATTCGATGATCAACCCTGTATATAGATATTTGCAAAAAATTTATGGAAGGTTTTTATAAGCACTTCAGCCAGTATTGTTTTAGAAATAAATTTTTTTAGAACCAAAAAAACAAGAAAATTTCATTTTATTGAGACTACAGAAAAATTGTTTTATATAGGTAAACATACATTGATTTCAAGAATTAATAAAAATCACAAAAATAGTGATATCTCGCTCAAAATAAGCCAATCAGTATGATAAGCTGATAAAAAAACTGCTGGGCTAAGTTGCAATATGCAAAGAAGTGGTGTCACAGACAATAATTTACTAAGAGAATAAAATTGCATGTTTGAGTTCAAACCTGCAATTTTTGCTGTGACTATAAGGTAAGATAGCCAATTCCTAATAATGACCTCCAGGTATGATTTGTCCAAAAAACTGCGATGAAAGCTTTTGCGAGACTAGACAGAAGACAAAGTCAGACACAAGTGGATAGATGATTAAATGTCAGTCCTTCTGTGGTTCATAAACTGTGGCAACAGCTTCTAACTGTGTATTCGCCATCCAGGAAGTCCAGCCTTGGGTGGCCAGTTGTTACGACCAGCGCCAATTCCTATATTTGTCGTTGTACGCGCAAAAGAATAGCAACTCCGACTCAAGTTAGATCTCCACTTCCTGCAGTCATCGGGAGGTTAATGTCGAAGTCAGAAGGCTTCACGAGCGTGGTCTGTACGCAGGGCCCTTGCTAAAGGAGGGGGGGGTGGTGCTCGAGAAATTCTATTAAACTTGTCGAAATTAGATACCTGTTGGCAATATCGGTAAAAAAAATTAACGAAAACAATAATTTACTTTCTGTTTCTGATACACTTGGCAAAATTACGCAAATTCAGTTGGCGAAAGTAAAAAGTTAGTAATATAGTTTATAAAAAAGTAAGTAAGTTGGTAAAAACCGATATATTTGATTTGGCAATTTATCGATATCTCCCCCCCCCCCTAAAAAAAGTCTTAGCAAAGGTTCTGTCTGCATGTGAGGTGACCAGTCATTTGGGTGCTGCTCACGTCACGCCACAGAATTGAAAGTTTAAGTTGGACGCATCAACATGTTCACTGGACAGCTTATCATTGGAGAGTTGTTCCGTTACTGATGAGTCCAAGTTCAGACTTCAAAGCGATCGATAGCAAGCGTTGTTTGGTTTGGAGAGAACCTGGAACCCTTTATTATCGGTCAAACATCTATGATAGAGACGCATAAGGAGGCAGTGTCTATGTTTGAGGTGGGATCTCTTTGTGTGGATGCACAGAACTCCATATCGTTCAACATGATACCGTGAATGCTCAGACCTATATAGATGATATCGTTGATGCTTATGTGCACCCTTATGCCAGAGCAATAGCTGATGATTTCCTGCTTCAGGATGACAGTGCTAGAAGCGCAGGATTCACATCGTGGATTATTATCTTCAGCAACAAACAATTCAGCGATAGTGGCCAGCTCGATCGTCGGAACTAAATCCTATCGAGAATGTTTGGAATGCTTTAGGAAGACATTTGGCTTCTTTGAATCCTCCTGCTCACCTCCTTAGACAATGACATGCTTGCATCTGCTTTACAAGAACAATGGCTCTCACTTCCAACAGAGCTGATAGATCACATAATTGACAGCATCGAACATCGCTGTAGATGTTGCATTACTTCTAATTGTGACCTTTATTGAAGGTACATTTCATATGCCAAACGAACATATACAAAGTAATTGATTTTATATTAATGCGAATTATTATAACACTAGCTGAAGTACCCGTCCTTGACGGGTTAGTGAATGCAAATTTCCAAAAAGCAAGAACGTTCGTCAGCATTGTAGGAGTACACAGAATCGATGTAGTATGTTGCCAAAGTAAAGAAAGCGAAGTTATAATTTTTATGTATTATTAAAATATTACAGATTAGAGAGTGACTAAGTAATATCGTTTCATTCGCTTTAGTCGTAATTATGTGATGCGCGAACGAATATTTACGCATATTGAAATAATTTTCGCAAAATCTCAAAATCTAATCAATATTTTTGAAAAATTGGCCTAGAATGTAAGTTGAGTGACAACCTATCATGTAAACCAATTTCGTTTCATTCCCTGCAGTCTTTATTTCGTGATGCTGGAACAAAATTTCGGCATTTTAAAACGATTTTCGCAAAATCTCAAAATGTAATCAAAATATTTTAAAATTTCAACACCTATAAAGTAAGAGTAGCAACTACCTATCATATCACTAAATTTCGTATCATTTGTATTAGTCGTTATTACGTGATGTTTGAAGAAATATAAACGTATTTTGAGAGAATTTCACAAAATCTAATAAAAATGTTTAAAAAATTGGACACCTGTAGTTTATGTTGAGCAACCATCTACCATGTGACCAAATTTCATATCTTTCGCTTTAGTCGTTATTACGTAATGCGGGAACAAAGATTCACTCAGTTTTAAACGATTTTCGCAAAATCTCGAAATCTGATCGATTTTTTATTAAATTAGATGCAAATAGTTTGAGGTGAGTGACTACCTATCATTTCACCAAATATCATTATGTCACCTTTGCAGTTATTACGTGATGTGCGAACACAAATTTACGCAGTTTGAAATGATTTTCGCAAAATCTCAAAATCTAATTAAGATTTTTTTTAGTTCGACGCCTATGTTTTAAGTTGAGTGAACACCTATCATTACACCCAATTTCATACAATTCGCTTCAGTCGTTTTTATGTTATGCTTGAACACAAATTTACGCACGTTTGAAAGGATTTTCACGAAATCTACAAAATCCAATCAAGATTTTTTTTTAAATTGGACGCCTATGTTTTAAGTTGAGTGACCACCTAACATGACACCCAATTTCATATTATTCGCTTCAGTCGTTTTTACGTGATGCTTGAACAAAAAAAGCGTCACGGACAGAATGACAGAATGACAGACAGACAAACTTTTTTGGGGGGCTCACATCGGATTCCCGGGTGCTTGAAACGGATAGAAATCGCAAAATTTTTAAATTCCAAGAAATTTAGAGACAAAAGTCTAATTTTATTTATATAGTTTATAAGTGTCTGGTAATTTTTTTCTTGTCATTTATACCTTACTATCTGTTGCATACTCTCTGTCGGTCAGTTTCATAAAATTCTACATAACATTTTTAGTAATCTTCGTTTTTGTGATTTTTCTTTAATTAATGTTAACCACTGTATTATATTATTAGCTTCTAGATTCAGTTATCGAATCGACTGATCATTTCACGAAAACATAATGTTAGAAAATATTTTTGTTTCTTAATCAATTTTAGAACTGCGCTTTTTCCTGATTTATATCAGCCGGATAGATACATACAAGGTTTTGTGCAGTTTATTAATTACATTTATTTAATTCTAAGCAGTTTTTTTTTAAATGGTCGTTGAATGTATTTAATGTTTTTATTTTAAATTACATAGTCGGTTTGTTAAATAAATTGATTTATTAACTGTTAATGGAAATATAAAAATTGTAATTATGATGAAATAGTAAAATGAATTATGTTGTTTGAATCTCCTAAAAAATATTAAATGAATTTAAAAATCGATTTCAGAAAAAACTAATGGGCAGTAAAAATGTTCCGTTTGATGCATTAAACCTGAAAAATCAGAGAATCTTATCCCACCAAATTTCAAAATTATTATCAACAGTCACAAATAGACGAAGCTGATAAACGAGAAAATTATATTTGAAAAATTGAAAGTAGCTCCTATTTTCAACAACAGCTTGGTGCAGTCGGGAATATTGCAGAAGAGGAATATTGCAGAACCAAAGCTGGAATAGAAACACATATATTGCGGAAATATATTTTTTGGTTCTACTACCGTTTATGAATTTTGGCATTGCATCTAATCTGAGTAACCGCCAAAGTTGTTGAATGGAACTCCAAGTGATTTAGAGGTTTTTACTTTGAGTACAATGTGTTATGCATTTCTGGTTCATAATATAATTATAAATAAAACAGCTTTTCAACACCTTTGACTGTGGACAGTTGATAGCCATCTCCTCCATTACAAACACAATTGTACACTAATAATAAGACACTCAGAAGACTGGTATTAGATGGTTAAAACTCATAAATAACTTTGCAAATATAACATACTAGTAGTCCTGCACGGCTTTGCCGTGAACCACTGTGGTATGAGAATTAATTTTCATTAAAAATTTGTCTTGCTAGCAATGAAATTAAATAATTATTAAATGCCATTTAAATGTCTACAGATATATTGAATAAAAGAAATTGTAAAGCATTTACCTGGAAATAAAACAGAAGTATTGAAAACAATGACACTAAAAACAAAAATAACAAATTAACATATATGTAAAAGTTATAACATTTCAATCTGTAATGAGTAGTGATAATTTTTTGTGCCTTCGTCATTTGATTACAGAGTTCAGAATAAAACGCTGTTATTTACATACTGCTGCCAACTTCGCATTGAAAAACTGTCCGGCTAATTAGAAACTAAATGAATGAAACATATAATTTATTAACCTTTTAAAAATTTTGATTGAAAGTATTCAAATGAAAAAGTCTTTTCGCATTTATTGAAAGGTAAATGCGTCTACTTTAAAACAATTCTCAAATTGAAATCTTACTTTTAATAAAACTAAAATAGAGAGAAAATATCTTTGCATTTTCAGTGGTTTCATATTATTGCAAACAATTTTACTTATTAGATTTGTTTTTTATATTAATTTGTGATAATTAGTGTAATAATGCTTATTTAAGTAAAAATCTCTCTTATCGAATAAAAAAGCTACTCTGCATAACAAAAATTTTGCGATATTCACTACAAAGTGTTATCGGATTAAAAAAAATTAAAAAACAGAGCATGGCTGAAAAAAAAAACTGCCATAGTAGAAATAAAATGCTATATCTACACAACCTTGTTGGTACAATAAACCTAAAGTCGCATTGAAAAACTAAAGCTTGCAAGAACTTAACTACATTATCCAAAAACGAACAAGAGCCGAGATTTTCTTTCACTAATTTGATCAGCAGAAAGAGAAGATAAAGCTGAAAACGTATCAAGATAAAGCTCAAGAGCTTGTCGCAGGGAAATACGAAGAGGTTACTAGTTACTTCCTGAAATCTACTTTTGGATCTAGAAAAAGTCTCAGCGATGTTTCGATAATAAATCCCCCAAAAACTTCCAAAAGAAAAAACAATAAATAAAAAGTACATACAAAAGTGTGTGCGTGTTTTTTTTATTAAGATTGATAAAAATCATTGTTCGGATACGAACTTTTTCGCGAAACATTTTTTCTATATGCTTTTATATATTTGACTGGTCACAATGTAATCTTAAAACAGTGCTTCACATCTTTATTTGCATAATAAAACTGAGATCTTAAAAAAATCCAGATTTTAATAACTTAACTATATCATACAAAATAAGAAGAATATAGAAGTTATAATCTATTAAACCTCAAAAGCTTTCATATCTTGAAAAAGAGAAAAATTTAGTATTAAACAATACTATGTTTTTAATTCTAAGATGATTTAAATTTTTTACTCACCACATCTCTGAGAAAATAATCTGAAATCTTCGATATCATAATGTTTTTATAATATATAGAGTGTAGATAAATTAATGTTCTAACTTTGTAATGATATTAAAATATAACAAAATAATTACAACTTCGTTTTCAATTGTCTTCAAAAATAACTGTTAACAGCTTAAACTCAATGCAATTATATGTTGAAATAAAGCCCCTCGAGGAAAGGAATAGTATTATTGATATGGTACAGTATCTTATCCATACTATTTTCAGAACGTCTAATGCTGCAGACAGGCGTGTCTGTTTTCGTTAACGTCATTTGGTAGAGATGGAACAAACACTATTCCCATCTGTGAGAAATTTCAACTGTTTTTTTTAATTTTCCATGAACTACTAGTTTGTGCTAGTACCCCCAGGGGTTTGATATAACAGGTTATTATTGTAAAAATAAATGTTTTAAAAGTCAAACTTTCAACAAATTGTTTATGGGCTAAAAAATATAACAGTAAAATCAACAAAATAATTTTGTTTAATGAGACAGCACAACACCCCTTAACAAAGAAATTTTGTTAATTCAAACACATAATTTGGTTGATTTTAACCAAATAAACTATTTAAAATAGTTTGGTTACATTAACAGAACATTTGGTTATTTAAACCAAATTGTCTGGTTAAATTGACAAAATGTTCTGTTGTTCTTGTCGTGTCCATGGCCAGATGAGAGACCAACCACCACCTGAAAACGGCACCCCCGATTGTTGTATCATTTAAAAACTTGGAGGACATTGGAGTCACCACGGATTTTACGTGCAGCAGCTCCCATTAGCGTACACGGTTCCACAGCGGACGAGCCGAGAGGGAGATGACCCTCCCAAGCACTGGCCCAGCCGGATGTTACTTCACTTGCCGTTTTCTTATGGGAACGGAGTTTAGCTCCCAGACCACTGCGGGACAAATTTTTTGTTAAAATAACCAAATAATTTTAACAAAATATTTTTGTTAATTCAACAAAAAATTTTTGGCGCTGTTTCAACAGGATAATTTTGTACATTTAACAAAATTTTGTTGATTCAACAAAACTTTTTTTTCCGTGTGTGTATAACTAGAACCTCGCTTTTTATTTTTATTTTTATTTTATTTTTTATTGTTGTTAACCTGAATATTACAAGATTTTTCTTTCGCTAATTTGATCATTAAAGTAAAAAAAGATAAAGGTGAAAAATGTATCCAGTAAAGGGAAAGAGCTTGTCACGAGGGAAAATGGAGAGGTACCATTTTGCGATCTCTAGGGATGGGAGAGGGAACTCTTGAAGACTTGTGGATTAAAAAAATAAAATTCCTAAGAATTGCAATGAAAAAAGTATATTTAGAAATACGCACTAAATTTTGTTGCTTTCTCAGAACAATTATTAAAGAACGTTTTGCACAGTAAAATGTTAGAATCGACATTTCTGTAGCTGGGGAGAATTTTAAACATTGAAGATGTACAGCAATTGTATATATAATTGCTTCAGAATAAATTTTCTGTGCTGTTTTTACTGTAAACTTAAACAATTAAGATATATTCTAAAGATCGTGTGCAACTTATATAAAACTAAAAAGCTTTTTCCAAAAAAACTGAAGTGCCTAACATTATATAACAGTAAATCTATAACAGTAAGATATTATCTAGGATAAAAAGAGAATCGTAAAAATCTACTAACCTTGTGAAACTTTCAACGAAAGTTCAACTTTATGTACAAATCGTATACCTTTCCATATTCATTCAGATATTATACATATTTCATTCATCTATACATATTTCATTTAAAATCATTCCAAATCGCTTTTAAAATATTTTAGACGTTTATTGTGCAAAACATTGTTTCTCATATCATCAACATTTTAAAACACATATAATACAGCTCAAAAATCTATTAAGTATTTATAGCAATATTATTACCCCCAAAACGCTTTATTTCTTCGATCCAAAGTACAAAGGTCTAGAATAAATTCAATTCTAAAGTTTGATGCAAAATATTTCCAAAATATATTTAAAATAGTAACTAAGTTTGATGGGAAAGTTTTTTACCAATTTTACTTAAATACTTATACCAACTAATTTAAAAATATTAACGAAAAAATAATGAAATCACGTTACTAATCAAGAAAAGTTTTCGGCTTTCTGTAGAAAATTTTTTCAAATAGATACTGTAAAATATTAAATTTTTATGAGTAAAAAATGAGTAAAACACGGCTGAATGAAGAAATAATGTGGATTCTTTTAAAAGGATGCACACTCTTTTACGAACAGTACTTTTACGAATAGTAGCAGTGATATCTTGCTTTAAAAGAAATAAATATAATAAATATAAATAAAAGAAAAAGGCCCTATTTGCAAGACCTCACCTTTATAATGCAGAAGCAAGTAGGAGTAGCGATTCCTTCTTTCAATTTGATTAAAAGAGATATAAAACTTAAAAAAGAAGCATGAAAGCTAAAATGAAGACCAAAAGAAAATATTATTTACACACGTAATATGAATGCAGAATTTTTATTCAAAGCACTTCCAAAATACAACAGAAATATTAACTAATATAAACTTTAACCCTACAAGTTTGATTTATTTATTTTCTTTTTTATTTTCTATCTTTCTTTGTGTGTGTGTGTGTGTGTGTGTGTGTGTGAAATAAATATATGTGATGATATTAGTGTTTAGTAGTTGGGGGAAAATAATTTTTTAAAATAATTAACAAATATTTTACTAGAAAATCACTTTTTTAATTCAGTTCTATATGCGGTACACTGAGGTTAAACTATAATTTTTGACATTTATTTAGAAATTTTGGAATTCAAATTCTTTCTTAGTATGATGAACGCTCATGCACAATAATTTTTTCTGGTCAAATCTCTTTGCTAACTATTTTTTGCTAATTTTCTAAAATAAACAAATCGCATACGCAAAGATTACGGTTTAATTTTCAATCAATTTTGACAGTAAAGGGAACGATAATGACATCTACACGCAGTAGTCTGAGTTACATGTTTTCTGTCTATATATATGAGACGTCAGATATTTCAAGTAAAGTTTCAGAGTTAAGGCAGGTAATATGGTTTATTGAACATTACATTTAAGTTACAATTTAGAATGAGAAGAGGGGAGGGGAGACGGGTACAAGAATCAGCGTGGACTCATGAAGCAGTTCCAGTGGCAGAAGTCCCCCGATTTTCGATGTGCAGGAGTATTTACGCTTACCACACCACGTGGTCTGCGAAGACACAACTCCTCCTCTCTCTTATCTCTGATCGAACCACACACATTTACCAACATGACCCACATCCGGGGACACTACATCTAAAGAACTCAGAATCGACGGCCTGATGTTTGACAAATAACAAAATAAATAAAACATAGCTCCAGAGCGCGCGTGGCAAGTATGACAGGAAAGTAAAACTTACAGTAAAAGTACCCGCTTGAACAATACCCAAACTAGTAAAACCCAAATTACCTTTTTATACATTACATATATATATATGCTAGTACTGTAGACGTGAAGGAATAATTAAAGTGGTTGTTCCACATATCCCAAGTGCCTTGTAGAGTTAAAGGCATATGAATCATGAACACTTTTTATAAGACAGAAGTTCAAAAAGCAAGGTACCAAATCCTTTAATTCAAGAAATACACATATATAGCAAAGCATTTGATGCAAATTATGTTTTTACTCAGCCTCCATGTTCATTCGAGAACTTGTTCCATATGTTTGGGAAGGTGGCCCAAAATGATTCCCCTTAAGGAGAAAACTTGCATAAAATAGCATAAATGTTAAATAAAACTTTGGACCTATGTCAAAATATTTAACATTATATTTTGATCCTAAACATATTTTAATAATATTTTAAACCTGAGTAACAAAAAAATGCAGTTTTGAAAAGAAGTCTAAAAGATCAATTTACCCTCAACCAAGTGCAAAATTATCCTTCATTTGAAAATAATTGTAAATTGTTTTTATCTGCAAAATAAAAGAGGAAAAATTAATTAAAACTATACATAATGAAATAAAATAAGTTTTACCATCATGTAATAGGTATAACTTATTTTATAAAAATTTTAAAATGAAAAAGTGTCACAAACAATCAAATGGAATATTTCAAAATTATAATTGAAAAATTAAAGCTTGAAAAATAAATGCAGAAATAAATTATATAATGTAATGGGGAGACACGCATTTTGAGGACATCTGTAGAGCTGCCATGATAACTAGGACCCGGAATTCTAGTTTCTTCAGTCAATGGATCATTTTAACAGGGAATGTGGCTGCCCACATTAAGTCATATTACTGGCACACGCCCAGGAACATAACAAACTAAACAAGTGTAATTCCCATCTAAAAACATACTCCATTCATTAAACCAAGTAATATTTCTGTACACTAAAGACTATCTTTCTAAATAAATAGGAAAGTTAATTCTTACCTTATAAGAGATATAATAAAACCCAGTTTTTTTAAGAATTCTTCTCAGACACGTAATACACCGATCGCTTAAATATCTTCATTGCTTCTTCTTGACTGGGCACAACTAGTTTATGAGTAGAAGGGTAGATAGTGCTGCCTGTATGTTAGAAAACATATGTGGATCGTTTTGCCGGCTAGGATCATTTTGGGCTACCTTCCCTATACCAATCTATAGAAAACGGCGTGGAAGAAATCGGGGTACTAATCGCTGGACCACTTAACAACGGCCTCCGGGTTGGAAAAGGCCGTTCTACCAAGTGCTTTTTCAACGGCCCACTGAGATGGAAATCACTGGATGTCAGATCTAGGCTATATGGAGGATGCTCCAATACGTTCCATCGGAAGTGCTGCAGCCAACCACCTGTTTAACCCGGTTAACTTTGTAATCTAGTTGCTGTGATCATCTGTTGTACGGAGACGTGGAATTTTATTTTTTTGAGGAATGACCTGTGAGAACTCTTGTGCCAGACTTTTTGAACTTCCTACGTAACATCTCACAGCATTCTAGCAAATATTTTCTAAATTTTTGCAGTCTTTACTACTAAAACGGTTGATATTCAAATTACTATAATGAAAATTCAAGGAATCCTGATGACTCCTTAGCAAAGAAAACGTTTTCTAAACTAACAATAAATTTTGCTGTGGGTCCTATAAAGTTTATTGGATTTAGAAAAAATCAGTATGTTCTGGTAAAATATATATATATGTGGGATTGGTAATGTGGTAATTGGTATATGTGGTAAAATATATATATATATATATGTGGGATATATATCTGTAATGAATGGGCCTTACGCCATCCCTTGTTGAAATGACTGACGTAAATCCATTGGGGTTCTAGGTTAAATAGTTTATTTCAAAGTTCGGGCAGAGGGCAGGAGTCAGGCTGGCGACCTTTTAGCTCCGGGGCTATCTTCGTACATCCCAGTCTAACAGCTAAAGCTGGAAGCTCCTGCAAAAGCTTCACGTTCCAAACTCCTAAAACTCTAAGCTAAAACTCTAAAAGCCCCCAAAATTTCCGCGCTCTTGCTTAAATACTCCTTAGTTACTACACCTGCTGGCAGGGTGCAGCACGATTGCGAAGGCGTTACTCTCAAATGTAATTAGTTAACTAGCTTGTCAATCAAGACATGAGAAACACCTGCTTACCCAGGAGTTCTAAAAGCACGTAGTAATGAAAACCACAGAAAACCGAAAATACTGCTGAATAAACAATTTTCTATTTATGGAACTTCAAAAAACGTCTCCGAGCGTAATATTTGTATGGCCGAGAAACAAACTTTACAGTAAGAGTAAAAGATTAAAGAAGCTTTTTCAAATAACATTAAATTAAATTAGGTTAAATTAGAAAAGTTTATTTTATTATTACATATATATATATATATATATATATATATATATTAGAGAGAGAGAGAGAGAAACGAAAATTCTATACAGATTTGTATTGTATATTAAAACTAACATTTCGTTCTTTGAAAAACTGAAGTCTGCAAGAACTTAACTAGATTATTCAAAGAGAAATAACATCCAAAATATTTCTTACGCTAATTTGATCCTCAGAAAAAGAAGATAAAGCTGGAGAAAATATCGAGATAAAGTGTAAGTTCTTGTCACGGAGAGGTACCAGTTTACGGCCAGAAAGCTGCATTTGTCAAGGAGGAAATCTCTGAGCTGTTTGTATAATAAATCCCTTAAAACTTACAATCCAAAATAAGTGCTAGTGCACACATACGTGTGTCGTTTTTTCTCATTCTAACTGATAAAAATCGTTACTGTGCAGCGTAATTTTTCGGATAAAAACGATTGTGTTGTTTTTACTATTGATGTTTTAAGCTAAGAAGGGCATGCTTCAAAGATATTATACACATTTTCTTTTAAAGTTACAAAATCGTAATTCTACTATCTCAAATTTCAGAATTTTGTTGGATTTAAAGTATTATGTAAGCTGAAAATTTTTAAGTAAAACTAATGTGATAATGCGTTGAAAAGATTTATCACCGAAATTAATTTGTCATAGTAAGAAACAAGATTCGAGCAATTAACACTTACTTCTGATAGTTTGTTTATACATCAGCTTTTTTTTCCCTCATCAATAAAACGCTATGTTTATCGAACTTCGTAATTATTCTAAAAAACTAAAGTTTCTCTGACTTACATAGCAAACCACCAAAGCGAGTTTTTTGTGAGAGAAATATACAGTATGCATACAGAACTACAAAAATTAACGTTCTACATAAGTTCTGATTTTCGAGTGCAGGGATAAAAAATTTGCTTCGCACATATGTAATTTTTCTACAGATTACATTTATTAATAAAGGATTTTGAATGTATTCAGAGAAATTACCACTTTCTTTAAAAAAAAAAAAGAACTTTTGTTAGATTTATTTTCCTTCTTCTCAAAATATTTAATGCTGATGCGCAAAACATTAAAATATGTAAAATCAATAATTATGACACTCAGTGGAATAAATATTAGTAAAGGTCATAAATCATTAATATATTCAATTCAAACCTTTAAAACATATATTTTGATAAATGAAATACTATAACCTATAATTGGAATTTAACTTGCATGTTATCAAATGAACATGAAATTTCTAGATTTTTCTCGGGCTTCCATTATTTTACTGTGTTTCTTGTGGCATTCCCTTATCTCAATGATTTCATTAGAAAAAACTCATTTTCCATAGTTTTCATGTACATAGAAACCCTCAAAGCGAGATTCGAGTGTTTGTTTGTGTGTGTGTGTGTGTGTACCCACACACTTTCTGATCCACTGGCTTTCTGATCTTATTTTCGAAGAACATTGCCGCCAATGATATGAGAGGAGCCTGACCATTGTTTTGTAGCACTTCATTGGTCTAGAAGCTTTGAACTCTAACTAGTTTTGTAGTTCAGATAAAAGATGAAAATTTCTTAGTGCTAATGACCGTACACAACCACAATCACTCTCCAAAACATAATGATTAAACTTAGAACCGTTCTAAAAAATGACTAATTGTGCTTTAAATTTTCATTTTTAATAGTACTTTAAATTTTTATTTTTACTATGGGCCATTCCACGTCAAATCAAACACAAAATTGGAAAAATCTCACCACGCCATTTCAAATTTCCCCCAAATTCTGTGTAAATAATTTATAGAACAGGATAACTTCATATCTCAATTTTGAAGGTTCTGCGATAGTTAATTACCGAGAAAGTAATTATGCAAATTTTTTAGTTTTCTGCAAGGTACGCCATTTTTTCTCTGATTTTCTTAAATAACTCCTTGCCTGTAGAAGTTACTCGAGTGAAAATTTATTTCTAAGGGTAACTTTTTAAGCAGATTCCCAAAAATGTTATAGAAATTTGAGTATCTTCTATAGTTTATGCATGAGCATTTCATTTAAAAAAAAAAAAAAAAAAAAAAAAAAAAACATGAATTTTTTTCGGCATGTTTGATCAGAAACACATGTTTTAAGTTTTTGTGTGTTATTAAGATGGTGTACCACTACATCCCCAAAAAATTTCATGTTGCCTTTCTGCTCAGGAGCTGCGACAAAAAAATTATTAAATTTTCCTGTGGCTTTTCGAATATTTTATCTAGTAATAAGTTTTAAAGAGCGTGTCAAAGAAATGAATATGCAATTTAGAGCTTATAATAATACCTTTATTTATCAAAATAATCTCCATTATTTTCCAGCATCTACCGCGAACGGTAAATAGCGCACTATGCTAATTTTTTTCTCATCTCCTGAGCAGAAAGCTAAGATGAAATTTTTGGGGGAATAAAGTGGTATACCTACTTAACAACATGTAAAATTTTTTAAAATGTGTTTCTGATTAAACATGCCCCAAAAAAGTCATGATATTTTTTAGTAAATGCTATGCTCACGTATAACCTGTAGAAGATGGGCAAATTTTGATAGCATTTTTGGAACCAGCTTAAAAAGTTACCACTAGAAACAAATTTTCAATTCAATAACCTCTACAGATAAGGATTTATTAAGCAATTCAGGGAAATATGGTGTATCTTGCAGAAATTTTAAGTATTTGCATAGTTAATTTCACAGCAATTAATTATCTTAGAACCTACGAAATTCAGATTTGTGGTTATCTTAGTCTATAAATTATCTATATAAAATTTGAGGGGAAATCTGAGTTGGTGTAGTGAAATGCACTGTTTTATCTGACGTGGAATGACCCTTATATAAAGTTTAGTGCTGATAAAATGTATTATAAATGTAAGTATGGGATTCTTATAAAACAAATACTAATCTCTCATTTATTTTCTTGACTAAACTGATAATTAGGGGCATTTTCTTTCAAATTGTCAATTTTTATTAAACATTTTCTTCTACTCGCCATAAATAGTTAATTTATTGAAGTACATTTTTACTTTTTGTATTGAAATTTCATTTTAAAAATGCTTCTTTATAAAGTTATGCATTATTGAAAAATATAATATTGAAAATAAATCACCGCAGTAACTCATCTAATTAGAACTTTCCAATTTTCTCTGTGTTTACTCGCTCCCGAACTGCATTTGTGCACTTATTTCCACAAAATCATCTAATAACAACTGTAATGACACTCGTAAAACCTCGCTATCTTCTGAGCTTGTGAACAAATTATATCGATTATTTATTAGAAAAGTCTTAAGATTTGAACTAACGAAGAAGTAGATAACTAAAATCAATTTCACGATAATCGGCATTTTACTGCAGCGATTTAAAGCAATAATTCAACTACAATTGAAGTGTGTAAAAAGTTTTCGGAATTCCCATAACTTTAAAACAACTCCTTAAATTCTCTCAATATTACCTAATTGCAGCTATAATAATGGCTGCTTGAAATGCCAAACCAATATCTGTTCAACTCAGCTCTTTTCCTAAGTTAAGAGAGTCAGCGACTAAAGGAAAAGCACTGATATTTACTTTTAAAACAGAACTTAAATTTTGCCTTCACAATACCGTGGGTGCAAAATGAAATAAATATCTACAAATTCCACTTCTGAAACACAGTTTCATTAAACATAAATGTTATACACGTTAAACTAAACTAAATAGCAAACAATAAATAAACTAATAATAATTCTTTTTTCCTAATGGCAGGGTCAGCAGCTTACTGAAAGCTTGCGCACAACGAAGGCCCCCAGATCCCAGATGTTGGTCATTTTATTAGGCCCCTTTTAGGGAGATCAGTGTTGCCCTATATAAGTGATCTCCTAATTTTGAACCAATTTCAGGTGAGAGACCTAGGACCTGAAATCGTCATACCCAGAAGTATCGTTCGAATATGGAGAACATTGGAGCCACGAACAGATTTTTCGGGCACCAGCTCCCATTAGGGTACACGGTCCCACAGCAGTCCGGCCGAGAGAGGAGTTCACTTTTCGAAGCACTGGCCAAGCCGGTTCTGTTTCACTTTCCGTGTTTTTACGGCAACGGAGATCAGTGACTAGGCCAGAGCGGGGCTAATAATAACAGAAATAAAATCTGCATTCGTGTCATAACACATCTGAAGTCGAATACGAGATTTGCATGTTAATACTCTTATAAACAAGACAGCTAAATCGCAGTCCAAATAAATTTAAATAAGGAAAAAATAAACCGCATTATGTACTAGCAAACACGGAAACACTGACAGAAAACTTTAATTTTCCTTGAAAAATTTTATTACTGAAATTTTAAATCATTTCTTACACCATGTAAATGGTACATAAGTAAAACAGAAATGCATATACTTAGTAAACACGAAAAACATTCTGAAGCGAGCTGCAAAAGTGATATTATTTATTTGTATACCATTTCTATTTGTATTTTGAAGCAAAACATGCCCTTTGATAATTACGACAAAAACACAAGTTATCCCGAAAGGGAGAATTCTTCAAGATTATTTTTTTTTTGATAGTTAAATGAAAACTATTGAGCCAAAATGTAAGCGACATCAATTGGGAAGTGTAGCAGAAATATGGCTCAAAGAGAAGAAGAATTATCCAACGCTTCGGTCGTTTGCAAACTTAGAAAAAAAGGAGGAGCACAAAAAAGATGATACGCAGACGTAATCTTCTTGCATCAGTTGCTAATAATTTTATAAAAGTGTGCACGTTTTAATCAATTTTCAAAAGATGGTTTAAAAAATGATTGTTTATGTATTGTTTTACAATAAAATGGTGCACCATTCGTCGAATAGTAGTACTGTTTACGAAACATAGTCAAGAAAATTTACGATTATTTACGGTCGATCAAGCTGGTTTTCTGTTGTTGCAAAGACGCAATGGTGGAATGATGGTGATTTTTCTTCTGTGCTTTCCAGGACTGTCCATTAGTGTCCTTTGCTGAGTTTCATCTTTTGCAATCATGAGAGGGAGCACTCGATATGGCTATCAACTTGTGCGTGAAAACAACGTTTGTAATCTCCCATTACTACGAGAATCGGGATTCACAATGGCGCGCTCTGTCTTTAAAAGTCTTTTGTAGTACTATCTGAGACATTTTTATGTAAAAAAGATCACCATTAAAGACAACTTATGCAAAAAAAAGTAAATGGTAAGCGTAGAGATAAACATTTTTCCTCTGAGAACACATTAAAATTTAAAAATCGTTTTTCTATAAAACCTGCTATAACAGTCAATGTGGGGACTCCGTATAATGGGCTGGAAAAACTGCAAATGACCCGTTTTTCGGTGAAATTTTGTAAGAAAAAGATTTAAAAACTATGAACGATTTTAAACTTTAATGGTATAATTCTTCAATTTGGCATCTCATAGTTTATGACATAATCGTATGAGATTTATTAATGAAATATATTTTCTTGAAAAAAAAATAAGTGGATACCTTCGAGATATACATATTTTCTTTGAAAACACTTTAGAATTTAAAAGTCGTGTTTTTACAAAAAGTGCTAAAACCGTTGTGGGACAGCGTAGAATGAACTAGAAAAACTACAAACGGCTCGTTTCTTCGGGGAAATTTTGTAAGAAAAAGATTTAAAAACTATAAAGGATTTTAAACTTTAATTGTATATTTATTCTGTTTCTCATCTCATAGTTTATGAAGTAATCTGAAGAGATTTATTAATAAAATATATTTTCTTGTATAAAATGTTTTATATGCATATAAAAGAAATACATTTTTGCTAACTGGATTTACTAATTTTGGCTTATAAATAAGTAAGTAACCTTGTATTGTACATATACAAGTTAGACAAAAAGACCATCACACATAATTGAAATTAACATTAAATCGACCAATCTACTGTTAGGAATATTGTTTTCTCAAACATATTTGTGACGATGTTTAACAGAAAAATAAATAAATAAATAGTTCAAAAGTCACCATGTAAATGCTGCATTAGTTCCGTGAGATTTGCAAATCTCATTTTGGAAAGACGTTCAAGTGTAAATTTTTCATTTGCATATGATTGGCTTTTGGGAGAAAGACGACATTTCTCAACATTTAAGTGAAAAATTGCACGAAGTAATATCAATCAAGGATTTCCAGGATAATGAATCGGCCGAAATTGTATTATATTATGAATCGCTTCGATTTTCAGCCTTAGTCCCTTTCGGAATGTAAAAGACATTCATTGTACATCCCATTTAGTCAGCATCGAAAACCTGAAGACGATAACCCAGGAAAACTAGACTTTTACATAATATGTGTTTGCAGGTACAGGATACTGAAAATAATAATTCTTTATGAGTACTTCAATTTGCAAGGAGATCACACTGAAAATTTGGATGTCAAGAATTTTTTTAATAAATTTCAATTATGTAGTGTAACTATATACTTCATTTTATAGGTATTAAAACAATCTCAACTGTATGGAAAATTTTGAGCATATTTTAAAGTTTATTTTAAAAAAGGTCCTAAAAAATGTAATCATAGATTGCTGTCTTACATGTCTCTTTCTTGTTTTGTTTTTATATTCGTATTTATTTTTCTAATGTAGTAAAGACTATCTGATTATCCTATACTTATGGCAATTAAAAAATATGCTTTTCTGATATAAACGAAATTTTCTTGGTTCTATTTCAAACCAAATGAACAAATATGTGCCGAAGAAATATTTCCTGATAGTTTGTTCAGTCATCAAAAATTTCTTGTCTCAATGAAATATTTTGCCGGTTCAACACAATTATTCGTTTTACAATAACGCGAACTAAACATTTCTTGAACCCAGCAAAACATTTATTTCTACTCGTGGAACACTTTTCTAAATATTTTTCTCGAACAAACCATAATTATGACAAGAAAAGAGGGAAAATGTCACTTAGATTATTAAGATAATGCAACTAAAAACGCTACCAGAAAACAATCTCTTCACTTCCTTAACAAAATCATTACAAATCATCCTAACTGGAAAAACATCTCTTTAACTATACTCGGAAGGTACTTAAAACCCCTTGAAACGAGCTGCAAAAATGGGACTGCGTTTCCATCTACATCCCATTTCCATTTGTACTTTCCTCTAGCCAAGAACATGCCCTTGATGAATCGACGAAACTAATTACTCCGGAGAGAATACTCCTCGGGATCATTTTCCGGATAGTTAAATCAAAGCTGCTCAGCAAAACATACGACATCGGCTACTGGGAAATGTAATCCATTGATAACACGGTCTGAAATATGACTCACGAGGAAGAAGTATTAGATTCTAATCCATGTCACTCCTATATGAGCAGCTCTTTGAAAAGGAGTCCCTTAAATTTCATTATGCAAGAATGTTTGAGTGAAAGGCATTAAGGGGGAATTTTACAAGAAGAATATGAAAAAAGGATACAATGTTAAAAGTCGTAATTCATATTTATCCGTGTTGTACAGTGACGCATTGCGTGGTCATAGTTTTGAAGGGTATATTTAGAATTCAAAAGTAGACTAGAGTAATTTCTAAAGCGTTATCTATAAAAACACTTCAAAAATGCTGATGTTACATTAAAAAATAGTAATAAGTGTAACTAAAATGCATGAGCATAATAAGTTTTTTTTTTTTTTTTTTTTTTACTTAACAAGAGGCTTAAAAGATCTCCTTTTTATGCCTTTGCACAAAAATATTTCCCTATTCGTTACATGTATACATGACAGCAAATGTTTACGAAATCCATGTTTTCTCATTTGCTTTGTTACTTATGTCTACGAAAACTAGCGCTTTGCTGCACACTTTGCACCTCCTGAAAAACACAAATTTTATTTCTATTATGCGTTTTTATCCAAAAAATAATAATGATGATGCTATATTGTCTGTTGTAATCCTGTAATCCAATAATAAACTTATTTTGTAATTACAACGTAAGGGAAAAATAAGTATAACTTGTCAAGGCTATAGCATTTCTATTAAACTTCTACTTTATTAAAAATTTCAAATAAAAGTTTACGATCAGAGAACTGTTTTGATGAAATTTTCTTTATAAAAGTTACTTAAATGTAGGCGTCCAAAAATGCTTTTTCCTTATAGCATAATCTTATTCAGTTTATTACTTTTTGTCGAACTAAACGTATCAAGTTTTCCTTGACAATCGTAGTGTAAACCTATCTATAATGGCGCCATGATGAACACGAAACAGAACAAATATACAGCAACTCAAATATAGTATATATGACGGAAAAACACTCAAAATACTGGTGTTAAATAATAAAGTAAATAAAAAACTTTGTAAAAAACACAACCTCTTACCTATAACATCTTATGTGTGTTTTTTACAAAGTTTTTTATTTACTTTATAGTATATATGAACTCAATATACGGCTCATGCTCGAGATACTCAACTGGCACACTGATGAAAGTGAAAAGAGAACGGAAGGATGAATTCATATTGCACGTTAATACAAAGTACGCAGGTTTTTAATTCACGGAAAGAAATTGGAAAAGTTAGTAAAATAAATATATATCTCATAATACTAGCATTTTGTATAGGTAAACAAAAGGGGTACATTATTTCTGCTCCAGTCTTGCACTTTTTTTTCTGCCAAGGCATTCATAGCACTTCCCAACCATGTCTTTTTAAAGCGTCATTTAACGCAAAAACGAGATTGGAAAACCTTACATAGCTATTTTGAAATAAATACAGGATGCTTCACGAAGAGCCCGTAATTTTTAAAATAAATTAATCAAAAGTTTTATGCTAATTTAAACAATCGTAAGAATTTGATACGGAAGACACAAAATTTTAGTTACAAACTGCACGATAGATGGCGCTATAAGCTGCAATACGGATGCCAAAAACAGAACTCGCACACTGAGGACGATCACATCTAAGCCGATTTAATACGAGCATTTTCCACACTATACGCCACGGACGTAGCCAAGAAAAAATTTCTGGTATTGCGAAAAGGTGTGAGGTCGAAAGATTACGGTAGTCAATCCATGCCTTTTCTTATAACTGTAAAATAGTTTAATGCAATAACTCTTATCATCGAATTATTCATCCTGAAAGTCAAAAATGTCTTGTGTACTGAGTAGGCAAGCCTACTCTGGCATGAACTATGCCGTACCCTGTCGATCATCCAACGGTTGTTCAGTGGCGACAAATGTTTCAGAATGTTCAATATACCGGGTTGTCCAAATTAAACTTCCCCAACTCAGAGGCCTGTGCAGGATGTTGTATGGGTCATAATGGGATGAAATTTTGAAAACAGACACTTCAGATCACGCGCTCGTGCTTTATTAAAAAAAAATATTAGTACAAGAAGTTGCCGATAGGTGGCGCTGTAACACTAGTAATTTGCATATTGCACCAACGAGATTTGCAGAAATAAACTTCTACGCCACGTACCCAAAAGACGAGCTCTACAAAAGTGGAAGACAGGCTTTGTACGGTCTGTTGTTTCCAGCTCCCAGATGCACAATGACGACTTTGAAAGACAAAGCTCTGTTAGTGAAACTTTTCTACCAGAATGACGAGAACTCCTGTGCTGCGATCAGAGCATTAAATCGGCTGAAGAACTTACGCCGAGGACCAATGACACCACGCGCTTTACGAGACATGATGAAGAAGTTCGAAAGAACCGGACAGCTGGGAATTTCACCAGGTAGAGGACGACATGTAGTGGATTCTGCACGCGTACAAACCGTTGCTTTGGCGGTCGTGGACGCCACTAGCCAATCGCCACATGGTGTTGTCAGTGTGCCAACTGATTCTCGTGCTGTTGATGTGCCCTATTCGACCACGGCACACATATAGAACATCTTGTTGATCGGAAGCGTCACCTATCGGCAACTTCTTGTACTAATATATATTTTTTTAATAAATCACGAGCGCGTGATCTGAAGTGTCTGTTTTCAAAATTTCATCACATTATGACCCATACAACATCCTGCACAGGCCTCTGAGTTGGGGAAGTTTAATTTGGACAACCCTGTACATGCAGTCGCTACCTTTTCTCGAAAGGAAAAGGTCCAATGACGCCTTTGCAGCGGATTGCAGTCCAAACGGACAATGGTGGATCTGGACAGTGGACAATGGTGTGATCATGTTTTGGACAATGGTGTGATCATGTGCGCTACAAATAAGAATTTCTTCAGATCCGCATTACCGCTTGCGGCGCCACATGTCTGCGCAACTTCTAACTAAAATTTTGTGGCTGCTGTTTCAAATTCTTAAGGTTTTTTTTTCATAAACATACCTCTGATTTCATGCTTCTATCAATCATCATTTATAAGTTATTTATTTTCGAAGTTAGGGGTTTTCCGTGAAATACCCTGTAAAATAACTATAAAGTTATGAGAGATTTTTCCTTTAAAAAATAACCGATACGTTATCGAACAGTAACTACTTACTATGCTCAGTGTTCAGTTGGCTTTGCTTAAATTTTTGCGTGACGATATTTAAATTCGTGACTATTTCCCTTTGCGTGAAAATTTTTCCTTCTTAAGTCTAACTACAATTTAATACATTTTTAATGTTGGAAATAATCCAACTGCTACTCTTTATTAAACACTAATAAAAACGTAATTTCTCTTTTTTCTTGCGTATAACCACTAGAAAAACTGACTTCTGGCGTAAGCGATTTCTAGCTGTAACATCTTTTTCCATTCTTAGTTTCCATTCCGTAATGAATAACATGCTTCATCAAGCGCAGCTTACTTCCTCGAGAAAGAGGGGGGGAAAAAGACCACTTTCGTAATTGATATTATTTCTTATAATATTACTTGCAATAACTGAATTTTTAATATCGAGGAAATACAATTACCAAGGCATAAACTCATTCTTTCAGGGAAAAAAAGTTTTCGCTGACATATTTACTGGAGTTAATTTACTTAAATAGTTTTTTTTTCCCTTTCGTGAGTTTCTTAAATTTTAACGTATTTTATATGCATAAGTAGAATGCTATTTTATTAAGTGTTTAAACTAATTTCTTACAAATTCTCGCATACTAATGGATAAATTATACACTATGATAATATAATATCTTCAAATGCGTATGAAATTTGCTTACAAAAGTTTTTAAAATACTTCTAATTTATTAGCATAAGACGCAGCTTGTATTATATTACTGTAGGCATTTTTATTCTTAAGCTCAGACAGTAGCTAATATCGTAAGTTGTTAGTCTTAGTCTACATTTTCAATGAAAGCAATCTTTTTTATTTTCCAATCGGCAATGATTTGTAGATGAAATTAAAATTCTTCCGAATTTTAATTCTGTAAAACATTTTATTTGTGGTGAAGAAAAATATTTCAGATTAATTTTATCTCAAATCAGACTAATTTTGTTGTTGTTGTTGCTACTTCTGTTGCTGCTGATGCTGTTGGCATACGCACACTTATTCTATATTAGAAAAGCAATTTAAAAAGGTAGTTTAATTCTAATAAAATAATGCGATAACGGATTGACGCTAACAGAATTAATAAAATACTGCTGTAAATAGGGGAATTAATGAGTTAATTTTCAACAAGAATCTAACTTTCCGCTTCCACGTTCGTAATTTAACTGTACTTTCAAAAGAAAAGTAAACAGCCAGCAGATTCAGAAGTTGCATTTAAAAAAATGGAGGCATGAATTAAAACTATGACTTAAACTGAAATTATATATATTTATAGATGAGTAAAATACAAATTCCTTTAAAAGCATTTTGCATAAAATTTCTACATGACGTTTTTGTCCCATGTTTCAGTCATCTACGATTGCAAAAGATTATGCGGTTTATTTGCATTGGCGTGAATGGGTAGGAGTTGAATGACTGATCCCTCCCAAATTAACTAAAAGAATAGACGAAGCCATAGTAATCAGAGAAGCCATAATAATCACCCCATTTCCCCACTTCTAGAAATATCAAACATTGCCCACGGTAAAGGCATATCCAATTACATTGCCAATAGAATGCACACCGATTCAAATTTTGTTTTCTTTAAAGATAATATTTTATGTTGTAATTGACACTTTTTTTCTCGCTTCAAATTGAAAACACACGAGCTCATGATTATTTCGTTAAATGACTTTTAGAAAATCTGGTGTTATTATGAACAAAACGCTTTACACATATTAACATTTGCATATGTTTAACTGATAGAAAATAAGTAACGTGATCCACAAATCCATTAAACGAGCAAGGGGAAAAAATCTTTAATTCTTTGGTTGCTAAAGAAAACTCATGAATGTAAATTGCAGAAAGGAATAAGATAGGCAATAAAACTGCGTTTATTAAATAGTCCACCATTCATTTTCAAAAAGTTACACTTTTTCAAATTTTAAACGATATCACTCCCTAGACAAATCTGGCATGTGGTTGATTTTAATGATCTTTCTTCTTTAAAGATAAAAGAATTTCAAAGTTCGCAAATGTCTCTAAGGGGTTTGAATAATAATTTAAGCAGTGGAACTTTTTGATAATTAATGGGAGAACTATTTGGTGAACACAGTCTTATTTTTAACTTATTGTGAACATCTTTTCAATTTTCAATTGATCACTAATCTTTAACAAATCGTTAAAGCGCGTTTTCAAACTTTTTAGGACACCCTTTATCCTTACACAACAGGATTGTCAAAAGGTTTGACCTAAAAAAATATCTTCCAGTGGTTTTAAAAACCAGGGAGGTAGAGACCTGCAGGGGGTAGAGGTACCAGAGGTACCAAGGAGAAAACCTGGTTTTAACTAAGTATTTATCTTAAAACGCATGCGTAGCTACAAACAGATTCTGTAAGACGCTTTTTGATACTGTCTGAGCATGCGCATACTCTCGCCGACCAATGAGTCACCAGAATAAAGCCTGTCGTTAGACATACGAATGGCATTTCATAAGGCACTTTTTGACACTGTCTGAGCATACGCATATTCTGGATCCTAGCTCACTCATAGTTCCCTGCACAAATGATTAACGGGAAAAACCTGTCTCTGATTTCATTTAAAAGCTAATTTCCCGCATTTCCCAGTGAATTTTCACTGTTCGGCTTGTTCTCTATTAAAAAGTTGCTATACAGAATTTTTTAAGGAGTAACGTTTTTGATATTTAGATTCCCTATTATGTTTTGCGCCAGATCCTGTAAATTATTATGTTCTGTCAATCTGTTAAGTACTAAAAAGCTTTCCAAGATTAATTTTATTGATGAACATGCCACAAAACACCCTACGTAGATTTGGTTTTTTTTCTACATTATGAAATTTGAATCACTGTACTAAATCCGTTTCGTATAAATGTTAGCACTGCAGCGCTATTTCGTTCCCTCCGGTATTTTCTCACGACATAATTTGTGGACCGATTTGAGTTGACAGGGTAACGGTGCATCCGATCCAGCTGAAATTTGGTACGTATATTACAGGCCACTGTCATACAACCAGTATTGATTTTGACGTGTATTGGACTTGCAGTATTTTTACAAAACTACAAAAGATATTTTTCATACATTACGGCTTGCGGAGAGAAGTACTTAAAGGTGCGATAGCTCCTTAACGGTAAATTCAATTGCGCTCACATTCTGCATATATATTATAGACCACTGTCGTATGAACGATATTGATTTTAGAATGTATAGGACTTATAGTTTTTTGCAGAGCTGCAAAAATATTTCTCATACATTACGTCCTATAAAGAGAAATACTTAAAAACACCAGATGGCATGGGAACAGAGAGAATAAAATGTTGAATGTCGTCAATGTTTGCAATATTTGATGATTTATCGCCAAGTTTGGCTCCAAAAATTAATCCTCAAAACAGCACCAATCTTGGCGATATCTTCCGAATTTGCTAGAAATTGGCATACGCTACTGTTTATTACAAAGGAGAAGTTTATTTACAATACGCCTGGCGAAGATTGTAAAGCCGTTTTAGTAGGTGATTTCAATATAGATGAATTTCAAAGAAGTGCGTTATGGAACAGGGAAGGCAAATACGGTACACTCAGCACTTATGACATACTTTCCAAAGAGTATTTATAAAGGTACAATAAGTATAGTTAGAGTATGCCTCACGAAGATTATACAACAGTTCTGATAGGTGATTTTACTATAGATTTCATTTCAAAAAAGTGTTTTACGGAACATTAAAAGCAAAAACGTCACACTCATGGATTATGTTGCACATTCCAAACAGTATTTATAAAGATGTAGTGTGCTTGGCGAAGATTGTCAAGAAATTTTTGTAGGCGATTTTACTATAGATTTCGATTTCAAAGAAGTGTTTCATGAAACAAGGAAAAAAAATACAGAACACTCATGAATAATGAAACACTTTCCAACTTAACGGAACAAGGAAGGAAAATAGGAACGACGCATAGATTATGATACGCTTTTTATATATAGCACTTTAGTGCGTATTTAAAATATGAATGTGTTTCAAATTTTTTTTGTGCGTGTGCAGCTCAGCTTGATTAACCGTATCATTAGGTTTTCTGAAATGAAACTCTGAAATACCATGCATCATCTGTCTGAATTAGTCAATTCAAAGGCAAAAATTTGATTATTTAAATATATATACATATTCCATTCGTTAGATTATGTGCAACCCAAAAATAAAAATCTAGTGTTAATTTTTTTATTGTTTATAAGTCATTTTTTGTGTTTATAAATTATTTGATGTCAGTTGTTTAGATTCAAAATTACACAATTACATTTATGAAACATTTCCGCTCGGAACTGTGCACCTTGAAATTTAGATAACTTTTAGTATATAAATAGTAGGCAACATTCCTTATAATGTTTATTAAAATTTTTATACATATATTTAGAAATTATTAGAATAGAAATTAAACGTAAATTGCAATTTATGCAGAGCAATTACACAGCCTGTTTTTACAAAAAGTTTACGTGAATATTTTGATAGACTTTGTTTCGCTTTTTCCAAATGAAACGTTTGACTCAATTTTTCTCCAAACTAGGATACCTTACGTAAGGATACTTCTAAGCTTATTCTTTTATTATGTTTATTCTGTTACTACCAAAACGTAAAATTTGGCAAGCAACATTTGATATTACATTTTTTAAAACGTCAAGTGCAAGAGCTCAATTTTTTGTGGTGGACGTTTAGCCAGGTACCTCGAAAATTCTTTAGGTACTTAGGTATGCTCAATAGTCTTCACCATGTGTACTCATTTCTTAACGACAATATACATTAGAGTATTTAAGAAGTAACACAGATTGAATACCATTTAACAGTGTCTACTAGGAATTGTTATTTTCTCACATGGCATGACTACAGAGGACGTTTACACATTTTTAGACGATTTGGGGCCATATAATCGTGGTTTAGAATAAGACTTTTTTAGACTTTTTTAAAGACTTTTTCATACTTAATCTGATTGTCCTTTGTCTGGACAATAAGTCTACATGGTGATTTCCTTGATAGAAGGGCTTTTCGTAATATATCCAGGGCTTTTGATTTTCATTCCTCTTTCACAATTTTCCAGAGTTCATCGATGGTGGTAGGTTTGCATTTAAAAAGAGCTCTTTTCATCAGACCAAAGGCACATTGGTTCATAGAAGAAAAGACAGGATCGTTCGCAGGAATATGTTAAAAAGGTATATGTGCGATACCTGTATCAGTCTTTATTTTTTCAAGGAACGCAGAGGTACTTTTCAAAGTGTGTCAGTGGTGTCTTGATGAATTTTCATTCTTTGAAAGTCATTGGGATAAAGAAATGGAATTTCTTCGGTAAATATCGGACGTAAAATTTTCTTTTGAGAGTATATTGAGTTGATTATTATGTTTTTACACACTTCTTAGTTTTAATGTCCCACTGTAGGAGAGCCCTGAGACAATCATAAAACCTTTACTTTCTTTTTAATGGCGGAGCAAGGTTTGTACATTTTTTTCTCCGTTTTCTCTGATAAATAGACCTTTCTTTGTTGTAGTCATTGAGATAAACTCATGCTTCATGAAGAATCATAATGTATTTCCATTTATCTCCTGTTAAGTAGTTTTCATAGAGGGTTCTACAAAATGTTCCGCACTGAGTCACATGCCTTAGCAAAAGCTGGTGAACATTATCTTTTTGGCTCTCCAAGTTGTAAATCGTGGTTCATATTTTTATTTATTGTTGTGCCACAGATATATTTGTAAATTTTGCAATTGGTTTCTGTTTCCTGTTCCAAGAGATTTCACTTTAGAAGCATTTGAAACAGTATGTACTTTTTTCGGGTCTTCGTTTGAATTTTTTTTCATGTACAATGACTCTAGAAAACTGAAAGAGAAACAGAAATTAATATTCTTGGAAATATTACATAAAGCCTTTCTAATATGGAAATCACTATGTGGACTTGTTGTATAGGCAAAGGACTATCAGACTAAACATTAAGAACTAGTGTTTATACTTTGAACATCAATTATACGGCCTCAAATTCATTCTAAAAATGTGTAAACACCTTCTGTAATATTTGGGATGCATTTTAGAGCGAGTGCATGGTAATTTTTCTTTTCGGAAGCTGAGATCTAACGCTTCGTTACATAATGTTGCTTCTCGCTTACTACCTTTTGTTATTTGTTTAAATTCATAATTAAGAGGCCATATGTAAGAAAAGTACCTAGTACAGCTGGTATAGTTGCGCTTTCAAATTCCACCATTTCCCAAGCAGAAAACGTGACGGGCTCCATTTGATCTAATGTTTCTAAAACAGCCAAGCTTTTATCGTCAACATTCATGTCAGAGTAGAATAAAGCATTCTCGTAAAACCTGTGAAAGAGCACTTGATTCCGTTTCATTTCCCGGTTTATCTGCGCAGCGAATGCTGGGACTGCGAACGAAAAAGCACCAGCCGGGATGTGCAGACAAATATGGTGTACGAGAAAGTAATACGACAGTTCCCTGCGGAAACCCAGCATGAATCTCGCCAGCGAAATAAATGCGTGCATGAAAGATACAATCAGTACGAGAAGAGACGGTAGCGATAGCACAGACTGAATCTTCTCCGCGATTTCTACCAGCGACTGGTATTCTTTGCCCAGCACTGGCTGGAACTTGTACGCCTTCGAACGTATGAGGTTTTCGAACTTCTGCCGAAATGCGCTGAGTAACATTGAACACCGGTAGCATAAAATACAGTAAGAAAAAGCGATCACATTGGTGAAGGATGAAGAGACGATATTGATAAACAATTCAGCTAAGAAAATATATAGCCTACCTACGAGTTCCGGCGGACATCCAGTCCATATGTGATAAGAGAAAATTTTGCACCCATAATCAGCCTCTTTTGGCCCGAAAATGTACGTTAAAGAACATGTTAAAATTAATATAAAGTTCAGTGTTATCATGGTTTTGATAAACCAAAACTTAGGCTTGTAATTTGCTAAATATTCCTTGGAGGCTTTTTCTAATGTTTTAAAAACGTCATAGAGCAATTTTCTTCTTCGAAATAGGGTGTGCCACAAAACGATTGTAAGAATGCATAATGTTTCAAACGCGATATTCGTTTTTACACTCGACATAGTATATGATATGTGAATTGAGAACATCAGTGTAATATTAAAAACGACTACATAAGCAAGGAAGGGATAAAAGCGGTTAACTACTCTCATTAAAATATTGGTTTTCTTAAAATCTGCATATACGCTAATTCCAAGAGAATTTAAAACACTGCACAATATCCATAAGGAATCTTGCTCTGACTTTCTACCTTCTCTTTCAAACGTGTGCTGTCTGGAATCATCCTTTGAATTGATGTCAGATACGCGCAACATTGTAGATCTTCTTCGCGCATAGATCAACTAATTAAGGTCGGTGTGGTTCTTAACACAAAGCAACTTCAGCAGCCTAACTTTTCTTCAGATAACTGTATAAAATCTGCATAGCTCAGACACATTTTTAACAGAATACCAAGTTATTCATTTTTGTCAACTGAAAACAAAATAGTTAGTTTCCTTCTCTCTCTTGCAAATACCCACTCTTTTGAAATATTTTTAATTTTCTTTTCAGGCCCGTACTTTTATGAAAATTTCCTTACACAGAACAATCAACATCATCCACGGTGCAATTTTTAAAAAAGAAACACACTTCAGCAAATCTAAATGGTTGTTAGTTCCTTATATGAATCATGCTCATGTTTACTAGAATGTCAGTTTAAAACATTCAAAAATATATTTAAAGAATCCAGTACAATTTTTTATATATCTATCTCTCAAACTTAAAACTTGGTTTGAGGACGGACGATGATATAAATCTGTTTTCGCACAGAGCGATCAGTTGAAAGATATCTATGACCTTCGACAAAAAGAAGCCAGTTCCGAATATCTGACTTTTCATATCACTGTTTTAAGCTTGAATAATTGAGGTTCATTTTTACCTAATATTTATCATAAATAAGTAATCTGAATAATAGATAAATAGCAAATAATACTTCACTCCCATGCTCAATAATATCGAAATATTGACTTGTGTCACACAGGTGGGAGCTATTCAACTGAGTTCCCAAACTGTTTAGATAATTAGTTTCCATGTGTGACTGTAACATTTTGCACGCATGCATATTTTATTTAGGAGGAGGATCCCTTTTGCATGTTCGTACTTGCGTGCAAAGCTGATGATTCTTTTATGGCTTGTAGTTGTCATTTTCTAATCTATCGCATTTCGAAATATTCAAATCAGTCTCTAGAGAGCTACGAAATGCCAAATACATGCAACGGTAGTTTCCAATAAAAGTATAATTTCATGCTATTTAAATTATGATTTGCTGTTTTTTTTAATAAATCATTAGATTAATTTTAGTTTTTGCCTCATTTAATTATAACTCTTCAAAGAATAATTTAAATGATTGGCAATGCAAAATACATGTTTAATAATTGTTCGTATGACAAAAAAATTGTGGGGGTTTTCTTTGGGGGGGGGTTCAAAAAAAGATTATTTCACTAATAAAACAACAAAATTAGAAGCTACAAGAAATATTTATTAAAAGAATTTCTACCCATAATATAAGCTAGATTTCCTCAAGAAAAGAATTACTTTATTATTATTATTATTATAGTATTGATGCTCGTTATCACTTATCATTCTCGTACGAGCCATTTGCATTTTAATACGCAAGCTGCTTGCTGCTGCAGATCATACTTCAACTAAAGAATTGTTATTTCATTAAGTTAAAACAAGAATAAATGAATTTGAAAAGCCGAAGTTTCGAAAAAAATTCTACATGTATTTTATTTTAACAACATTTAACAACCACAGTCAGACTTTACAAAATTTATGATTTTGTTTTAAAAGTTAAAAATTTATGCATATAATTCAATGTGGAATCACTCTGAAAAAGAAAAGATGCTGTTTCTTTTTCCGTCCTAGATATATTTAAGACTTTAGTATCTTCTAGCAGTATTTGAATTTAGATCTGCAAAACTATAACACTCTCGAAATCATGCCACATATACATATCTTCCTTTAAAAAATCTGAAGCCGTCATTTTTAAAGTTTGCATTCCATTCAAGTACTTTTTATCAAAAACTTGTGTATGCTTTATGAAAATTTAATTAGTATAGATTTAGCTACTTGTATCGATGGATGAATCCAAACCATTAAAATGACATCAGTTTTCTGGTGTTAAAAATTCCTTCATTATGTACAAGTACGTCCAGTGCATAATATCTTGCAAGACGCTCTGTTTGCAGCCGCATATATCAAAGCTTTAATCTCCCTTACAGACGATTATCGTGTCCACTCCCAAAATAGATAATACTACGAAGTAAATTATGATGGCTGAAATTAAAATGCCATTAATTTCTGACACAGCCATCCCTTTCTATCATCAATTTATACCGTCACGATATAATTTATTGGTTGGGCGCTTATATTGTACTGTAGAGGAAATCGTCAACAAAGAATACAATGCACACTCACAAGAAGAACTCACAGGTCCCATAGCATAATCGTTTTGTTCACGAAGTTGCACCTTTGGGGGGGGGACACTTAAAATTAATACACGGTTCCGCGCAATTCCTTTTTAATTTTGTAATCGGTCCCCCACCCAGTCTATCTGGCGTCTTAAAAGTCATAACAAACCATGAAAAACCGTTGCCCAGATTTTGGGATCGGCCAATAATTGCAACGTGCATGAGTCATGTTGCACGACTTCAAAAGTTAATAAAAGGGGCTGACGCAGCCCAGCAGCAACTTTTTCGCGTGACCACAACTGACAAGGAAAGATGTATCGAATCACTTAATAAAATAATGTAATCACAGTTCGACTTATTCTGCTACTGACAGCCGTGGCGGCCCAAGGATCATTACAACTCGCTCCGGCGTTTGCCGGCCAGCGAAGACCGTCCAGGATGCTACAATAAAGGCTCTAGTCCCGAGCCGCCTTGCCTAATACCCAACGCCGAGAATGGGTCTCAGCGAAGCCTCAACAACCTTCCCGTAACCGTTTATGCTACACATATATATATATATATATATATATATATATATATATATATATATATATATATAGCAGGCCTGGTATGTTGAAAATTATCGGTCGCCGCTCGTTGGTGTTGTTGTCTGTCCGAAGATTTGTGAAGTTGATGGGGAGTTGGGTGCAGCCCCAATATTCGTCAACGGGGCTGTCAACGTAAAATAAATTCTCCTGATGTAAAACATATTTTTATTTGAACATCTTTTCACACAGGTTTATGTGGCTTGAGAGGTCACTAAAATTCCGCTCTCTCAGCAAGGTTTGTACTTTTATTACCGAGGTTCTCATGGTTTATAAAATAACCACATACTCCCAGTTGCATTTATTGCTATTAAAATGCATGGGTTTCATATTCCCTTGAAATTCTTAAGAGATGTGATGACAACAAATCGGGAGAACGAGTGGGAAAATATCTTTATTATTACTATCATTATTATTATTATTATTAGTAGTAGTAGTAGTAGTATTAAATTTGGATCCCTACACAAATCTTTTGTTCGAAAACGAAAGCTGTTAGGCACCTATAGAAATTTTGAAAGTATATTAATTTTATCCTTTGAAGCGCTGTCCTGGGAGATAATATGACTAAATGTTCGGTAAAGAGCTCCCTTTCTAAGTAATAAAGGTATCATTAAAACCCTATTTTTAACTCAAGGCCCAAAAGATGAAAATACACACGATTATAAAACGTATTCCTGTTGGATGTAAAGCAGAACACTGATAATGCCTACGTCAGTTTGGGTGCACAGTGGGTGCTTCAAATGCAGATTTTATCCCTAAAGGTATACACAATTTTATAACCATTCATCAAATAGAATTACTTCTTTACTCTTTTTAAGTGTGCATTTTAAGTGAGTATTATTCCCACAGAATCAGCTTCGCTTGCTTAAAAATATGAAACAAAGGAATTTTGAAAAGCACGTAACTACCATAAATCTTCCCTCAACTTTCAACCATGCATTTTAATTAGGGAGCTAGATATTTATTATACACTCTGGGGCATGTCACTGCTATTGCACTAGAATTAGCTTCTCGCCATGATGCATGAGGTATATCATTTTGAATTTATGAGCATTAAAATTAATGTGAGTGAAAGGTGTTACAACTTAATAAATAATAACAGTGATATACAGTTCTCTTTTAAATAATTTCAAGATCGAGAGTGTAAACTGTCGAGCAGATAAAATATATTTGGAGTAATAGCTTTCGAAAAATGATTTGGAAGAAATCAATATCCCTTTTCTTTCATTATTTATTTTCTGATAAAATAATAACTGAGATTAAAATTTTCATACAGGACCCCCCCCCTCATATACACACACAGCTACCTCTCACATTTACTGTAAAAACAATTGCCATAGCAAAAGAAATTAGATGAAATAATTATAAATTTGTAAAATAACAATTATAAAAAATATGCAAAGTTTTAATGATTTCATCTTTTAAACACCAGTTTCCGTTGCATGATTTTTATTAAAAGCAATGAAAGTTTTTGTGAATTAAAATGCTTTCTAAGTAATGATAAAATGTTGTGTAGATCACATATTTTTTGTATTATCATGTAACGCAACACATTTTTCGAAGCATTTGTGAATTAGTTTGTTTCTCTTGAAATATTTAATATTTTAAAATATTGAAATAAGACATTTTCACTGAATAAGTCACCGTTTAGTGAAAATTATTTATCTCAATATTTTTCTTAATACATTCTTTCAGACTTTTTCAATCTTCACTCTTCTGTTCTGCGGTTACTGTGTGTGGAATTCAGCTAAAGAAGGAGGGAAATTTTTCTCACAAAACGCGCTTCCTGGTTGATAAGTACTTTTTATGCGTACAAAGTTTTAGTTATTTCATTTTTCACATTACATCCTTGTCAATTTTCTCGATATACTTAGTATTCGATTTTCAAAATCTTAAAATCAGAAAGTGATGACTTCCAACATTCACCATGTTAAAGAAGAAAATATAATATTTCTATTTAACCCTTTCAGACGGTGTGTTCGAAACTTGGGGCTCAAAAATTACCTAAACTATCACACATCATGGTCGTCCTGATTTGTGAACATAAAGAAAAACCAATTTTCCTCGAACATTTAATAATCAGAATTTTTTATTTTATTTTTTAATTACAAATTTAGTCTCTATTATCAAAAAAAATTATTTAATTCAAAGAGAAATTATTTAATCAGGTCTTTAAATATTAAAATGTAGAGTTTCAGTTTTTCGTTTTTCCGTCTTCTCTGCATGAGGATGGTCGCATAGATTCTCACTTAAACTATTTGTACGTTCGTAAATTCAAACTTTATGTTGCATCAAAATCGGAAAATCTAAAAACGTGATTCATAGCCTTTTAAAGTTACCTTTTTCTGTTCTTTAAAACAGAATACATAGTTTTCTGCGAACTCTGAAGAATCTTATTTCAGTATTTTTCGGATCAAAAATTTGAATATTCATTTTTTTAAAATACAGAAATAAAAAAAGGGCTAGTATAATCTGAAGATTCAAATATATACATACTCAAATGGAATCGGAGCGTACTCTGAAACTAAAATAAAATCATTCATGAATTTCTTTTGTTTCTAAAATCCATCTGCGGCATTAAATTTTTAAATACAAGTGTTTCCTAACATGGTAAATTTGCTGCTAAATGGCACGATTCAGCAAGATATTTTTGTGTTTGAGGAAAGTTGTTACATTGGTAGCTATACACTATGCATAGTGCGCATCAAAAGCTGAAAATTTAAGTAATATTACAGCTACAAAGTAAATTTAACTGAATCTACACTTTTCACAGAAAAAAGCACTTGAGTCGGCCGTACCGCTTTGCGAAAGATAAAATTACGGATTTAAGGGGCAGACATTATGGCATTTCAAACATAATTATCTTGCACTTTTAGTAAATACGATTCTGTCGATTAGAAAAAGCCTTATTCACTTTAAACGTAAGTTGTTTTCATAAAATTTTATAGGAAAATTAAGTTTCCTAAAACTGGTTTCATTAAATACATATGTATGATAAATATGCTCTAAATTAAAGTACATCTATTACACACGATATTATTTAAAGCACAGCATCGGTAAAGTGGGATGTTTGGATGTAGGGAATACACAGATATTCTTCAAATCATTTTTATTCTGGATTACATCAAATATATATGTCAAATAAATCAACGTTATTCATTAAAATATCTATAAAACGTACTCGGTTTTCTCATCATTTTCTGTTTTACCATCATTGTATGGTTGTCGTGTCTTTATTTTGGATATCATCTTTCTGAAGGCAAAAAAGAAGTGCATGATCCTGAGAAATTGATTTTCTGGTCAGCTAATAATGTTCACATTTATTGTTTTAATTATAAATATTAAAACATAAGATGCCTTCCTTTCTTTTAACAAGGTCGATAGTTAAATTTAAAAATGAATGTCAAAGACTCAAGGAATGTTATAAACAAATATAATAGTTACATAGTTTCCAAACACCGAAAACCCACTGCAAGGAAAAGTAGGCTTGCTTGTCCCACACAAAACTTGAATTGCACAAAATTCACCAATCAATGCGACTTGATCGAGTTTGTTCAACACTAGCTAATGTTGTGTGAAGGATAGAATGTAGGCAGGATGTCTTGCAGGATAGAATGTTGATGATGCTTCCACGAAACCCAGCTATGATTTATGATTGGTAAAATTAACTTCATGTTGTAAGTAAATGTGGAAATAGACGAAAACAGAATTTGCTTCCGATTGTAAAATTATCGTACAAACTGATAAATTGTGCAATTTCACGAAATTATGTCACATAATTTAGTTTCTATGTTTTATATTATCGAGGTTCAAATTATCGTATGTGTACGATAGTTATCATTATTGTAATTAAAAATAGATCTTAAGAGCTGAATTTTATTGTATAAAAAACTGTTAAAAAGCATGTAGCTTCAATTTATCGAATTTCCTTTGCATGGCCCTAGAATAATATATAAGTGTTTTCACAGAATTTCCCGCAATTAATATTTAATGACAAGCATCAGGCAATAGTTTTGTTCTAGAAACAGAACTAAATCATTAAAACGCATTTTTAACAACTGCCATTTATAATTTACAGAACTTCCTTTGAGTGTCTCAGTAAAAGAAATTCCCTAAGATAAGTATTTCTAAGAGAAAAAAAAATACTTTTAAAAACGCCAAAAACATATTCAAATTTCAAGTCAAGAAGCATGTTTATGGAAAGTATAGCGCGAATAAAAGTATAAGACACACAAGTCACATTCAGAAACACCTATCGTCTGTGTTAGAAAATCCAATTATGGAAATAGGATATCGCATTGTATTTTCAGTGGTGTTTCAAGTATACCCTCACTGAATTAAGCATTCGGACACTATTAAAGACAATAAATCTAAATTGAGATAATACAAGTTTTTTCAGTCAAATTTTAAGAAAAAGGCCCCAGATACACAACTGCGATATTCCATTCCATTTTAGTAGAAAAAAAAAGGATTTAAAACAAAATTTTTAAGAAAATGGATGTTATCCTTATTTTTCCTATTAAGTAAGCATTTAATAACAGAAATTAACGGATTTAACAGGTTTTGCACTTTTAAACAGTATTCCTGTAATTTAATTTTTTTTGTATACGTAGTTCGATAAACTAAAAAAAAGGAAAATAAAACGTAAACGTATGCTTACAAAATGCTATGGAGATCTAAAATTCGTTCCTCTTCTAATGATAATCAATTCAGTCAGCTATCATCGATACTCACAAAAATATTTTTTTTTAATATACTAAAAATAGTCTAACAAACATCAATATTATATAGAAAAACAGATAAATGTTTTCAGCGAATCATACACAATAGATTATTTCTAGTCCATAGAATTAATGCAAATTTCCAATCTCACAGCTTACATTATACAAGAAAGAAAAATAGCTGCCATTTATTTCCAAACCATTATAGCATATTTTCTAGTGACTTTTTGTACTAAATCATCTTACACGCCCTTGTTAATTATTTTATTAACATAACAAATACATCTGCATGTAACTGTAATTTATTTATGATGTGTATTTGCCATAATTTATGCATGCTTTTTTAAATTTCTCGTTTCATATTCAATGAAAATAAAAAGTTTCGTTTCAATTAAGATCATATTTAAAGTTAAAATTTATTTTAAAATAATATTTGAGGCATTACTGGAAAATATTAAGCTATTTGTTAATCCGAAAATTTATGCATTAATTAATAATTACGAAAATTTGTTTGCTTATCAAACTAATAATTTTTTTGAAAAGAGAGGAATTAGTTTATTTCCAGTAATTCAAATAGCATCTCTTATTTCTAGCCTAAACTATTGGAGAATTTCAATTTCTTTGTTAATACTATATGGAAGAATGTACGTATGCAGATTGCTTTAATTATTTCGTCTATGAATGTGTGTGTGAATAGCAAAATTGTAGTACCACCTTTTAGACAATTATCTTTTCTTTTAAATAGTATGCATTAAAATTTTCTATTATGTAATGCAATGTCATAGAGTTATGTTATAGTCATTTTCAAATTCTTTGTTGTTTGAAAAACCTTCTTAATTTACAGATAGATCGTTTTTCAGAGATTATTAAGCTTATTGTTATTAGATGGAATATATGCTTTGTAAATATTACTAAAATTGATTTACTATTTGCAAGCAGCGACCATGAAAGGTGTGTGTTGTGTTATGAATCGTTTCTCAAGATTCCGAGAACGTTCGATAGACGCCCAGATAACAACAGACATTTAAAGATGTTTGATAATAACACCACAAAGCTTGAAATTTCCATACACTGTCAATAGTAGTTCAGTATTTCAACATAAAATAGTGCTAAATTGTATACAACTTGTTAATGGAGAACAGTTAACGTACGATTTGTTGCTTAAGCGGATCAATGGAACCATATTATGGTGAAACTTTTTTTTCCAAGAGTGGAGCGCATCCTGCGTTGGCATTCGCCATAACTCATTTTCAAAAGTTAAGCACGGTGAGGAAAATGTTAATTTCCATAAACCAATCTGAATTAAAGAAGCTGAAATTTGCTGCAAAAGTTGAAAGAAGTGTGCAAATATGTTAGATAACAGCCAATCATTGTTTCGCATCGAGAAATATGCAAAACAGGCAGTTGTATAAGAAGCCGCCATTGTGAAGGATTGCAGGAGTTGCATGTAAGTGCTGATGAAAGGTGTACCCGTACTATTTTCTGTTTCAAGCTAAACGTTCTTCTATAGCTTCCAGAAGACAAATGGAGGATAATGAGTGCTATCGGGCTGTCGGATGCATTGAGCAGGACAGTTTATCGCAGATGTTGATCTTTCCTTCGGCGTTCATCATTCCGTCTTTTCAAGAGTATGGAAACAATTCCAACCCAGCCAAATAGCAGTCCGAAGACCTGTATCCGGTCGTCCAAGAGTTACGACCACCGCGGAAGATTGATATATTACTGTCGTAGCCAAGCGGAATCGAAAATCCATCCCCACACGTGTGACATTAATGGTTGCCGCGGACATTGGTAAGACGATATCTGCCACTATTGTTTGTCGAAGGCTACACATGAATGGTTTGTACGCCCGGACACCACGAGTTTGTGTTCCTTTATCCGGCCAATCCAGAGGGGCACGATTAAAATGGTGGCGCCAGTATGTGAATTGTACTGTGTCTGAATGGGGCAACGTTATGGCAACAGATGAATACAGATTTGCACTGCAGCTCGATGATAAGGTCTGGAAGGAACAAGGCAGACGCAATCGACCCGAGACCATCACCGAACATCACGCATTCCGCGGTGGAAGCATCATGGTCTGGACAGGGATTTCATTAAGGATATCACACACCGACCTGCACATCTGCAGGCTAGGTTGTATGGCGGATGTAAGGTATCGTGATGGAGTCCTATACCCCATTGTGAAACTGTACGCTGTAGTTGTCCCTCCTTTGTTTTTATGGACGATAATGCGCTTCCCCATGGAGCTGCCATCGTTGAAGACTTTCTGGAGTGTGAGGGGATCCGGCGCGTATGTAGTGGCTGGCCTACAAGCCGGACCTTAATCCAATTGAAAAACTTTGGGATGCCCCCGGCGTGCTATATGTAGACGTTTCCCACCTCCCGCCACTCACATAAATTTAGAAACTGTCCTACAGGAATGGTGAGGTGATGGACTCTGTGGTCGTTGATCACCTCGTAACAAGAATTATCACGCGCTGCACAATTTGTATAAAGGTGATAGATGCTCACATACCCTATTAATGTTGATTTTTATTGTTTGTTTTGCATTTAAACTTCATTTTATTAATGGCGCAAATATGACATCATCTTAAAATTTATGATACTTCAATATTTTTTTTAATCGCTACATGTAATTCTTTATATTATTTCATGAATAAATATAGTTAATCACTTCAAGCATTTTGTGCCAATCAAGCAGTACTTGTCCATTTTCTTGCGTTTTACCGCTCGGTGTTTAACTTTTGGAAGTGAGTGTACAAGGCCTGAAGTGTTGATTATTTTATTATGGGGGCACCCACGAAAGGCCAACGCTACCCCTTATGGAGGGGTTGTCTAATTAACAACCAAGCTCAAGTCAGTTGTCGAAATCCGACCCTGTAATCGAATTGAGTGTCGCGCTAACCACCATATAATGTTGAAACGCTTCTCCATAGAAAGACTCCAGTTCATCTAGCGCCATTTAAAATTTTGAACTACTTCTATTAAAAGTGTATTCCATAGTAAATAACCAAAGTTTCCCTTAAAATTTCTGTTGAGGATTACCCAATAAAGTTATGCCAACCTATGTATTAACCTGCAGACGATTTCCTTCTACGAAAAAGGTCATACTTATGCGTATGTCTAGAAATCCTAGCCACTGCCTCTCAAGAAGTCACACAAGAAGACTTTCTAGAGATACCTACTGATATGACGTTTCAATGCATGCTAAATACATTATGAATTCTTTATAAATCCAGTTTGGTGCAAAAGGATTATTTAGCAGTCCTATGAATGATTTCGGAATAAGCAGTTGTTCAAAATGCTTACAGAATGTAGGAGTATGTATATAAAGGAAACAACTCGCACAGAGAGGAACATAAAGGTCTGTTCATGCGGCTTTACATTTCGGTCTTGAAAATAATTTTGTTTTTACATCGTACAAGCAATGTAAGAATCATCCATTAGACAGTTGCTTACAGGAAAACCTCCCCGGAGTTCATTCAGAAAATGTAATGAAATTTTTTCAGTCATAAGTTCACTCTAAAAGAAATCTAATATATGAAAATTAGCAACTATCTGCTCAGATAAACACTAAAATTAATTATAACAAAAATGAGAACTTCAACAATTTGATTCCTGAGACCTCATCGTCTGTGTATGGAGACATGATCATATTTGCGAAGAAAATTCCTCTTAAATCATAAAAACAACATTAAATATATTTATCGTTTGCTGAATCGTATCCTCACCCAGATAAATAGTATAGAATTTTCGATATAAAAATAAATGTCTCTCTTATGCATATAAACTGAATTTGCAGCCAGCAGGGTAGTTATACAAATGAAAGGAAATTCCTGCACTGTGACTTTCAGAAATAAAATTAAAAGAATACGGAATTTTAGTTTAACCAAAAGAAGAACAAAGACTTGACAGCTACTTCAAATCCAGTACGTTGAAATATAACGCGTTAAAACAAACAGTGCATACAAATATTGCACTTAGCCAACAAGCTAGCTCTGTCGCCAAATACTAGCCACAGAGGTTATAAAAATTTAAAGTTTGTGAAAGGCTATTGAATTGGACTGAGTCATACGGCGATAGTTCAAATCTGTAACAACCTTAGTGCTTGAGGAGAAAATAAAATGATCGCTAACTATTTTAAGTAATTTAAATATTCTCACAGAATGATTTTATAGTAATCAGCCAATTTAACCCTAGATTTCTAAATTGAAATTAGTATCACTCGTGTTGAATAAAATTTCTGGCATGCAAGTCTTAAGAACACGTAGAAAAACTTATATCTATTTATAAAAGCCTCATCATGGCACAGAGGTTATCTCACTGAATATGGTAGACGGCCAAAGTGTGAAGGTCCCGGGTTCAGGTCCCATCGAGTGGCTGTCTATCTAACAGTCTGCAGTTTTGGCAGGTTTTCTCCAGATGTAACGTCAATATGCGTTAGAATCCCTTAGAAAGTTCTCCTACCAAGGCACTTCCCATCTTTGGCTGATCTCCCAAGCGTAGCGTTGCCATAATCACACAAACCAAAATCCATTTATATAGTTTTTGTTATTCCTTAACAAATATTCACAAAAGAATAATTAGTCGTACTTTCAAACGTAAAATTAAAAATTTCACACATTCCTAGCTTTTAAACAGTTATTATTTCAGACTTAAAATTAATGCAGCTTTTCTCAAGAATAGAAAAACGAACTTTACAGACTTCCAATGATTATTATCATTTTAATTAATCCATCTCGTTTCTGAAATGTAAAACCGTAGAAAGCATCAGCTTAAATAACTGCATCTTTCAATTTTAAGAAAAATCAAGCAATTAAGTTATTCATTTTAGAGCTCGATTTAATTCAGCTCATAAAGCATCAACAGAACTTGTATCATTTAAGTGCCATCGTTCTTTATCAGAATGATACAGTTGTATCATTTGGAGCTCATGGGATTAGCTGCTACTGATGTTCATTTTAAAAGCTTTATGCAATGTCAGAACACAAACTGTTGCCCTAAAGCGACTTTGATAAAAGGCAAAGATGAAAAGATTTAACATAGGTTGATATTTATCAATGTTTGATCCTCTTTAAGGGAAAGTAATTTTTCAAGAAATGTTAAAAGGATGAATTTATTGATATAAAAGCACGATGAATGTTACTTTTTTGAATTAATCGGAAATATTCGGGTTTTTTATTGTTTATCATTACATCAGAACAAAGCAGTGCTTCATTAAAAAACTATCGTAAGAATAACAAATTACAAATAAATCAGTTTATTTTTCAACGATATAAAACATTAAATTTATGTCAAATTCTTTTAAGTGCCATTGGACTTTTTGGCAACTGCAAAAACGCTATTAGAGATAGTTCGTCTCAGGAAAAAGTGTTTTTTTTTTTTTTTTTTTTTTGCTTTTCATGAAAAAAAATTATACAACTTTTTGAAATTAAAGCAATTAATTTTTTTTAAGAACTGAAAGTAGCATGTAGGATTATTGTCGTAAAATATTACCATATCTGTAATTTTATTTAAATGCCGGGTCTAATTCGAAAATAATTTTTTTACATAAAACGAAGCCCTAGCAGAATTTAGAAATATGTATTCCACTACTTACTAAATCGAATAAATGTACATATACACCAAACTTTCTCCACTCAAAAAAAAGGGGTGGGGATCGATTCTAAAGTGTGTTTTGTGTTTTGATGCAAACGTAACATGATGTATGTTAAGAAACTGCTCTGCTTTCATAGACGTTATATTTTATTCTACACTGTAATTTTGTCTCGGAGAGTCATCTACTTTTCAGTTAGCAACCTTGTACGTATTGAGGATCCCTAAATTATCAATTTAAAATTTTGAAAACACTAACATAATTGTTAAATATGCGAATTAGTTGTACAGATCATTAAAATTATGCGCGCACCATCGATTTTCGACCGCTGATCTACTTATTACACCAGAGCTTACGTTTGAAAGTGCAGTAATGGGCCAATCTTTTTTATGAATATTTAAATTCAATATTTAAAAAAGCCTAATGTTAATTTTTTTTAAATTTCAGTAAATAATTTATTCAGTTGTTTTAGTATTTACAATCTTTTTTTTTTCGATCCCTTCGACAGTATCTCGTTATGACTTTAGTTGAAAACTGACGTAATAAATAAAAAAACTTTATTGTTTTTCGATTCTTAAATGAAGTACACAAAACTGAAGAAAATTCGCAAATTTATAAAAAGAAAAAACAATCATTTCTTGTGTTTCTTTTGCTCACAAAATTAGGTTATTTTACATTACTTTAAGTGCACTAGTGTTGTATTTTCATATAAAGTTTCCTTTAAAAAAGTCCATTATAAAAAGAAATTCGCTGTATGTTCTTCGTATAGGATCCTATAACGCTGTTTACACGGTTTAAAATAGTGATATTCAGTCACAAGAGAAAAACACATTCCATCACGGTCTTAATAACAGATATATTTCAAATGCATTAGGATCCTATAGGATATAGGAATGCATGGATCCGTGACTCAGTGAAGTATAATAAAAACTTATTGTTTCGATCTTAATGAAGTCCAAACTGAGAATCGCAATTATAAAAGAAAACATCATTCTGGTTCTTTGCTCACAAATGTTATTTACACTTAGTGCACTAGTGTTGTATTTCATAAAAGTTCTTAAAAAGTCCATTAAAAAGAATCGCTGAGTTCCTCGTATAGAGAATCCATAACGTGTGTTATAGTTTCAGTTCACAAAGAGAAAAAAACACATTCCACAGTCATCGGGTCTTTAAATTAATCAGACTATATATTTCAAATGGCTAAAGTATCCAATGATGATCTGAGGACATATAATTACACAGATAAAGTAAAAAAAAAGGCAAATTCTTTAAAGTTATTTCCCCGAAAAAGATATTCGAAGTTAATTAGGGTCTATAATTTAATTCCGCACAATTTATTTTGTTCAATATCGAACCGTCTTTGAGAATTAATTTTACTTCACATAATCTCTTCCATTAATTAATGTTTCTGAAAATGTTGACTTTCAGACTATTCTAGCATTTCAAGTGCTGTATAGAAACGGGCTTTTTAAAAACTTTTCAATAAAATTGAAGGTATTATATCTTCGTTTTTTATCAGTCTTTCTGTGCTTTAACTGCATATATTACCACAACATTTATGAATGGTATTTGTACAAATGTTCATGTCATGATATTTAAAAATCGTGAATACTTTTATGGTTTATTTTACAGAAACCCACAAAAGAATTTCAAGTCATCGCGTCTCTCATTTTCAAAGTGCATATCCGGGCTGTTAATGCATTCTAACACGACAAAGTTAGTACGTATTATTGAAGTTCATGATGCTCTCCGTCTAAAAGATTAAATGTAGAGTTTATAACTCTTCTACAAGGACATAAAATAGCTATAGTACACTCTCACAAAAATTCGTCTTTATGCACTAATTTATCTCTCATTTTTCAACGAATAATTCCTGTACTCCTTGTAAACGTAATATTTCCGTGAAATCTTCTTCGCGAAATCGGAAGAAAGGAAAAAAATTCGTTGAATCTGGAGAAGTTTCTTCTATTGACTGGAGAAAAAAAGAAATGGGCCTTCGTCAAATAATGGAGATATTCCGGCAGCACTGCTGCCAGAAAAATTTCCGTGAATTGAAGAAATAATTTTTGAGAGTGCGTCTTTATACACTAATTTATCCCTCATTTTTCAAGGAATCATTTCCGTACTCCTTGTAAACGTAATATTTCCGCGAATTCTTCCCGAAAATCTGAAGAAGAGGAGAAAATTTCGTTAATTCTAAAGAAGTTTCTTCAATTGACAGGTGAAAAAAGAAACGGATATTCGAAACTAGCGGAAATATTCCGGCAGCACTGATTGCTGCAAAATGTCCGTGAATTGAAGAAATAACTTTTGAGAATGTAAATAAGGATTTAAAGCAGGGATTGCCAGAAACAAATTTATGGCGGTGTGGTGTGCTTTAACCTGTGTTTACTTCCTTGTGCAAAGTTATCGCAAAAAATTTAGGTATTAAGATTTTGATAAAAAAATCAATTTCGACTATTCCAAAATTTGACTTTCTGAGAGACGTCTCAACGTACGCATGTATTTGTGTACTTACTTATGCATGTACAGTCGAACCCGTTAAAGGAAATAGACAATTTGACAAGAAAATTTATTCAAATAAGCGGGATATTCCATTATCCGGGGTCATATTGACAAATTATCACGGTGGTACGTTGAAAATTTATTACAGTAAGCGGGATATTCCCTGAACCGATATTCCATAAAACGGGTTCAACTTAAATCTATTTTGACTAGTTTTATAATGATGTATGTACAGTATATAATATGAACGTATGTGAGCAAGTAATTTGCATTCCTCAAAAAACATTAGTTGAAGTTTTGTGTAGCAACACCTAGATGTGTACCTTTTTAGTGCATTTTTTAATAACTCTCTTTCATGTCCGATAAGCTGGAGACTCGAAACTTTACACAAGCTCAGAAACGGATGACAATGCAGTATTACCTACGTTCTTCTCCGTCTGTTTGTTTGTTTACCTTACTTGGCGGTAATTAGAATGTCAGAACAAGAATCAGCGCGAATTTGCGTCGGAAAATCATAAAGGAAATTTTCTTCTTATGTAATAATTATGAAGAGCACTAATTATATTCTAAGCAGATTATATTATCATACGTATAATATCCTATATTAATCATAAAATAAATTTTAATCAAGAAATTAAAGAGTTACAAATATATCATCAAAAAAAGAATACTTCACCTAATTCACCATTAATCACTGCAAAAATTACAAAGATTTAAAATATTTCATTTTTTATTGTAAATATATTTTTTTAATCTATGCACCTATTCGATATGTGCACCTCTTTTTAATGTCTATGGACCGTAATGCATTAAAAGTCAATAGTCAAACATTGTTTGAGTCTTGCCAACATCCCAATAATTTTCACCAAACTTCGGGACTTTTGTTAAAATATCGCCAAATTTCGCGCCAAAAATAAATATTCAAAACTGAATTCAATTAGGTGATATCTCATGTATTATACAAAAAAAATTCATCAAGCCTTAATATTATTGATGTATCGTATCTCGATTTCGAATGAAATAAGTTTAAATGAAATACATCAAAATTGTAAGCACTTTTATAGATTACAAGTCATGTTGTCCGTATCAGATTTTTTCTTGTTGTTGCAACGAACATAGCAATGGAGATTCATTTTCTGGATTACAGAATGGTACGCTGAACTCAGAAGTCAATTTTATGTGTTTGCGACGATGAGAGCAAACAGCTTTGACTATTCATCATGAAGTAGTACACAAAAAAAAATTGCAATTCATAGCAAATAAGTATTTCAAGTGCATTTCACAGAAATCCATTATTTTCGAATAAAGCAAAATAAGTGTATATTACTGAGGTTAATGAAAAAATGCTGTTTACTGGAAATGCGTAAGTACACTATTGGCCATTAAAATTGCTACCCCAGGAGAAAATGTAGGTAGCAAAATGATATTTATGGGACAAATATATTATACTGTAAATAACAATTAAATTTTCAAGATATTTGGGTGCATAGATCCTGAGAAATCAGTACCCAGAACAAGCACATCTGGTAGTAATAACAGCACTATACGCCTGGACATTGAGTCAAAGATCGGATGGCATGCACAGGTACAGATGCCCATGCAGCTTCAGCACGATGCCATAGTTCATCAACCGTAGTGGCTGGCGTATGGTGACGAGCAAGTCGCTCGGCAACTATTGACCAGACGTTTTCTATTGGTGAGAGATCTGGAGAACGTGCTGGCCAGGGCAGCACCTGAACATTTTCCGTATCAAGGAAGATCTGTACAATATGGGCAACATTCGGTCGAGCATTATCCTCTTGAAACGTAGAGTTTCGCAGGGCTCGAATAAAGGGTAGAGCCACGAGTCGTAACACATCAGAAATGTTACGTCCACTGGTCAAAATGCGTCAATGCGAACAAGAGGTGAATGAGACGTGTATCCAATGGCACCCCATACCATCAAGGTAGGTGATAGGCCAGTATGACGGTGACGAATTCACGCTGTCAATGTGCGTTCACCCCGATGCCGAGCACGGATGAGACCATCATGATGCTGTAAACAGAACCTGGATTCATCTGAAAAAAATGACGTCTCGCCATTTGAGCGGCCAGGTTCGTCGTTGCTCACACTTGATGGTGATTCTGTCTGTGATTCAGCGTCAAGGGTAGCCGCTTCCATGGTCTCCGAGATGAGAGTTCATGCTACTGCAAACGTCGTCAAACTGTTCGTGCAGATACTTCTCTTGCAAACGAAGCTATTTCTTGACTCAGGGCTCGTGGCGTGTCTGCACGATCCATTAAAGCCATGCGGGTAACATACCTGTCTTCTCAGTTGCTAGTGATAGCGGGCCATTGAGATCCAGCACGGCGTTTCGTATTAACGTCTTGAACCCATTGATTCTATATTTTGCTAACTGTCACTGGATCTCGACCGACGCGAGCAGCAGTACTGCAATAGAATAAACCGCAATCCTGGTAGGCTACAATTTGACCTTTATCAAAGTCAGCAGTGTCCTGGCACGCATCTCTCCTTCTTTCACGATGCATCACAACAACTTTTCTCCAGGCAACTAAGTTCAAATTCAATTTGTGTATGAGAAACCGGCTGTACAATTTCCTCATTTAAACGCATTGTAGGGGTCTCTACCGGCGCCTGGTCTGAATTTGCTGAAAAGTTAGTCTTTTGCATATCACAACATCTTCTTCCTGTCCTTTAAATTTCACGTCTTTAGCACTTCGCCTTCTTGGTGTAGCAATTTTAATGGCCAGTAGTGTGGCAAATTTACAGTTCTTTTACAGAGCACAGGGACAATTTTCCATGCATTGCAATTAGCAGTCATTGTTAAATTGACAACAAACGCAAATTCTCACAAATCATAGAATATTTTATCATCTCATAGGTGACAGAATGAAATATTTTAGTACAGATACTTTAACTTACAAATTGTCAAAAACTCGTGTAAAGAAGAAACATTGAGGATATAAGAATTTCGATTGTTAAGCTTTTGGAACAACGAGAGCAACAACGAAGCGTTATGTAGCAGTATATGTGCCAATAAGACAAATATATTGGAAAGTATTTAAAATTTATGATTTTAGCATGATTTATCTGACTTCTCGTTTGAGTAACAAGTTTCAGATATAACCTATGATTTACTTTGGTTTGAAAAAAGGAAAGAAATTTTCCTTCTACACGTTCTTTGTCATCCAGTTTTCCTTAAACTTCACAAAAGAATTTTCTCATGAAAGTCTCTTTTTGTATAAAGGAAGAAAAGGTTTTTTTAAGTTTTTTAACTCTGAACCAACTTTTGAAGACAATTTGTAAAATCTGGAAGAGTGTTTTTCCTCGAGTACATAAAATGCAGACCTAAAAAATAAAACTGTGGACAATCGAAGGATTCCAAAAAGCTTAATACGCGGAAAACAACTTTTATTTCATAGCGTTCTAGTCAATATAAAGGAATGGAGTACTGTCTGGATATGTCGTTAGTGACTGTCTTTTAGGATTCCTTTTAGTAGATGTTGCTGTGATTATGATACTGAAAAATAGAAATAAATACAACAATATTTATTTCTATTTTTAATTCCCTTTGAAATATACTACTTGAAAAATATTAAAATTAAATTCACAGACCAAGAGTGAGTCTTATAAAATCGATTTATTTCATAAAAGAGAATCTCATTCAAAAACTAACTTTTTTTCTAATTTATTTCATGCATTCTTCTGTTAATATTGCTTTTTCTATGACTTATGGAAATGAAGTGGGCTCTAAAAATGGTCATTTTTTACATTTATTTCCAGGTAAAATTTATAGCTTTATTGAAATTTTTATAAATTTTCAGATTCAGTTACAGAAATTATGATAGATTTTGTAATAAAAGATGTTGAAACTTTAGGCAGTAGCTTCGCTCACGAACTGGCAAAACAAGTTCATTGTGTTTCACTTCCTTTTAACACTTTCGAACAAAGTTGAAAAGTATTAATGATTTTGGTCTGTCTGTCCGTCCGTCCGCGCTCTAACTGCGGTAAATACGCACCGATTACTACGAATTTCATATATGTTATTTCTATGTACAGTACCACGTACCCCATTGAAAATGGTGTATCTAGTATTTATAGATCTTTTACTGGAGTTCTCAAAATAATTTCGATACATTGCGATCTATGGGCAGTCATTCTATAAAGCGTAATTTAGAGATATTCCGGTATTTGAAACGAAACAAAATTGATACATATTATTGAGGATTACAAGCATAAAGCTGTCCATCGAAAATAGTGACTTTTCAACATTACGTTTTTGTTCCATGCACGATCAATAGATAGTAGTTACCTCATTTGGACTCCTAGGCAATGCTTGCGTCATTAAGAACTTTAACGTACTCAGTATGAATGTTCTGCTGACAACAGTAATGTAATTACCGCGACTAAAATATAACCATAAACATCTCAAAATACACTTTAATTACATGATTTGACTGTAATTAGTTTCCAAAAAATAAGGAATTCATTCGCAGAAGGAAACGGATTTCTGGAAGCCCATTTATTTAAAAACGTTATTCGAATGTTACATGATTTAGATAACTTCGGGACACTCTGTAGATGCCGTGTACTGGATCCAAACTATTTATCTCATTTTGACATTCTAAAAAAAAATACCGAAGTGATTCCGAGAATGAGATAGCTTCTTTATTGATGTCGTTAATTACGGAGCATTCGCGACCTCTTTCGCTAATATTAAATTTAATGCTCGTAAATTCATTACGATAGCTAGTTCGTGAATTATGACGGAGAGCTAATTTATATGTAACAACGGTGACACACATTCCCGAAAATATAATAAATACCCGAGTCCTGTTTATTAAAATGCATGGGAGGAAGTTGAGATATGATTTATGGATGCCTCGTGCCGTTCTAAAATCCTGGTTAAGCAAGGGGAGTTTAGATAACATTATATTTTTAAGTAACACACGGAGTTCATTAAGTGTGATTATTAATCTTCCAGAAATTTGCATTTAAAAGGCCATTCGCAGGTATGATACAATTTGGTGAATGGGTGAGAGCATTTATTCACCAACATGAGGTGCATGAATAGTAGGAATTATGGAGAATATTAAAAATGTTGACTTTGATGATTCGTTTTACTTAACGTCCTGGGTAAATACTGAATATTTATTTCAATTTTGGATTGTACGTGTTATTTTATTAAAATAGTATATACTAGAATGTATGATGAAATCTAGAAATTAGTTTTGCTGTTAAAATCGTGTTAAAAGAATGGAGTCCAACTAATTCGTAAATAAATAAAACTGCCTGACATTCTCGTACAAGTAATTATACATAGTATTTATGTTATATGCTGACCTCTAAAAGTTAAGGAACAACATGTTTTTCGAAGCTTACCATAAAAAAATAACACTAACAATAAAATTTATAGTTTATATAAATGATAAAAATGAACTTTTTGCAATTTTATGCAAAAACGATACCCACTACTTTTTTTATAGAAAAGTACAGGCATACATGAGTGAGAGAGAAATATGAAAATATCAGGCTTTCGTAAATATGCGTGTAACTTTTGTTGATTTACAACTTTTGTTAGCAAATTCGTTGACAAAAGGCAGTAGGGTCCCGCGGTGTCTGAAAGAAGCCGTTTGCACGATTCGTTAAAGTAGTGGGTGGTCGGATGGATGGAAACGGGGTTGTCACAGGCTGATGCTGCTAGGCGTCTTAATATGTCTCGCAGTGTGGTCCAACGTCTCTGGAATCAATATGAAACCGAAAATTCAAGAGCTACTACACTTGTCGAAGACCGTTTTATAGCTCTTACGGTCCGAAGGAGCAGAAGCATTTCTATGCCGCAACTTATTGTAGACCACTCTGTAGCATCAGGGAGAATAACATCCACTAGTATGTTGAGAAGGCGTCTTCACAATACAGGTCTCCATGCAAGGCGACAAGTTGTTTGTGTTCCCCTCAGCGGACGACAGAGAAGGGCCCACTTATCTTGAGCAAGAGAACACGTTTCCTGGACCAGACAACGATGGGCTTCTGTACTCTTTACAGACGAGTCCAGATTCACACAGGAGAATGACACAGGACGTCTGGGGGGAACAAAGCACCAGATATCATCAATAAAACACTGTTGAAAAACACAGTTACCGAGGTGTTGGAATAATGCTGTGGGCAGGGATCTCACTCGGTGGTCACACTGCCCTGCATGTGTTCCAGGGAGGAACTCTGACTGGCGTGAGATATCAGGATGCGATCCTTGATCCATATGTCCGGCCATGTGCTGGTGCTATTGGCAATGATTTCATTCTGATCGATAATAATGTACGACTTCAGCGAGCTGTAGTTGTTCAGGAATATCTTGAGGGCCTTGGTTTAGAGCGAATGCAATGGCCAGCTCAATCTCCAGACCTGAATGCGATAGAGCATCTTTGAGACTATCTTGGTAGACAGTTTGCTGCTTTAAGTCCACTTCCAAGGGCTTTAGGAGAACTTGAACAAAGCTTACTCCGTGTCTGGTCTTCGCTTCTCATTTCGGTAACCTACAACTTAACTTACAGCATGGAAAGTCGATGCCGCCTATGCATATCCCTTATTAAAACATATTTTTGTTATGTTTCTGTGACATTTTACCACATAAAACTGTGATGTATAATTTTTTTCCAAGAATGGACTTTCCAGAGAGAATGCTTTTGTTTGTTGTAAATCATTTTTACGTTTTTCTTATGTAAACTTGTATGTTGCAGTCAATAAATAACTGTTTTGTGCACATGTCATCCAAATTTGGTGTTTCTACTGTTCATTCATTTGCAAATTAGACGCAAAACATCTGTTGTTCTTTAGCTTTTGAAGGCCAGTGTATTTTAGATAAGTTTATCCTTAACAATATATATTTAAACCGGATGGTTCAGAATAGATGTTACAGCAATTATCGCTTAAGCCGTGTGGTTTTGAAACATTCTTTCAATTAGAAAAGTTAATGAAATGAAGAGTACCTTTGAAATAAGAAAAAATTTTTACAAGGGTCTGTATACATATTAAAATGCAAATTTTAATTTTTATATGGTCCTGCTTTCGTTTATCACTTATATTTGGAAAATGTTGCTCTATAACTAAGAAGGCAAATAAGAAATATTCCATGTCTCTGACGAATAATTTTCTTGACATTTAAAGTTAAAAATGATGACATACACTACTTTACCAACTATCTTGATGTCCGAATTTCTGACGGGAAAAAAAATTTTAAGCGAAAAACTCTGAATTCAGGAAAGTAAAATAATGATCACTTTGTAAAAAATGGCAATTAAACGCATTCTTAAAATTAGCAGCTTTCTTTTACATGAACTGATTAGTATTGCACTACAAAAATATCGATATTATACTTTACTATTCTTTTACTATTATACTATATTACTATTTAATTATACTTTGAGGGTCAGCCACTAATTACGTCACACTTCCAGAGAAGGGGTTTCAAACTGTAGTATGCGGATAAAATGAGGGGGGGGGTGCGTTAACTTTCCCTAGAAACAGCCCAATCTACATAACAAGAAGAGTTCTAACTAAAATTAAACTTCCAGCAGTCAAATGACTACTAACATAAACTGACGTCAGTTGAAAAGTAATTACATTTTTCTTACTTTTGAGACAGCCCTTAGTATTTGGAGACGTATGCTAAAATTTTCAACTTGCGATATCTCGTTAACTATTCCAACCTGAAACATGTTTTTTTTTTTTAATTTATCTTCTTAGACTCTGTTTTTCCAGACATAAATGATAAGGAAGCAGGGAAAAAGATTCCATATCAAAAAGTTGTTTTTCAGTTTGACTAACTTTCCTAATTGGGTCATTCTCAGATAATGTGTAAATTTGATTTAAGACAAGATAGTTTTTTGTTTAAATTCCCAATTTTTCTTGTTAATGCAATTATCTATGCCTGGTATCATGAAGAAAATTACCAGCAAAGATCATTTGACTTAATTATAGCTTTAATGAGTAGAGTAGCCAAGGAAGGTGGGAGTTAGGGGGTCCAGATTTCCCAAAATTAGAGTGACAGACTCACACATACAAAAAAAGAAGGATTTTATTCTTTTTTTTTTACTTTTCTCCACTTGAACTTCCAAACCCAGAGAAAATTCTGGCTACATTACTCAGTCATGGATTATTGTACGTTTGTCGGGAGTGGGCGGTTAGTTACAAGATTAACATAAACATCCATTTTATGCAAGTAAAATAGGATCTTTTACATTAATTTCTTTTTTCTCGGGGAGCGGTCGCCCCCTCCGCCCCCCCCTTTAATCCGCCCTTGACATTACTGGTTTTAATTAAATATTCAATTTTTCACTGAAGCATGGTAAAAATATTTGTCAGCATTATAATGGCTTAATTAAATAAGCCTGAATTAGTTCATAGAATAAAATGCTCACAATATCAACTAAAGAATAGTAATATGCATATTTTTAATCTAACACTATCCCTTACCTTAAAACTCTGCCCTTCAAAGTCATTTTCATGTTTTCAGCCAGCCTTTAAAGTTAAGCCTATCTAGGCTAAATTATAACAATTAAAATCCAATGCAATATTTACTTTGAATGTAGTCCCAAAACTCTTTATAACCAATTTAAATTTTTTGATTACAATTTTCAGTATTAATGAGCTTGGTAATGTGTGACACAAATTAAATATATTCGCAATAAATTTGGGAAAAAACAACAGTATAAAATAATGTTTCTTTAGTTAAACTAAAACAGACATAGTCTGTTTGTAAGGACATGTGGTCCTGTTACTTTAACAGTTCAATAACTATGGAGTGCCTTTTAGTGGACACCTATAGAAAAAAAATACTACACACCTTGGCAATGACAGATACCTCTAGGGACATATTTTAAATAAGCAAGTTGAATGGATTTTCCCCCTTATATCTAAAGCTCCATATATATTGAAAACAGATAAATGAAATTACCCAGACAATTGAATCGGTGAGTGCAGAAACCACCTCAGTCACAAAAAGGAAATTTTTTTCAGGAGAGAGAAAAAACTTCATAACTCCTCCAAATTTTCAAATATTTAAACTTATTTTTTTCCTCTGTCATAACATGCATTTATGTTTCTGTCATGCAAATTTTACCTAATTTGTGAAGTTTTATGAAGTTTTTTCTCTCTCCTGAAAAAAATTTCCTTTTTGTGACTGAGGTGGTTTCTGCACTCACCGATTCAATTGTTGGTAATTGTTTTAAAGTGTTTCAATTCCATAAAACAAAGGTTCGAATTGTAAGGTTTGAAGTTTGGGACAAGCCTTAGTAATGACATTTACATCTTTAATTTTTTTTTAAATACTAAAATTTTACTTTTCTAAATATTTAAACTCGTGCCCAGTGGTGCAGATTTTGCTTGTAAGGAATTGTTGAAAAAAAATTAAGCATCCATGACTGACATGTTCAATTAACATTTTTAGCCAAGGGCACAAAATTTAACATTTTGTGAGAATGACCCAATTGAAAATATGTTTCGATAAATCATGGGTTACGAGATAATCGCTGAAAGATCCAATTAGAATCACTTGGCGTAATATTAAAAATAAATAAATAACAAATGTATCAATTAATATAGTTTTTGAGAAAAGTGTTAGATGAAACAGATGTGTAAAACACGCGCAAGATTCAATTCTATATGCTTTTCCAGAGACATAAAAGTCATCCCTTCTTCATATGCATAACTAACTGCAGTACCCGTCGTTGACGGGTTAGTATGTAATGAAAATTTCCTAAAAGTCTGAATTTTCGTCAGCCTTCTTGGAGTACAAAGAATGGAATTAGTATGTTGGCAATAGTATAGACATCAAAATTATAACTTCTGTGTATTGTTAAAAGGTTACAAGTTAGAGAGTAACGAAGTGATGTGTAAAATAGACATTAATTTTTTTTATTTTTATAATTAAATTTTTATTCTAGTTGAACAAGCTTTTCAAGTCAAGCGGTCATTCCTAACCTGTGACTAAATTTTGTTTCATTCACTGTAGATATTTCAGAATATGCCTCAAAAAAAAATTGGAAAATTTTCACAAAACCTAAAAAAGTAAATAAACATTAAAACATTACGACATTTGTTAGTTTAGTCGCTGCTGATCATCTTTCTAAACTTCATTGTGTTCGCTTAATTCATTTTTAAGTGATGCGAGAACAAACACTTGTACGATTTTCGCGAAATCCCAACATCTATGAAATATTTAAAACGCTTTTTTCATCTAGAGTTTAAATTAACTTGCATCTAACGTTATTCCAAATTCCATACCATTTCCACTGCCATTTTTCAGGAATGGAACAAACATGTACTCAATTTTCACAAAATCTGAAAATCTATAAACTTTGACGCCTATAGTTTCAGTGACCACCTGTGATGATACAAAATGTTATTTAATCCTCTTGAGTGCTTTATACGTAATCGATAAGTATTTTCACATTTTGAACAAACTTTCTCAAAAATCTAATAAATTTTGTTTTTAATTCGATACCTGTAGTTTAAGTTGAGTGACTATCTATCATGTCATAAAATTTCATTTCATACGCTTTAAACGTTAATACGTGATGCGCAACAAATATTTGCACATTTTGAAATGATTTTCACAAAAATCTCATAATGTAATAATTATTTTAACTTCAACACGACAGAGAGAATTTCAAACGAATATTTAAGCAGTTTAAAATCATTTTCACAAAATCTCAAAATCTAATTTTTTTTTTTAATTCGACTCTTGTATTTTAAATTGAGTGACCACATATCATGCCCTTTAGTCTTTATTTCGTGATGCTTTAACAAAAATTTACGCATTTTGGAGCGATTTTAACAAAATATCACAATTTTATCAAAATACTTTAAAAATTCGAAGCTTACAGTTTAAGTTGAGCAACCGCCTGTCATGTCACTAAATTTCACTTCATTAGCTTTAGTCATTTTTACGTGATGCGCGCACATAAATGTACGCAGTTTGGAACGGTTTTCGTAAAATCTCAAAATCAAATCAACATTTTAAAGAAATTTCGACTCGTATAGTTTACGCTTCGACATGTTAAATTGAATGAACACCTATCATGTCTCTGAATTTCACTTCATTAGCTTCAGCCACTTTTACTTATTTCATACTTCATCTACGGTGAAATATGAAATAAGTAAAGTGCCCAATTTGCTTCCTGTTAGACAGAAAATATTTGTGGCTCTCGAAACGTACTTATAATTTTTATGCTCTTATGTACAAAGTTGTGCTGTGTACAAGTTTTTAATTTAACTGTTCTTAATAGCAGATCTCTCTCTCTCTGCATGTGTGTGTGTGTATTTTAAAAGAAAAATCAAAATGTCACTTTTTCACATATCTAAGAAAATAAACTTCCGGTGCTTGGAAAAACATTCCATGTTTATTGCTATTTAACTTTCCAAAACCATTTAAAAAATGGGCAAAAATATACAAGTTTCATCTGAACTGAATGGAACTTTCTTACGTTAATCATCATTTAATGGTGTTTCCACCACTCTGTTCCTTCATATATTTTATTAATAGTTCATTTGTTTTTATCTTTGAAATCATAATTTAAAGCTGTATTTATATAAACTGCATATTTAAATGTAACAATAGTGATATATCCCCAAAAATATGTCATAAATATCCGAGTCCCATTTATTAAAATGCACTAGAGAAAGTCAAAGAATGATTTATGCTATTCGAAAATCCTGGTTAAGAACGGAAGCTTGGATAATATTACGGTTTTAAAGTAACATTCCGCTTTTATTATGTGTAAATGTTAGCCCTTCAGAAATTTGCATTTAAAAGACCATTTGAAAGTAGGATACAATTTATGGAATTTGTGAGAACGGAGTACGCCAATTGCATGAATTCTGCAAAATATTGAAAACTTCTGTTAAATATTTTAGAAATTCAAGACTAGTTATTTACCTAACTTGAAATTGTGAATGTGTTTTATTATTCTCTTAATTGCCTTTTACAAATGCTGAAGGATTCTTTCTTTGCACGGAAAAATCCATTTGTTTGTTCAAATTTTTTTGCATGTGTACAGGGTGTCCGAAGAAGATAATGAAAACTTTTAGGGGAGGTAGAGTACATACTAAAGATTCAATATCACAGAAATGTGGGATCAAAAACGTTGTTTTCATGCACCTATTAATAATTACTGTACGAAACATGTGAAAGCGTCAGTTAACTTACCTTATCGAGTGTCATAGCAAATGGTTCTTTCTTCGACAATTAGAGTATTCAAAATGAATTACTTTTTATACTAATCAGTTTAAGAAAAAAATAATTAAATTTAGCAAAGCATGGCAAGAAATTCAACTGTCATTTCAACACCTTTTGTGGCTTTTGATCTTACATTGCTATGCGATTCTGAATCCTTTTTGTGTGACCTACAACTCCACTTTTGCATGGCAATATTTGTCTCAATATTATTGAATCACCTTGTACATATACTTTTTAAAACCGATTGATCTCACGGTATTGAAGGTAATCTTCAGAACGTAATTTTGCGACATATCTCTAAAACTGGATCACCATTTAAAATTTTTGATTTAAAATCTTGTTTTGTATGCTTTTTCACAGCTTCAGATTGATCGATCAAGTGGTTCAGATTGTTTAAACGACAAAAACAGACGCCCAGACAATGATAGTAATGATAAATAAATAAATAAAACTGGTTTCCATTTTTTATATAAGTATATTGAAATAGTTTGTTTTATGATGAATGATAAAAATTAGAAATTAGTTTTTTTATTCATTCGTTATACAAAGGATAAATGTACTAATAGAGAGTAATGTTTGTTTAGAAAGAGGTTTATCAATTGTTTTTAATAACTGTTATTTCGTTTCAATTTTTTATTAGAATATTAAATTTTAAATAGTTTACGATTAACTTAATATTTTGCGAATACTGTGAGTTTTTTTTTCTTTCTTCCTCTTCTGAATTTCTTTGCCTCTTGCACCATATAGTCACAATAGTCCCTTTGTCAAGATTTTAGCTCTTTCGCTAAGGCACATTTCTGAGGTTCTTTTTTTTTTTTTAAGCACTAGTGATTTTTCTTTCACTCTGGATTTTTTTTTTTTTTTTTTTTTTTTTTTTTTTGTCGACATAACTTGTGCACATTTCTGTGGATATATTTTTGTAGACTGATTTGCATCCACACATTTTTGTTGCATTTTTCAATAGGGATGCTAAAACCATGGGGGGGGGGGAGGGAATAAAATATTTAAAGTCGCGAAGGTTTGCAATTTTTGATGATTTATTGCCGTGTTTTTCGCCAAAAAAAAAATAAGTCCCCAAACCTATCTTGGCGAAATCTTTACTATTTGGTGAGAAAATGGCAAACGCTACAGTTTATTACAAAGAAGAAGTATAGTTAGAATATGTCTGACGAAGATTGTAAAATAGTTTTAGAAGGCGATTTTAATATAGTTTTTAATTTTGAAAAGTGTTTTATGGAACAAGAAAGACGAACACGGCACACTCATGGATTATGAGGCACATTCCAAACAGTATTTATAAAGGTGAAATATAATTAGAATATGCCTCATAAAATTTGTTAAACAGTTTTAGTAGGCGATTTTACGTTAGATTTCATTTCTGAAAAGTTTTTTATGGAACAAGGAAAATACGGCACACTCATGAATAATGATACACTATACAATTTAATGGAATTAAGGAAGATAGATAGGAACGACAAATGGATTATGATACGGTTTTAATATATAGCATTAGTACGTATTTAAAATAATAATTCTCTTCAAATATATACAACATCTTACAGACGTTTATGTAGGGTACAGGTTTGGTGGCTTGATGAACAGTCTGTGCATTTGATTCAAACAATTTATCGCTTTTCCTCATTCCGATTCGACAAAAATGCGAATCGATTTCGAAAAGGGAAAAGATCTATTAATTTCATTATTTATGAAATAGTCGCGACACCATTTGTGAATATTCATTTTAATGATAGTAAATTCATCATTAAATCTAGCTCTAAATTACAGAGGGAAGCTAATTCAAATGTAACAACAGAGACACATTTCAGGAAAATGTAATAAATACCCGAGTCTTACTTATTTAAAATGCACGGCAGGAAGTTGAGATATGATTTATGGATGCCCCGTGCCTTTCTAAAACCATGGATAAGCAAAGGGAGTTTACATAACATTATATTTTTAAGTAGAAAACTGAGTTCATTATGTGTTGGTATTAATCTTCCTGATACTTGCATTTAAAAGGCCTTTCGCAGGTATGATGTAGCTTGGTGAATGGGTAATACCGTTTATTCTCTAACATGGAGTGCATGAGTAGCACGAATTAAAGCGAGTATTAGAAAAAAAACTGGCAAATACTCATAATGTTCATGAGTTCTAGTGTCTAAATAAAACTTGTTCAGTTTTCTTTCATCTTTCAGGAAACACTTTAGAATTTTTTTATGTAGTTACGAAGAAGAAACCATTTAGGAAATTTACTTTTTAAATAAAATCGCAGTAAGAACATTTTTCTATAGTTGCAGTTGTCTTTTTAACTTCCCACTCTCAATAAATAGTGTTCAGTTTTCTTTCATCTTTCAAGAAACGATTTAGAATTTTTTAATATAGTTACGGAGAAAAAATCATTTAGGAAATTTATTTGCCAAATAAAATCGTACTAAGAACACTATTTTTGGCACACTTTGGATGAATAATAAAAATTCTGCATAAATTTTAAGCTTTTCTTTTCGCGGAGTTGTGTGCGTTTGAAGGGGAAAAAATATTTTTCTATTCATATAATTTAATATACAGTGAAACCTCTACTAACGGTCACCTCCAAAGACCGGTCACCTCTTAAGACCGGCCATATTACGATTACACAGAATTGAGACCATTGAATTAGCATTATAGTGACCCTCTGAAGAGCGGTCCCTCGAAAGACCGGCCACGGTCATCCGAATTAGCAGAAACAGCCACAGATAATCGTCGCCGTTTTGTTAGAGAAAAGCAACTTATCAATCAACGGACTCCGTGTAAACATAATGGTAGTGAACGAGTATTCCAAATGTCCTGGGGGTGGATTGGCGACAATTCCCACCCACGTATCACAGGATCGGGACCCATTTTCTTTTGCCCAACCCAGTTCCTTCTAGTCATTTTCAAAGGATAGGAGGGGAAATTTTACAGGGCAGATTTGAGAGATAACACTACAGTAATGCTCTCCCTCTAATGACAATTGCTTTTGAAAAACTAAGCGGAGTAGTGTAAATTTTCATTGGTGTTTTTTAGTTGAATGTCTTCAATAGAATACGAAAAATCAGCTGTGTATTCGCTTCTTATCTCCCTGTAAAAATAGGATCGTCCTTTCAAGCAGAATAGAAAATTCCAGTAACAGTTTGAGGGTGAATGGATTTTTTCTTGGACTCTCACTTTTTCTGACTTGTTTCGTTCAGCGCAGTACTTTGTTTTCCTACTTTATTTTAAGGAACTTCAGAATCAGTTTTTTAAATATTGATACAGCAAGAATGAGTGAAAAATTAAAGAAAAAGTTTCTTACTTTAAAAGAAAAAGTAGAAGTGATAGAGAAGAGTAAAAGTTTAAGCGCACGTAAAATAGCTCTTATTTACGGATGTGGCCGCACACAGATTAATGAAATATTGAAAAGAAAAATAGAAATTGAAGAGCAGTGGCTGAAATGTGGAAATGAAGAAATTAAAATGAAAAAAAGGAATAAAGGCATGGAAGTTTTAGAAGAGTATTTAATGGAATGGTTCGTGAACTGTCGTTCAAAGAATATGCCATTATCAGGGCCGATGATACAAGAGAGTGCTCTTCAGATTGCTGAAAAATTAGAAATTAAAGACTTCAAAGCGTCTAACGGTTGGCTTGAAAAATTTCGTAAACGGAACAACATCCACTTTAAAAAGATATGTGGAGAATCATCTTATGTTTCAAGTGAAACAATCAGCAACTGGAAAGAGAAATTAGCCAGTATTATTGAAGGGTATTCTGAAAACAATATCTTTAATGGGGATGAAACGGGACTTTATTTCCGAGCGACTCCCGATAAAACATTATGTCTTAAAAGTGATAATTGTAAAGGAGGGAAAATGTCTAAAGAACGTGTGACTGTATTTTTATGTTGCAACTTAGAAGGCAAAATGGAAACTCCACTTGTTATAGGCAAAGCCATGAGACCTCGATGCTTTAAAAAGCTGAAAATTGAAAATCTTCCGGTTACATGGAAACACAACAAAAAAGCATGGATGACGTCTAACATTATGACAGAAGGGTTAGTAAAGTTCGATAAAAAAATGAAACATCAAAAGAGAAATGTATTGCTCTTTCTGGACAATGCACGGTGTCATCCAGAAATTGAATTAAATAATGTGAAAATCATCTGGTTACCACCGAATACAACATCAACTTGTCAGCCTCTCGATGCTGGAATAATACAAAACTTTAAAGTGCTTTACAGAAAAATGCTAATGCAAAGCCTTGTGCCAAAAATGAAAGAAGTCAATACGCTGAGTGAACTGTCGAAGTCTATAACAGTTTTAGATGCGATTTACTGGATCTCGGCAGCGGCTAAAAAGGTGCGTCCAGAAACAATAACGAGATGTTTCCGGAAAGTTGGTTACGGTCAGGTAAGCAATATTTTTTATTTAATTCTAAACAGTAGCGGATCCAGGGGAAGGGCTAGGAGGCTTCAACCCCCCCAAAAGAGATTGCTAAAGAGTAATATTCTGCTTTATTATACACTTTAAGTAGGTTAAATGATCTTTATTTATAACTTAGCCCTCCCAAAAAGCTTTGCATTACTTTAGACTAAAATTTTGCTTTATTGTACATTTTGTTTGGGTGAAATAAGCTTTTTTCAAAATTTAGCCCCTCCCAAAAAAAAATTTCTCGATCCGCTACTGATTCTAAACGTTCTTGATATCTGAATTCATAAAAATGACATATTTCTTATCCAAAAATAAAATTTTTTCTTCTCCCCCCTTTTAAGGATAATACGATGACAGTGGACCATACCATGGATAGTACTGAAAATGATTTCTTAAAAGAGATAATAGAAATTTCATCTAGTGAAATTGAGGAATATTGCCAAATAGATAAGCATGTTATCACAGAATCAACATTTGACACAATTGATGAAATGATCGAAAGTATGACATCAAAAAATAATGAATCTGATGCAGAGGACAATGAGAAAGATGATGAGGAGGAACACATTATTGAAACCAGTGTTAAGACGTACACTGATGTTTTGGCCGTTTTGAATGACGTGAAACAGTTTGCTCCTAATAGCAATGATGTTGAACTGTATTCACAAATGGCGGAATCCATTTCAATGACCGAAAGTAAAATTAGTAAAAATAACTGTAAACAAAAATTAATAACAGATTTTTTCTGTTAAAAGTGTTACTGCTACTGTATTAAAAATAAAAAATGTTGTATTGCTTTCTTGATTCATGTTAATATTTTTAAAACTATATCGTATTTGATGACATTTAATTTTTTATAAGTATTATTAGTATTTAATATAAATAATGAAAAAAAAGGTATAAAATAATCTCCCTACTGTTTTCAATAATAAAACTACTCTCATGTCGCGTGGGTATACAATTTTTTAAGACAAATCCAATCGTGCTACCAATTCAAACATTAACAGACAAGGTTAATGAACTAAATCATAAAAATACACGAAAAGAAGAAAAAACTTTGAATTATATTATACCATGAAAAATATTAAATCCAATGTTTCATCTATTCTCATAATATAAAATTTTTTACTTGTTTAATCTATATCGGAATCTTTAATAATTCAATTAAAAATATATTAATGATTATAATTTAATTTTAACGGTTACTATGAGTCTCATATCATGCACAGCATTCCTTCTATGAATCACGGTAACCATATGTCTAAATCTGAAAATCGAAAAACAAGACCTCCGAATACCGGTCACCTCATATAACGGCCATTTTTTGATGGAACCAAAGGTGGCCGTTCTTCAGAGGTTTCACTGTATACCAAAATTTTAATTTAATTTTAATTTTTTGTCCGTCTCGTCTTTCTTTCTTGCAATATTAGTCAGTAAAGTTACATGTTTGTGATTGTTAAATATTGGTTGCAACTCGTTCGATTTTCCACATCACTTATTGTCTTGCAAAATAGCAAAATCACAAACATGCTGTATAATTGATTGTGTATTTAGGTTCAACTTTTTCAACACCATCTGCTATTTTCATAGCGCAAATCTTTATACTTTCATCTTTTAATCTTTCTCTTTCTTTCTTAATTCCTTATCTCTTTTTCAAATTCCCATACGAAAAAAATCCGCTTGATGTAGGTGCTGGCGAGCACACTCGGGTTACGAAGATAATGAAATTATTTAACTGAAGCATTATATCCAACTATACACTTTATCGCGATATTAGAGTGGGGGGGCTCCGACGAGTTGGAAGACAAAACACTCATCATCTTAAATATCCCTTTACTCTTTGTCGAAATTTCATGCTTTTTCGTAGGACACATTATATAATACTTTAAATTTTTTTTTAAAAGATGATACCAAGGGTAATTTTTTTATATAAATCAAATGTTATCCCACTATAATGCTGAAATACAAACGATTCTAGGAATAACCTGTTCTTGAAGTTTTGCTACTTTGTTTGGTTAGGCACTCCGAACAAAAACTTCCGAAAGCTACGCAAAGAATCACTTGAAGGTGGCACATTCCGATTCTACTTTATTTTCTTTACTTTCAGGTGGATGCCACAAAATCAAAATTATTTTCGCATTTCCTCTGTTTTAGTCCTACATTGCTCCGAAATTCTACCCTCCGGTTTCGTGTTTTACCAACTACACTGTAAGAATTACCTGAAATTTTACTACACATATCGCTGTAAAATAATACAGCACTTTGTGTTGTAAATCCACTCAAAAATGACGTAATGCTCATTGATAAGCCAATCTTACAGAATCTATGGCAATGATTGTATGGCAACTGGCACAGTCTACATGTTGGCGTTACGTTTACCCACACGTTGTGCTGTAAAATAATTTACCACTGTGTGTTGTAAATCCACAGCACAACATGTGGATAAAAGTAACGCCAACATCACAACGTGTTGGCCTTACGTTTACCCACACGTTGTGCTGTAATCATTTTTTTTCGGTATAAATAAAGCACACTCTAAGATTTTATGAATGGATCTTAGTGAAGTTAGTTTAGAATTAAAATGTTGTTAAGATTTCATTTTAACAGTACATGCCGAACGCATATACTGTAAAATTATTTCCAGCGCAATCTTATTTGAGCAGATACTGCAGGGCAATGAGCAACTAATCTGTTTGCGCCCTTTTTTGCAAGAACCAGACGACCAAAATTCATTTCTTTCAAGATTTAATTTCAAATACGTGAAATCATCACAGTTACTGGACCGATGGGTTAGTTTATGTATCCTCTTTCATTACGAATATATAGCCAAACAGTTATTCGTTTTATTTTGATTTAATAATTTCAAATTTTCAATAAAATGATAAAAAAAGAGGTATGACTGCAGTCATTTTTAGAAAATTAAATTAATCTATTTCCATTAATGGATAAAATTTTTCTACTTTTATAAGTTAATTCGCTATTTCTAAAACTAAAAAGAAATCTTCATTTTCTATCAGGATTTTTTTACTTCACTAAAAGAATCTAATCACCTTTCCACAATAGCACATGGATTGCGTAAGGATAAGTCTAAGTTAAAAAATTCTTTTTTGAGGTTTTTAAAACAACTTTTAGATACACTTAAAAAAAGTAACCGGGGATTAATTGTTTAAAAAAACAATCAGATTCAATTTGTATCTCGTCAGATAGAAATTTGTTTTTAGTAGAAAATTAAATGGATTGAATGTATTTTAATTGGTAAGTCGTTTAGCTTTTTAATTTTTTTTTCTTTTTCAGAATGAATTTAAAGATAGTTTCATAAAAGCGTATAGCTGCTTTCATAAAAAATACCTCTTTTTAATATAAATTTAACAGTGCAAATTAGATAATTGCCAGTACAAAAGGCGTATAATTATATTTTGCGGAGAAAGATTTCTCAGCTAAAAAAGTAACTATCTAAAAATGTAACTATAATGAATTTCTGGATCGAGTTTTTTGTATATTACTCAATTGTAAACTTAATGAAAATTATTTACTTTGAAAGATTCGGTACAAATCATATTATATGCATAATAGGCATTCTATATTTCAACGTATAAAATCAAATATAAATACTAAAATCAATACAGTTAAACTGAAAATAAATTAAATAGTAAATAATAAATATGTTCATTTTTTTTTTTGCTTGGTCTAATGATATATATGCAAGATATTTTTAAATTTAAAACAATTAAAATTTATAGTCCAGCAAATGAATTAAGATCTCCATGTGCTCACAAGCAATGCGCGATACAGCTGCTGAAAGTGAACCATGCAAATATGTAATAAAGATTTTAAAAAATATGTAATAAAGCCCCCCCCCAAAAAAAAAAAATCATCGTCAAAATATAAAATATTATAAAACAGGTTCGTAACAACAAGATTCGACGGAGTGGGAATGGCTTAGTTACATATATTATATCAATATCAGACATTTGGCAGATAATGGGAGTTGTTACAGAGTGGTTATAATTATAATTATAACGACCCTGTATGTAAACTTTCAATTGGGTGTTGATTGTCCCCTTATAAAGAGGACGCTGCAGCTGAAACAGGTGAAAGAGTTCTAACCAAATTTGATGTATAGCCTACACATGAGATGTGCTTAAGGAATCTCAAAAAAAAAAAATATATAGTTAAAATATTGTCCACTAGCGGCACTTTGCGTGAGGACAGCAAATTTAACAATAGTAATGGCTTATTGAAAAATCACAAGCAATTTCAACATTTATTCAAAAGTTTTTGAGCATTTATTAGCTGATCTAGGTTATTTTTTCAGCTGATTTCACCTTGCAAAGCATCACCTAGTGAACATTTTTTAAACTATTTAAAAAACTTCTGTGAGTGCATTTCGTGTACAATTCATACACCGAATATGGTGGCTATTATATCGCCATTCCATCTGCAGAGTGCCGTTTATAAGGATAGTTTAATAAAACTACCTTTACATGTATTTGGTCCAGTCACTAAAATTGCACTAAATCTTGGCCCACTTATGTCTATGGTAATTAACACTTTCTTAGAGAAAATAATTCCAGTAACAGTTGCAGAACTGTACAAAATTAGTAGAAAAACAGTGCTTTTATTCTTCATCACTTAGGATGAATACAACAAGATTCAAAAATTCTACATGAAATCTCCAAGTGATTTTAGTTTAACATTAACAAAAGAACTGGCAGATAGCATCCGCTAATGTTGGATTGAAGATTAAGCATTTAAAACCGACTGAATTATCATAGCATGCGTCTCAGAAATTTAAATCTAGTGTGCCTACAGTTATTTGTATGAAATTAAATGCGTCCTGGCTTCAAAAATGTTTGAGACTCGCTGGTGGCGAAATAAAGCATACGGTCTCTTAAGAATAAGTTTTAAATACATTAGCTCTTTCTTTTTCAAAACTATCACACAGAATGAAACCGAAATGAACTTCCTTGGATGCTGAACTCTAGAAATTCTAATTAAAATGAATTTTATGTACATTTTTATTTATCACTTTTAAAAAGGATTTTATTAATACATATTTAATATGAAATACACAAGTAATCCAAAATAAATGTTACTATGTTTGGATTTTTACGCACCATTTTAAAATGGTTACATTAACAATGGTTATGAAACACTTATATTAGACTTTACGGCCAATATAGACTTACGGCCCAAGACTTTACGGCTAATAGTTGGAATTTTTTCTCTTTAATAGTCAGTGTACCCAAGTTTAACGGGAGCGATTTTTATTTTCGTAACCGTTAGTCCTAGATGCATATATTTAATCACAGGTGTGGCCAGAATTATATGCAGAGTTAAGATGTAAAAGAGAATTCGAAATCGAAAACATTTAGTGATAAAATAAACAACCTAAATTTGTATACATTCCCCTAGTCCCTACATACATATCAGGCGCGTAGCCAGGAAAATTTTTCAAGGGGGAGGGGGGGGATATGAACTTATATGTGTATAAATAGACGGAATTTCATCACTAATCCAAAAATTTCGGGAGGGGTGGGGAGGTATCCCGATATTTTCGCCCCTGACTACGCCCCTGATACATATTAAGTCTTTTCCACGCAAAAAATGGCAAATACAAAAAGTTCGATTTTTGAAGGATCAATACTGACGAGAAATTTGAGTTCACGTTTTAACGCATAATGTAGGGACGGTACAGAAATGGAAATGGGAACATATCGCCTTATTGCCTCACCATGGCACAGTGGTTATGCCACTGAAAATGATAGATGGCCGAAGTGTGAAGGTCCCGGGTTCGGGTCCCATCGCGCGGCTATCGATCTAACGGTCTGGAGTTTTGGTAGGTTTTCTTCAGATGTAACCTGAATACGCGTTAGAACCCCTTAGAAAGTCCTCCTAAGAAGGCACCCCACCCTTGGCAAATCGCCCTAGTGTAGCGTTGCCGTAATCACACACAACCATATCGCCTTATCAGAATAAGAACGATCTTTTAGACTCAGTTTGATCATGACAGAAAGCTCTTATTCAAGTTTTTAAAAAAAATATGTAATATTTACCTAATCACGGCTACTGAAAAAAAATATTTCATGTACAATACATAAAAACACAGCACATACAATTTTAATAAAATAGTTTGAAATACATTGTTAGCAGTGTTTTCTATTAAATAAACTGAAGCACAATCTAAGCCATAGAAATAAACAAAGTGTAAAAGATAAATTACGTATTTCTTACTTTCTAAAAACACGTAGAGGTTTGCGCTGCACAGAAACGCGCAGTGGCGGCGTAACGAACTTAGAAATCCAGCGAAGCAGCGCGGAATGGGAATTTTTTGAAAAAAGTATCCATAATGAAAACGGGTATATGCGCATATACAGAGTATTCCCACTGAAGTCCCTTGTCATCCTCTTAATGTCGGAACGGCTGCAGCTATTTTTATAAACGTGGTGTCTAGGTTTAGTAAATTGGATATGCGCGACCGAATGAGACCGCTCACAGCACCACTTGGTGAAAAACTGTGGAGTTAGCTTTCGTATCTGGAAAACGGTACGAAATAGGGGGAAAAAGTGAATTACTAAGTTTTAGAGCGTTATCAATTTAGTACGAAAAGATATCTCACTGGCATGGACGTGAAAAACAGAACAGTTAAAATGTGCATTTGTATTTTCATTATTGTCTACTCTGCGAAGGTGAAAAATTGATCAAAGAAAGAAGAAACCAATCATTCATAACAATATACCTCTATTTAAGATATCCAAGCTTCGCACCGTCTAGCTGCAATGCACATTTGGGTCCTCGTTTGAATTTCACATAGCACGCGATGGAGCATAGAGGGTGACACGTTGGCACAGGTGTCCGTAATGCGTCGTTTAAGGTCCTGCAGTGTTTGTGGAGGGGTCGCATACCCCTGTTGTTTTAGGTATCACCACAGAAAAAAAGTCCAGTGGAGTCAGATCAGGCGAACGTGGAGTCCATTCTTCGAAACCGCCATACCCAATTATTTGGTTCCCGAATTCCCTGACCAGATACTGATTCACTGGAAATGTCTTGTGAGTCCTTTGGACTAGGAATCGCAAGCGATACCACTGTTGCGGAGACGTGCTTAACCCAAAAGATAATATTTTCTCCTTCTGTTCACATTTTGTGACGTCACAGTGTAGGAAATCACGAAAATACAAATGCGCGTTTTAACAGTTATGCTTTTCACGTCCATGTCAATGAGGTGTCTTTTCGTACTAAATCGAAAACGCTCTACAACTTAGTAATTCACTTTGTTCCCCTATCTCGTACCGTTTTCGCGATACGAAAGCTTTCTCCGCAGTTTTCCGCCAGGTGGCGCTGTGAGCGGTCTCATTCGGTAGCGCATATCCAATTTACTATATCTAGACACCAGGTTTATAAAAATAGCAGCAGCCGTTCCGAAATTAAAAGGGTGACAAGGGACATACTGTACATGGCGACAAAATGAGGTTTTTTAAAGACTATGAAAACTAGTCTTGAGTATGAGCTTGGCTTTGCACCTTCAAAATATTTCTACTGCAAAACAGGAAGAATAGATTTTCTCAAAATTGGATAGATTTACGTTGTTTATATGGCACATTCATGTTTCACGATACCTCTAATTATCAGTATATGATTCATACATTTACTTTCTGGCGTTTTTTGACTTGAAATGTCTTTAAAATTACACACAGGTACCAGGCCAGAAAAGTGTTCTGTGACGAAAAGGTCTATATAGCCTTCCCTTTACAATCACAAGACTATTAGAAACATAGATCTAGTGTCATTATTTAGCTTTTAGAAAGTTAGCTGTTATGACCTTGATTTTCGTCGGGGTTGGCCGGGTAGAGTCACTACAGAAAAGGACCGAAGCCAGCTTTCTCGCTGCCTTCTATTCAGTGCAACTCACAACTCAGACGTGAAAGTGCGTTGATGTTTTTCGTGCGTTTCGAGTTTATTCCGACTGACCGATTCAAATTAAAATAAGTATAATTTGGAGTAAAAATAAGGAAGTGTTCAGAAAATTATAAAAATTCAAAATATCAGTCTGAGACCTGCTGGAGCCTGAAGGAAATATTAATCACGGCAATTGTTGGAAAGATGTGGTTACGGACCACACACAGGTACCCCAATGTCCAGCGCCGAGTGAGCGATGCGGTTTCGTGAGCGTCTCAAAGCTGCCAAGACACACTTAGTAAACAAGGACGACTTAGTAAACAAGGACGTGAGCGCCCTATCTCTACTGTTCCAATGGACATAACGAGTGAAGATACTACTCATACATCTATTGAAGTGCCAAGGCGCGCATACTACTGCAGTTGCACGTTCACTCCCTGACATAGACGTTTCACGTTAAACTAACTACTACAGCTCCACCTGATTTTTTCTCCACAAGCCAGTCATTAACCATTCCAAACCGATAAGATTATGTTCTTTTAAGGTATAGAGTCTTAAGGTAAGGTAAGGGCAACACTTAAGCAGTTCTTAAAGCAATCAAATTACGCAATTGACTCAAAATAAATAAATAAATAAATTATAGCTTTAGTTACTAGTGTGTCTTGTAAATATACACTAATACTCCAATTGTATGGCTTTAATACGCTGAGGCGTACAATCGGCTTTCTGCGTAGGCGCGGCGGCGCAGACCTCTAATCACACGTGACTGTAATTCCTCTGGAACTTTTCTCGGCATTACAGATGTGATGCATCTATCTGATCGCAAATGAAATGCGATTTTGCAAATCTCCTCGGTTCTATGATTCTACTTCTTAGAGCTTACTTTTTAAAAATTCCTAAAGAAAAATATCTATAAGTTTTAGATCCGACAATCAAGGAAACCATTCTTCTAGACCCATATAAAGCATAACGCTGTCTTCAAATGTACTACAGGTGAGTTTGGTGGGGAGTTTCTTCGGGAGCTGGTGCCTCATCTAGCTAAATCTGCAGCTTTGTGGGGTTTGTTAATGAAACATGATCATCTATGTAGTCGGATAACGGTCTACGTAATAAATCCGCATACATTTCACCGGAACCGCATGTTTTTGCCGTTATTAAACGAGTGTAGCAACCATAATCTCTCTTATTAACAAGTTTAATATCTGAACTTTACTGCCAATATTGATAGATAGCAAACAAAAGTCTGATTTCCAAATAATTTTCCAAAGGAAATTACCTTTTTCTCTGCATTTCATTTCGAGTACACTTCTAAAAATAAGTAAATGACCACGTGAGTAAAGTGGTTTATGTCACTAAACAACATATTTCATATCTCGGTAAGTATTGGTTGTACAAATATCATAATTTGTGTGTTTTCAATATTTTTATATGGTCAATATTTTCTTAAATAGGGACGTTGGGATTTGGAGGCTATGTACAAATTTAGATTGTGTATTTTTTTCACTTTAACCCTTTATGACTCGGCGGGACTTTAGTCTCATCAGTAAAGTTATTTAATAGGAAAAAAATCTGCAATTGGCGTCAAGTGAGGTGTTTAATTTCCTGTAGTTTAGTATTTGATTTAATATGAGGTGTTTGTGATGCATAAAGACGCTGCTTAACTTGAGATGCTTCTAATATTGCATTAAAAAATAGTTTCAAATTTATTTTTCGTAAAATAAATTAATTTGGCACATAAAAGGTTAAACTTTCCTTCAGTCTGCACCTAATTAATTTTGAACATTTAGGTTACTGTAAATATGCATCAAGTACAAACGGTTGCGAAATTAAAGGTCGTTCAGGTGGTCGCACTGTTATCTGTCAGATTTTTCTAAACCATTGAATAGTTTTTAAAGCTAATAAAGAGTTTAATTTTGACTTTTTAATCAAAATGTTGAAAATAGAAAATAACGTCCCGAATGAATTTTAAAACTTATTTTCTGTTTCAACACGTAGATAACCCCCCCACACACACACAGACACACTTTATTTCTTTTCTTTTTTCTTTCTTTCTTTCTCTTTTTTTTACGCAAAACAACAGACAATATTCACGAAAATGAAACAACATTTTTTTTTTATTTTTTTCTATTTGTAATCTAGAAAGAAATATATTGCTTGCTTTAGAATCTTTATTTTGCATACAGAGCATATGATATTTAGGTTGGAAAGAGTTTCATAAAAGATGTGACTCACATGACTTATCTTTTTATTTCCTGTTTAATGAACAAAAGATATTTTTCTCCAATAAAAAGAACCTTTTTATTTCTTCATAAATTTTTCCGTATGTTTACTCTTTATAGAACTCATTGTTGTAACAAAATACACTTCAACATCATCCACTATCATCCACAGACTTTAAGAATAAAATGCCGAATTATCTTTAAATTTCGGTAACTTTTGGATAGTTATTTAATAACTTGTAGAACCTTAAATCTTTCGAAAAAAGCTTTTGCATAGTCTAAACAAACTATGCGTTAATAACAAACTAAACGAAACAAATTGCTTGGTTTCTCTTTTAATAATTTACATAACAAAACAAGACAAGTTTAAAATTAAAATCTTCCTGTTATTACTTTATTTCAAATTTTTATTTTTATTTTAGAAACTCTTAATTACAATAACAAATTTAATTAAAGCTTTCTCAACTACGTCAAATTTTTATTTTAAATACAACTGTCTCAGAGTTTTCTTTTGGAAATTTAACAAATATTTCTGAAAAATATTCCTGAAAATACCTTGACTACAGTAAAATAATAAATGTTTCCAAATTTATTCCTTTAATCCGTGACATTCGAATAATTTTATTTCTGTGGATTTTAAATCTTTCTACATGGTTAGTTTTTTCGCAACATTCACAAGTTATTAAAAATGCATGTTTAATACATGATTATTCAACGAAATGCAAAGAATTTCTTTAATTGTACTTTTAGAAGTTTTGAAATTATTATAGCCTAGCAGAAATGCTATAATTTCTTTAATGCTGTTTCATTTCGTATAAAACCGCTTATCAAAATCTCATTAGTTGTCGTCAATACCACATGTATAATATTATTTTAATAAAAACCTTAAGCATTTTTTCGTCCTTTATTTCAAATACAAATACATTTATATTTAATTTCAACGTACCCAATCATAAAAATTTATCTTTCGGTCTTTACGGGATAGTTATTTAATTCCGTTTTCACTACACACTTTCACAAAAAGAAAAAATATATTTTAAAAGTGGTTTTAATGGATTAAATGTATTTTAATTGATTCCTTTTACGTTTGAAAAATAATACCTTTATGAAATTCCACTAAAACGATTAAACTGAAAGTTTTATTAAAATTGTTTAGCTCAGTATCATTTCAGAAAAAAAAGTGCAAAACCTCATATGCGGTTAAAGAAATAAATCGAATACTTTGGATTTTAGATTAAAGCGGTTCTGTTGTCATAGTGACAGTTTTTCGAAATATAATACGCTGCAAGAAATATATAAATCTTAAAATTTTAAAGAAAATTTAGCTAATATTAAATGTGGCAGTGTAGTTATTGACAAACGGCATTGTTTGAGTAATATCGTTTGTCTAAAACCAAGCTTTTACATAAACTAAATCTTTCCTGCCTTAATCTAATCTAATATATAAAATTCTCCTGTCACAGTGTTAGTCACCTAACTCCTCCGAAACCACTCCACCAATTTTAATGAAATTTTCTATGTATATTCGTTAGGTCATAGAATAGGTTTTTAACTATGTCTCATACCCCTAAGTCATAAGGGCGGTCCACCCCAAAATGTTCAGCCCCCGAGTGCTATTCATTTCAATCAGGATTTCTGTGTTGACATTAGCGTGTCGAATCACTTTTCAAATGTGTTTGCCAGATAATGTGGAGTGGGGGGGGGGAGTTAATAAAATGTTGAAAGTCGCACAAGGTTTGCAATTTTTGATAATTGATCGCTAAATGTGGTGCCAAAACGCGACAATTTATTATAAATATATTTCGCGTATAGTTAGAAAACGCCTGGCGTATATTGTAAAAGAGTTTTATTAGGCGATTTTAATATAGATTTCTAT
>JAWZYV010015453.1:0-62500 GCA_038373885.1 Cheiracanthium punctorium
ATCCCACTATGCAAATCTCCTCCATTCGACAAGGATTATCTTCATGCAGCAAGATCATGAGGGGAAAGGAAATTATGAATCATAATAATAATAATAAATCAAGGAAATCACGTTTGAATAAAAAATAAATAATTGCTTGCCTGTGATTGGTCTAACGGAGAAGTTGAATGATATACTCAATTTTTCCCCTACCTGGTGTGAAAAGTTGCGGATGTTGAACATACATATCGCACAATCCTTTTCACCCAACTGTTGTGGAAAACAGTTGAACGAAAGTGTTGCTTGAATTGAAGATGGGGAAGATGTGATATGGGCTTTAGAGTATCTATTAATATTGCCATCACGAAGTAAGTGCTTTTTAGGAGGTGGCTCACTGGATCATCCACAAAGCATTTTTCATTCTGATTTGTTAGCTTGGGTAGCAACAAATGTTCATCCAACATTTCTTTCACATATTTCAAAATATGTGTTTTCATTCTGGCTACTTTGTTACTTTGAACATTTTTACAATTAGCAGAAATTTTTCCATGACACACTATTTTTTTGAAAGATTCCCAAATAGGATCTTGTTTCCATCCTCCTTTGAACATTTCTTAGATGCATAAACAATTTTCACTGAAACTACAAGTTGACTTTCAAAGGCTATAACTAACAGTAGGAATTCTTAAAAGAAGTACAGTTCAACTACTTAGCATTTGCTAGAAAAATGTAAAAAAGAATTTTATCTGCACCTGCAGAACAAGAAAACCAGTTTAATCCTGTTCCTGTACAATCACTTTTTACACAGCAGGTGTATCTCATTTCTTACTTTTCTAGTTTCTACTGACCAATCCACATTCAAAAAAGGGTACATTAGTTTGAGTCTGGGGAAGAGATGTACCCAGAAAAAAATTTCGGGGAGGGTCCAAATAGGTAGCATTTTTAACAAAAAGAGTTCATCAATATTATTTTGTTAGCAAAGACTTAAATTTCAGAGGGGTCCGGACCCCATGGACCACCCCTGGGTACGTCCTTGGTCTGGGGCAGGTTTCATAGATTTAAATCACCTTAATTAAAATCACATGATTTCATTAAAAGTCATTAATTTATTTTAATTTTTGAAAAATAATTTTTATAAGAAAATTATTTGTCTTACTTTAACCTTTTCATGTATAACTGTTTGGCAACATCTAAAGTACTAGTAAGAGCATCTGGAGCACAAAGCAGGTGTTGTTCTCAAGATCAAATCTAATAAATGCTAATTACAAAGACATATTTGAAAGAATTTCTGATTTAGAACAAAAGGAATAATTATTCTTAGCGAAGGAAAAATATCCAGATATCAAGCAACAGTATAAACTGACATTCTACTTCAAAGGAATAAAAAAAAAAATCTAAGGCAGTCCAAATGGTATACAAGGCTGAATTTTTCACAAGAAGACTTTATCACTTTAAAAACATTAATTAATTTTATTTTATGAAAAATAATTTTTTATTGATTATTTTATGAAAAGAAATTTGACAGTCATTGAGAACAATTTGTCTTACTTTAACCTTTTCATATTTTAATTGTAATTTAGAAATATACAGACCGTAATTAAGTACTATAGTGACAATAATTGAAACTGTGTATTTAAAAATAGATAATTATAAAGTAAATATTAAAACAATGGAGAAATGGAAACAGTGTAAATACAGGTTACTACCCCTTAGGAAAAGATCCCCACATATCCGCCTAGGTGCCACGTGCAGATAATTGGCTGTAATACCACAGCAAAAATAATAAAATGACTGAAACTGATGAATATAACTTATTTGCTCCCTTCAAAAGCAAAGGGAAGGTAATAAATCTAGTTACCTAATAAAAAGGACACAACAGAAGTTTTTTTAATGTATAACTTTGAATTAATTTTAAATATTTCTTTATTAGTATATTAGGTTGCTTTCATTGAATAATTACTTTAATTATTTATTAATTAGCTAATTGATAATCATTAATATCATTATAACTGAAAAAAATTGATATAATCATTAGTATCATTATAATTTTTACATTGTAGACCTCACTGCACTTTATTTAAGAGAAATGGAACCATTATCACATACAAAATAACTGAGATGTGATATTGTACTGCTTCAAAACACGTCAACTCTTAGGTGTGTTTTGAAACAGTACCAAGCCAAAAGTTTAGGTTCATCTTACAAAGATTAAACTAAACTATTTAGTAAAATTTGTTTGGCTGCCAAAATAAAACCCAAACCTTATTCTTGAACCTAGCAGCCTTTTTGTTACACTGATCAGATTCACACAAATAGCTAGACCGATAAATAGTAGTTCATACTGAAGCAATTACTTGTATGCATTTTCAACAAATGAAATAAATTGAAAATTTTTGCACCATTTTGAAAATCTTATTTTAAAAGGTAAGTGTATTTGGTTCTTGTTTTATTATTTGGGAAATGTATATTTAATTTTCAATTAAAAGATTGTTAACAGGCAGCCTTTCAGCAGATTACTCTTGACTGTATGTGTATATATACATCTATGCCATTGTTCATTTTCAAATTTGAAGTATCGGATATAAAAATGCTATTTAAATATAATTATCCATGATTTTATTTAATTGACGGTTTAGTATCCAATACTTGATATCCGTCGGGGAAACTTTGGAGCCACCACTGTGAACAAACCTGTTCCGAATACAATTGGCACAGTTTACCACTAGATTTGACGAAAAAATAATCTGGCAGAAACGACAGCCAGTATAATGCATATGTAATAGAAGTTCCCCTTCGTTTAAGCTGCGGACACCCATGCGTAAGTAATCACAGAATCACAAATACAAGCAAAACATACAAAGGAGAGCATATAGGCAAAATCACTGATCTACACTTACTAGCTGCACAAAGGACTTCCTATTCTTTACTATGGTGCCTATTTCGCCCTTGCAGATTGATACAGTTCTCTTCGAATTAGGCAAAACACTCGCCAGTTTCCATAGGGCAGTACAATGTGTTCTGTTATTTATTCAATTGCATTATAAAATAAATTATTTGAAATTTATTGACAATGCCAATAAGTTGCTCAGCTTACAACTGCACCACTCGGTGGTCAAAAGAAAACAAAATTGCGTTTCACAGGTAATTTATTTTACTTTTTTCACATTTGTTATTGCTTGGTATTGAACGCACGGGTACGTAACTCGCTTTGAGCGTGTTCTGCAAAATGATTTTTGGAATTTTCTTTTGTGAATAATATGATTTATTTCTTTTATATATAATTCGAAATTATTGAAATTTGAAAAAAAGGAGAACAAAAAGACTTAATAAAAAGACAATTTTAGTAACAAAATTCTAATTTTTTGTTGATTTTTAATAATTTAAAATTTTTGTCGTTTTTAAATTCTCCCCCTCCCTCCCCGGGAACGGCCTTGATGCAATCGATGCAATACGAAATAGGAATTATTAACCATTCACTTCATATTTTGGGAGTATCGTTACTGCAATTCTCTAAAGTGAAAACGTATTTTTAACAATAAAATTAAACTATTCAACTATAATATTTTAACTTACCTACAATTGTTATAAATGGGATGACTTAATAATCCGTCGTAGATTTACAGCAGTTTTTTTACGGCCATGTACATCAGTGAGAATGTTATAACCGAGATTAGTAGCTAAACTAATTTTCAAATCAAAATATAATCGATAGAAATTACGGTTTTTCCTCCAATTATTACAGATTATTTTTTATTGAAATTTGCAAATAAATTAAAGTAATGTAAAAAATAAACAACAACCCTGTGCTTGAAAGAATACAAAGTGCCTGAACAACTCAAGAAGAACGACTCTCTTCTCTTCTCTCTTGAAAGTTGAGAGGATCAGTTTGAAGGCAAATAAACATTTCGAGCTGACGTTCAAATGACGTCATCTCATTCACTGTAAAATTGGGGACAAATCGACAGGGTGTTTCCAATTCTTGTTTACGAAAGGAAACATTCTATAACTTCAATGCATTTCTAGATTAGACTTCTATTTATTACACTAAAGCATTAATAACACTCATAAAATAAAGGAAACATGCTTAATTCTTAAAAAATTGGGAAGAAATAAAAATTATAATTAAAATTTTGTCCTCAACTAATGTTTTAGATTTTGGGGTGGACTGTCCCCGAAAATTGGAGAGTTTGGTCAACTTATAATTGGAATGGTATCAGCTTTAATTGTACTCAATCACTACGAAACACAATATGCTGCTGATAAATCAAAGTGGAATCGCTATAAATATTTCACAAACAGATTTTTCAGGAAAACTTCACATTAAAAATTAAATCCAAACTGCCAAATTCATAAGTGCATTTAATTACCATAAATCAGTAAAAAATTATTAAAACATAAAATAAAGGTCAACAATTAATCTACTGGCATTTAAATGAAAGAATGCTCAAGAAAAAATAGTCATTTATTAGAAGGATGGAAAAAGATTGAAATTAGAATGCTTGTTAAAATTTTCTGTGCAATTTTACTCTTCGCTTAAAAAAAAAAAGAATAGTATTCCGGAAATGACTCGCTAAAATGCCCAGAATTCCGGTTATAACCTGGATCACTAACACCCCTGCATTTTTTTTTTTTTTAATTTTGGTAAAATTTGAATTTTAAACTACATTTTAGACAGTTGGTGCACCTCAGTATGTAGATGAATTTCATTAAAAATTAACATATAAACAAAAATACTCAATATGCAACTTTTCAACCCTAGGCCAAAATTGATTGAAAATAACTTTCCTGTATTTTTAGATCCACCCTAGTGTTTAGTGTCTCGTCCACTTGACCATGGTGGAGCTCAATACTAATTACCTAACAATTCACACCACTATTTAACTCTCTACTGGCCGCCTTCGGCGACCAGTTTTGGCCGACAATGGCCGCTTCGAGGGCAAAATGTGCAAGGTAAATAAGTCTCGAGGTGAATAATTAAAAGCCATGCATTACATAATATAAAGCATTACATAATTATGCATCAGCCCTGCATCACCTAATTATGCAAGTTGCTGACTACTTAAGTTCTTTAATACGCGACACTCACATAAGCTGCGGTTTTGATTAAAATTTAATAACAGTGTTTAAATTTTCAATAATTTTTAATGCAAATCCATACACAGGGGATTCTATTATTGTCAATCACAAACGCATATCTACTTGCACAGATTTTATTTTTTGCTGCTATTTGTATTTATAAAAATAGGTGACTCAGAAACTGTGGGTCTTGATAAAGAACGGCTATTATCTGGCATGATGGAAATATGGCACAATACGGGACTGCTTTTAAATGCAGGACAATATGGGACTGTCCTATGCAATTCGGGAGGTTTCGTCCTTTACATAATAGGATATTGATTTTTGTTTGATTTGAGAGATTACAGCTGATTATCTACAAAAGGGATCTAGGCCGATGGTAGGGTAACCTCCGTGGGGGTCTTTCTAAGGGCTCCTAACCGGTATTTACCCTAACTTTGAGAGAAAACAACGAAAAACTCTAAACGGCGAGTGCGGCAGAAGCGACCTGGGTTTGAACCAGGCATCTTCTATCTCCCAGTTGAGACTGCAATGAGCTCGGCCATGGTGGAGCTTACATAACAGGAAGAGGTTTAGAACAGACGATGGGGTTGGACCCTCTGACCCCTAATGACGAGTCGCCGATGCTTCTAATTTTTCTTTCTCTCTCTATGCAGGGCTGCGTCACCTATGCGTGCAATGAGTGCGGCACCCGCAGGCGTCCATCTCCCAGTTGAGAGTGCTATGAGCTCGGCCATAGGTAGGGCTTGCATAACAGGAAGAGGTTAGAATAGATGATGGGGCTGGACCCTCTGGCCCCTAATGACGAGTCGCCAATGCTTTTACTTTTCCTGACTGCGGGAGATAATTTTTTTTCGCTCTCTCTATTATAATATGCAAGTTATCTTAGAAGGGTAGCTGTACAATAAATATTAAAAGTCTATTTCAGATTATTTACTGAAATAAATTTTATTTGTGTAAAACAGTACACACTTATGATTTTTATGGGGATAATTCAGTTACCGGGTGTCCTCGCCAAGCGCCGATGTGTCGCCAAGCTTGGAGTTTGGTCGAAAGTTTGTTTACTTTAGCCTTAGAGTCAGATGTCTGTTGTAACCTGTGTAGATTGAGTTGAGGTGTTGGATGATGCTGTAGTTTGATGAAAAAACGCTCGGTGGGTTCATTAAACGATACCAGGATGTTTGGTAAAGGGATTTTGTGATTGGTTAAGGCAATTTAACTGTAATCGGTAAACCGAGGTTTTAAAACGAGGAAATTTGTTTGGTGTGTGGTTAGTATATGTTGGTTTTGTGGTTGGTTAGTAAAAGAAAGCGTTTTGGTGTTATGTTATTAGCTGTTGTGCGTTTTGGATATTTTTCAGGAGTTTCTTTAGATAAAGGTAAGTATTTTTTTTAAAGAATTTTTGCAATTGCTTAAGGTTTTCAATGTGAATTGTAAATGTGTATAAGTAGGTTATTTAATCCACCGATGTTGTTTTGAGTTGAAAACGGGTCTGTGTTTGCCCAGTTTACATTAGCTAGAGTAGGTTGCTTAATTCACTGTTGTTCTTTTAGTTAAAAACGGTTTACTGGTTGCCTAGTTTACATAGCTGTACAACTAGGTTGGTGAATCCACTGAGGTTTTTTTAGTTAAAAACGGTCCACTGGTTGCATAGTTTACATAGCTGTACAACTAGGTTGCTGAATCCACTGAGGTTTTTTTAGTTAAAAACGGTCCACTGGTTGCATAGTTTACATAGCTGTAGAACTAGATTGCTTAATATTCTGAAATTTTTTTAGTTAAAAGTGGTTTACTGTTGCTCATTTTTAATTGCCTGTTACTGAATTTGCTGACAATTTTTAGTGTTAAGTATGGATGGTGTATTTTGTTTTATTGCTTTTTTTTAAGTGGAATATCTGTGGAATTTTAATGTGTTAAAGTAATTTGTATTTCCTGACAGTGCTCAACATGTTGTATTATTTTATCGTATTCTGAAATGGTGTTTCACACGTGAAAAATTTGGCGACAAAAAAAAAGCGCCAAGTAGCGGGTGTTGGCGAGAAAAAAAAGTCGCCAAAAATAGGCGACACCTGGTAACTGAATTACTCCCATTTTTATCCTTTATGGGTTACAAAGATAAATATTTTAATTCAGTCATTGAGAAAATGCTTCTCTTACTCACATCACGCTCTTGCCCAGACAGCACATAAGCTTAAATCAAGTTTGACATTTCTTTGAATTTGACGCATTAATGCAAGCTTGACAGTTCAACTCATTCTAAGCTGGCAGCAAGCTTGCAGGAGTCAAGTTGAATTGTCAAGCTTAAATACAGCTTGATTTAAGGTTGAAAATTGATACTCGCGTGATTTTTACTTTTTAAAGGAGCGTTGATGGCGCCATCTTTGAAAGAGAATGGACATTAATTGTCTAGCGTCCTCAAATTTGCTGAAAGTTCGTGAAAGATGTGTTTTATTTTATACTACCAGTGCCATATTACCGGCAGGGCAAACGGGGCAACTGCCCAGGGCCTACAAATTTTAGGGCCCAAAAATGTTCTTACACTTTTGTAATTTTAAAATAAAATTACAAAGGACAAAAAAAAATTCAGAAGTTAAATAATTTTTTTAATTATAAAGTATGAACAATGAAAATAATTCAAATTTACATTTGTATAAATTAATTTTAACTTATTTTTAATTCTTCGAAATGCTCTATATCAATATAGCATACCAATATGTAGGAAAATAACCACATTTGTAAAGAGAATTTTTAGCGTTAAAAAATAGCAAAATTTTTCAATTATTTGTTATTTTAAGGAATATTTACAAAAATGACTAAAGTGTTTGTATTCCATACATGTTAGCAACTGTGATATAGCATTTCGAAGTAACGTTTAACTATCTGTTTCATTCATTTCAGATTCATTCACATCATTTCACAGATTTTGTGTTAAGTAAACCCATTCTATATTTCCAAATATGGAAATTCTTTAAAATAAAATACAATTATACTACGAAATTGATTTCAAAATCAGTCATTTGTCTCGATTTTGGCCAGCAGTATTGCTTCATGAGTGTTGCGGTACTGAAAGTTTTAAAACGTGTTTTTTATTTTAATTTTGATTTTAATTTAATTTATTTTGATGCATTATTTTAATTCTGATGCATCCCATGGAAAAATAAAAGAAACAAATAACACATCGCCCACTTATCAATTTGGCTAGACAGCGTGGTAAGTTACTTCAAACTTTAGTCATAGCTGCACACGGCTCCGGTGGCGGAATGGATAGCGTGCTCGACTGCGAAGCCAAAGGGCCCGGGTTCTATCCCAGCGACGAACACTCGATGGAAACAGATTAAATTAAATTGAAATTTCAGGGTAGAGGTCGAAAATGCGCGGAAAAATAAATTATGTGGGGCGTGTTAGCCAGCGGGCGCCCCGTGTATTTAAAAAAAATTTTAAGCTTGAAATGTCAAGCTTAATGCAAGCTGGGCAACTGTAAACTAGAACACTTGATTCAAGCTTGCATCAAGCTTACACGATTGGAATTTTCAAGCTTAATTCAAGCTTATTGACTTGATAAATCAAGCTTGCTGCAAGTTTGCTGTGCTGTCTCGGTGAGGTTTCTCCACAGCGTGGATATGAATTTGCTCACTCACGCAGGAAGATTTTTCTCGCACGGTAAGAGGAGAAACGAAACAAGATGGCGATTACGAGGCCTCCCAAGACGATAAAATTTTGATAGCCTACACGACCAGAAAAGAAGTTCAGTGAAAATTAGAACCAAAGCTCAAACTGACGAGAAATAGCATAAACTGCACAGAAAAACACCCAAAAATTAAAATTAAATGCCATTGTGTACAAAAACAGTTCCAAAATGAAAAAAAAAAAAAAAAAAAAAAAAAAAATTAAATGATGTGAACACACAAAGGGTCCGGCATAAGGGGTGAAAGGAGGAGGAGATACGGGCAAAAAGTTCACAGTTAAAGCAAATGGACTTTAAGGCAAAAGTAAATAAAAAAACAAAACAGATATAATTAATTTAGAAAAATATTTAAGAGGGAGAGCACACTATTATAAACAACATGAGTTATTCAAAATACCAGTTAATTGTAAAACTATTCTACAACACTTAAATATTTAAAAGAGCTGATACATGTTTTAATTAATTCGAGAAAAAATATTAATAAAACTGAACACCTCATCCCCTAGGGAGGGCTAAAGTCCAATCTAGAAACATCCAAAAAGCCTATCCAGTTACACCTAAGAAAAATATACATGACAGACAGAAATTATTTACATTTATGACTGAAACATAATAAATCTACCCAAATCATTTAATAAATTTTATTAATTTGTTTTGTTTTCTTTTTCATTTCAGAAAAAGCATAAAGGACAATAAAACCATGTCAATTTTATGTGAGTAAGAAGTTTAGGATTGTACTATAGTTTATATGATGCAGCTTTCTTACACATACATCAGGTTCCCCTTCTGTATTATGGCTTAGTTTAAGAGGAACATGCTTAACAAAACGGACATGACAGGTTTCTCTTCTGCATCATTACAAAGATAAGTAATTAAGAGTTGTTTCTGAGAGAATGCTTTCTTAAGCACATCACACTCAAATGGTTTACCCTCAGTGTGCATTTGAAGATGAGTGTTCAAGCTCTTTTTTAAAAGGAATACTTTTCAAACACATCACACTCAAGGTTTCTCCTTAAAGTGGATATGCAGATGTGCATTCAAATGCCCTCTTTAAAATAACGCTTTTCTAGACAGATCACAGTGATGGTTTTTCCTTAGTGTAGATACGAATATGTGCATTCAAGTCTTCTGTTTCAGAGACTGCTTTTTTACACACATCACTCTCATATTGTTTCATCTCAGTGTGGATACGGAGATGTGAATTCAAGTCTCCTCTTCGAGAGAATGCTTCCTTACACACATTACACTCATAAGGTTTCTCCTTGGTGTGGATACGGAGATGTGCATTCAAGATTCCTCTTTGAGAGAATTTTTTTTTACACATATCACACTCATAAGGTTTCTCTTTAGTGTGGATACGGAGATGTGAATTCAAGTCTCCTCTTTCAGAGAATGCTTTTTTACACACTTCACACTCATAAGGTTTCTCCTTAGTGTAGATACAGAGGTGTGCACTCAAGTTTCCTCTTCGAGAGAATGCTTTTTTACACACATCACACTCATAAGGTTTCTCCTTAGTATGGATACGGAGATGTGAATACAGGTTTCCTCTTCGAGAGAATGCTTTTTTACATACATCACACTCATAAGGCTTCTCCGTAGTGTGGATAAGGAGGTGATTTTTTAAGTTATATGGCTTAGAGAATGCTTTTTTACACACAACACATTCATAAGTTTTCTCCTTAGTGTGGATACGGAGGTGTTCATTCAAGTGTCCTCTTCGAGAGAATGCTTTCTGACACACGACACAGACATAAGGTTTCTCTCCAATGTGGACATGAAGAACATGTTTCTTGAGGATATAAATTGTAGAGTAAGTTTTATGACGCACACTGCACTCAAAAATTTTCTTGCCTTCACAGCAGGAAGAACCATCTTTTAAATGTGATTGTTGAGACAATGGTTCTTCGTAAGGACTTTTGTGGGTTTTCATATCCATAGCAATGATTGCTGGTGATGACAGCAGAATGCTTAACTTTGCTGTAACAAAATAAAGCAATATTTCAGCTTTCTAAATATTTACAATATACATAACAATAAAAAAGTTTGCTGTTTCAATATATATGTTATCAAAAGTTTGCTGTTTCAATGGTTCCAGAAGTCTGGACCCCTCCTGAAAGAGTTACTAATTTTGCTTCGTTATATAGTTTTTGACATTTAAATATGTTAGAAGACTTTACTGAATTCTTATTTTTAGTATTTAAGATAACAAAATAACTGAATAAAAAAAATTGGTGATGATTAAAAAAAAAATCATTTTTTTTTCTGGTGGTTGGTGTCAAATGTTTATGAGCTGGATGGACCCTGGTGTATATAAGCAGTGCTCTTTCTGCTTGCTGTAGAAGATTGATGAGCCAGTCCTGTGTGGAGATGGAAGTTTGCCTCTCCTTCGTATTTTGTAATGATAGGGTCAGGGTTTTTTTTTTTTTTTTTTTTTTCTTGTAAGATGTCAGAGGGTTTAGCTGTAGGTTTTCTTTACAATGTTGTTATATTTGTTGTTTGTTAATTGCTGTTTTTTACTAATGCTGTTATTTTAATGTTTTTCACAAGGATTGTTTTTAGTCTCATTAACTTATTCTTTGTACAGTGGCTTGTGTGTTTATGAATACACATATTACCATACAGATTATAGGAAACTTTGCAGACTTTTTTTTTTGGAGACAATTAAAAACAATTTCTTTCTTTTTTTTTTACATGTGCTGACAAAAACTGTCAGTAAGCAGATTTCTGTGTCCACCACATTGTCGCCGTCTCGTGGTGTTTCTGCCACGGAGGTTAAAGGATTTAGAAAAATATATTGTATACAATTTTCACTCTGTTCCCATTTGGGAACAGAGTGAAACTGACTTTACTTTTGCATTGGTTTCAAAAACGGAATAGACTGATGGGTAGATTAAATAGGGGAAATATTAAGAATTAAAAAAAAGATTTATTTTTAAATTTAAGTACAGATAAGAATTAAATTTAAGAGGGTGGGAGGGGGGGTTTACCAAGATCAGGGCTCCCACCAAATTTTCTATCAAAAAAAGGGGAAAAAGGGACCATCCCTTTAAGAAAAAGGGACCAAAAAGGGACCATCTGTAAGAAAAAGGGACCAAAAAGGAACTATTTAATAAACGGTCATTTTTAAAGGAATAAAAAATTTCCTCTAAAATACAACCTCAATTTCCTCAAAATACAATCTCCTACTTCTTATGTCCTTTACACTGAAGTAAACACAATGAAAATATTCTCACATGAGTAATATAAAACTTCACTAAACCACTTTTAAATTTTCATACATTATTTTTGAATTGAATATTTTGAAAGATACAAAATTGAGAGTTCCACTGCATAATTTATTCAGTTCCCTAATACACACTTATTGTTCACAAAGAAATAAAATTGAAAGATTTCATTAATCAAATGTGTAACATTCTTCTGGAAATGATTACTAACACGCATAATTACATGAAATCCTGGCTCTTATAATAACTAAACAAAGCTTAAACTACATTCTCGTAGACTCTTACAAAACTCAAACACAATTTGCTGAATATGCAGAATTAAAAAAAAAAGGTAAAATTAAAAAAACTGAAATCCGCCGATCGGCGACCCCTCCCCCCAATAAATAAATAAAAATAAAAAAACTTCCGCTTTGCACAGGCCTTATTATTAAAGCTCAAAATTAACGGTCGCCACTCGCGGACTGTATTTTTGAAAGTGGAGACTGCAAATTTATGTACCAGTCGCCACAGTTTATTTCCCCACTCTCTTTCCTTTTTTTACACAAAGTTTATATTAATTGAAAGTAAAACAGAAACGGGGCATTAAAACAGATGCTGTTGACAGGAGTCAACTAAACTCCAAGATCGATGTCGGCATGGCAGGGAGGGGGAGAGCTGGATCATTGATAAAGGGTATTAGTACCACTTGACCAATTAGCAAAAGTAATCATCTGTTATGGAAATTTTCAAACGGGGATTACGACAATGCGTAAGATTGCGGTTTGAAGCAGACACCTGCACTCGTTTGTTTTTGCAAGGGCTCTCTTTCTGAGAACAAAAATCCGAAGAGTGGCGAGCATTCATTTATAAATTCTTTTCTTCTGATCTATTAATACCAAAAAATAAAATAAAATAAATAAATATTTCAAGATTTATTCCGGCATAATAAGGCTTATGGCCAGCATAAAGTTAATGACAGCTGTCCGTCGTGGAAAATTAACAATGTTCGTCATGAACAAAGACCAATGGAGTATGCAAATGCAGCAGCGGGGGATTTAAAAATAGGGATACTTCGTTCTCGCAAAAAGGCAATTTTGTGTACCATATAGAAAATATTCAGAACTGGTTTGGTGCAATCTGACAATCGTTAAAGTTTATTCCTAAGCGTTCATTTCTTATAGTCAGACACATACATTCAGATCAATGGACGTCATGAAGTCGCGCAATTTAACTCGCAAAAAGGCGCTTTTCATTTCTAAATGAATCCGTAATTCCCTAATGGTTTGTAAATATCTTTAATAACTATAGATAATCTGAATTAGGAAGGCCAGATAATGATTATACTAAGCAATCATTAAAAACAAAAACTTGCAAGTGCGTAAAACAGCCAGTTATAAACTACAGAAGCTGCCATTATTTATACTGACAGTTTTCACCAAAAAGCTGAAGTCTAGAATTATGATTGTGAAATAATTATCAAATATAACACCCACATTGTACGATAGGCGGTGAAGTTATTTTGAATCCCTTTCTTACCCCCAACTGAAAGTTATGTTAGTTTTTTGTTGCTACATTAGGTGAAAATAAACACCACAGAGGTGCCTCTTTTTGAGTTACGCGAACAAAAGAAAACAGATGAAATGAATAAGCGATGACTGTCACTCTCTGATTCTGATAAGCATTCAATTAGGAAAAAAAGTAATTTATTTTTAAAAGGAAATTTTATCGGGTTTCATTTACGATAAATGTATGATTGCGTTGCTTGGAATTTTGTGAAGGAACAGTTATACATCGTGTTTAGTTAAGGGTCGTTTCAATCGATCATATTTTTGTTACGGTATCATTTTAATAGAAAGTGTTTCGTAAAGGGGCCCGTAAAACGATCGATAATCTTAACTGCGATGATCCATGTAACGGAAGAGGCAGGGGAAATGGCAAGTTTTCGAGTGAAAACTTGGACATACCAAGGCAAAGGGGGTAAAAAGGGATGCCAATTGCTGAAAGGTTGTCGGGCGCCGTGCTTTTTAAAGAGTCGTAGTAGGGGGCACTACAAAGAAATACTTTTGACAAACGCAAGGTAGTACTTACATGTTAATTCAAGAAAGGCTAGATGTAGCGTGCACGGATTCGATATTGGTACCGGGACAAAGCCACATATTCCCCAATCACCGTCCTCAGATGAACGTTAGTGTGTTCTGGAAAAAAGTGTTGCCGGACTGGTTGCTACAATGTGGTCGATCGGTCGACCTACGTCACATCGTAGCTACCCGGTAAGCTCTAGCCGTGCGTCGCTTCAAAGTGAAGATGAACTAAGGATAATGGTTTAATCAACAATGAAAAAACGGTCATTCTGCCGATTTCAGATCTCTTGGCCGACGCCGACGATACACAATTATTCTTCTTCATTAAAATTTTTAAAAAAACGGACCAATACGGAACTGGCACCAAAAAACGGACTTTTAGGGAAAAAAGGGACCAAGTTGGAGCCCTGCAAGATAGCTCCATAAAAATGGCTATTTTCTTTTTGTCCAATTTCCCACTCATGATAGAAATGCAACTTCTATTTTTAAAAACCAAGTCATCTTTTAACTATATCTGTTAATATTTTCAAGTCGATACTGTTAAAATTTCATTTTTGAATAGATTTGAAGTTCCCAATTGGGAACACCACATTAAAAATTAATTACATTCACCTTATCAGTACATCACCACATTACATTCACCTCAAACTAAACATACCACTCACTTCATACTGGAGGTAAGCATGAAGATGCAGGTACTCCGAAAATATGGCTTTCAGTCAGTCGCGTGAAATTATTAAACCTTGTAATATATAATCATCCAGTTTCCTTTAGAATTATTTTAATTCATTAAGTGTTAATATTCAGGAGCGTCGCAAGCTATGGGGACCAGGGGGACACGTCCCCCCCAATATTTTAACTAGGGGGGGGGACCGAGGAATACAGTATAATTTTCGTTAAAAATGCTTAACAGTTAAAATAATAATAAAATAAAATAAAATAATAGGCGAAGTCACAACCCAAAGCAACTTTTTCTCTCACTTCGAGAGACAGAGAACTGGGTACATTGCTTTTCTTTTCTTCTTCTTTTTTTTTTTTTTTTCTTTTAAGACTACTGGTCAATACAGTATCAGATTCGGATGCTCCCCTAGGAAAAACCTCACACGATGTACGATGCCTTCTTATCTTGCCGTCTGCCCAAGGCATTAGGCTTATTCTTCTTATCTGCGTAATTTCTTTTAAAGACCGCGCAAACTATTCAGTCGCTCTTCAGTTTGGTATCGAGAAGAGTGATTAGTTCAAATTTCAGACTTCTTCCATGTCCGAACACTCGAAGATGTCTCGCAAAAGACTTCCGTCCATTCCCCGAGAGGAATAAAAACACAGATCTAAATGGCGGGGGGGTGGGTGTACATGAGTGGGTAACATTTTCTTGGAAATTAGTAGGGAAAAGTACTTTTTTGCTATTGACTGGGTAGAGTTTGCAGGATGTAATCAGTCGTATGTCTTCTCTCCCAGAGTATCACGAGTTTTTTCCATAGTTCTCATTTTTGTTAAATTACCATGGGTCCGCCGAAAAAAAAGTTAAAATCACACAATATTGAGAGTTTTTTTAAAGGAAAGACGGAAGACTCTAAAAAAGACGAAGCATTGCAGGTTGAAACTATTGATGTTGCTTTAGAAACAGAAGGTAAGAACAAAGAACTTATTTGGAGATTGTTTTTTCCCAGTGTGTATCCAGACATTGTTTCGAGGAATGGGCGGGAGACTGAAAGAGCCTTAGTGTTTTTTTTTTCTTGGGGGGGGGATTTGTAAGCGTATGTATCAAAAGAAATTAAGTAGTTATGATAAACCCAGTTGTTGTCAGTAGGGGATCCAGAGAAGGGAGCTATGGGGCTTCCGACCCCCCCCCAAAAAAAAAGATTGCTGAAAGGTAATATTCTGCTTAATTATACACTTTGGATAGGCAAAATTATCTTTTTTTTTTTAATTATTATTATTTTTTTATAAGCTCCTCCCAAAAAATTTTACATTGGTTTAGACTAAAATTATAAGCTTATTTTAGTCTAAACCAACGCTCTTTAAAAGGAGCTTATTTTACCCAACAAAATGTACATATGTACACTTAAGAAAATAATTCTACGGAAGCAAAATTTTTACTAGATATGCTTTAAAGGTCAAAACTTCCGAAAATTAATGGAAGCAAAAGTTTCCCTGTAATTAAAAGTTAAAAATTCACAAAGTTTAAATTTGTAAAAAGTTGTAATAATTACCGTCATCTGACAACAGGGAGGAACTATTTTCTTTTCTTTTTTTTTTTAATATTCAATTTAGTAATTTTTTTTTTTTTATATATTGTATTATATTTAATCCATCTTCAAGTTTGATTAAAAAAAAAAGTGTGGTGTTCTTTCCTGGTCGTTGTTATTACTTCTAAAGTTTGGATGGAAAGTTTGTTAAACGAGGATTTTATTAACTATTTGCAAATAAGTTCAACGTTGAAAACAACGTCCGTTTCCGATCTAGACCATTGTCTATTCCCGGTTACGGGCTAAAACTCTGTCAGCCCCCTCTCCCTCTGGATAAGCTATAGATATTTCTTTCTTTCTTTTTATTTTTATTTTTTAAATCTGTATATGTAACATGACATCTACAGCATTGGTAAATTTATTCCAATATTAACGTTAACTTGAAAAGGCAAAGGAACAAGTGCAAACAATTTTTGTATGATTAAAGTTGTAAATAAACGAATATTGTTTGCTCTGAGATCGTACTAAGCATGATTCTTGTATTGCCTATTTTTGCAAAATTTTCTTAATATAGGTAAATGTACCATGTGAATTTTAAAGATATCTAATTTGAAGCCCGTTCTTATAAATCACAGTTCTCACCAGATTGTGAAGAAAAAGAAAAAATAACTTGTTTAAACAATTTCAATAATCCCATGCTCTAAATTTTAATGTACTTTCAATGATACAATTTATCATCGCTATTTTATTAAGTTGAAAATGAAAATATTACTAACGACTTTTAATTTAAGGAACAACCATACTATTGTGCCACATTCAGAAATTAGAATTTAAAATATATCTGAATTTCCTATAGTTTAAATCCAATTTCTTACTTTTTTCGCCCCACCAGTGGCTGACAGGTTCTGCTCTCGAAAGTGGAAGGCGGGAGGTGGAATGTTAAAACCCCGGTCGCGCCTGCCGACCTAGCCGTTCGGAGTTTTCCGCAGTTTTCTCCGGAACCTGGCGTGAATACGGGCTAGAATCCCTTAAAAAGTCCCCCACAGAGGGCATTATCCTTATAAACCTAGGATCTTAGAGCAGCCAATCGGATTTAATCCACAAACAAAAATGTCTTACTTTTTTTTTTTTTTCTCAGCAAAAAATTCCTTTTTTTCCCTTACTATTTTCTTGAAAATAGCGTATGTTCTTTGGAAATCTAAATTAAATATTTTCATTGATAAGTATATATAAAACAATTGAACTAATAATAGTTTGTACTACTTATATTTTTTTCTGTTAAATTTATAAAAAATCAATTATACATGAGCTTGATATTTATTTTAAATAAATGCTGAATATATAGATGCCTTTCTCATTTTCCCTTAAAATTCCATAAAAAAAAAGAAAACAAAAAACTTAAAACTTTTAAAGCAAAGTATAACTTTTTATGTAATCTTTTATAATCTCTTCATGTTAAATGTATTCTTTTTACAAAAGTATAATTTTTAAATGCTTATATCCTTTCCTGAACTGCGCTGACACATTATAGTGTGTATGTGTGAAATAACCTTCCAGAATTATCCCCTCAAAAGACCAGTTTTCTTTCAAATCACCGGGTCCCCGCTACCTGATTTTTAAGATCAAGCACACATAAAAATTATATTTTCATTTAATGTTGCTCAAAAAGAACCTGGAAAATTTAAAAAAAAAAAATGGAACAGATAAAGATTTTATTTAAAATGCTGCTAAAAACTGTATTAGGTTTGTCGTTAATATTTGATGGTCAATGAAATTTTAAAAGTATGATGGTTTTGGCCATTATGTAGCGCTAGGAGAAATGAAATGAGAAAGTCATCGCATTTTAAACTGAGTTACTGTTCGAATATTCATGATGGGGATTATATACTTTTATTTATTTATATGTTTCGTTTCAAGATAATGCCTTTCTGTGTGTGTAATACTAATAATTTTCAATTGTGCATGTATTGTTTATCGATAAAATATTTTTTAAAGTTTACATTAAGACAAAAAATTAATTTGTTTAAAAGTTTTTTTTTTTTGTTTTTGTGTTAAAGCTTTATAAAAATACATACCATAAACTGATCTTAGTCATATATGATAAATTTTCGAAGTTGCATGTATTAAAAAAAATTAAAGTTATTTCGAGATTACATTTGAATATATACGAAAATTAAATATTTCGTTCCATTTTAAGTGGGCCCCAGTCCGACTTCAGCCCGGTGGTTCCCTAATTTTGAACCCATTCCAGAGGTCCCCCAGTAGTCGAGCAGAGAGGGAGTTGACCCTCTCAAGCACTGGCCAAGCCGAACGCTGCTTCACTTGCTGTGTTCTTATGGTAACGGAGTTTAGCGCCCAGGCCACCACGGGACCTAACAAAATGCGCTTACGCGAAGCATAATCGGAATTAATACGACAACGCTGCACATAGCCACATCAGATTGTGAATCTGAAACGGCTAAGATTTTAAGCACATGAAAACTGTGATAAATTGATCGGGTGTCCAGCAATCTTAAACATCGGATGTTGGTGCCTGCTCTGGCGCTTTTATCTGCACTAAGTGAAACTCGCCTTTCTTTACGAATTACATGTCTTTAAATGGACATTAATAAGTTTTTGGATAGCTGATTAGTGGGACAAATTTCATTTGTAATTTGTACACTTATTGCCATCGTATTTCTTGAGATAAACAACACTTTCTGTAAGGGAACGTGAATTAAAAGTTTTTTAAAAATCACATGTAATGGTTCTTGGATTTAAATTTTAAGGAAGTTTTGTTCTTTTCATGATTACGTTAGCTCAGTTAGCGCTTCAGCTATAAAAATAAATTAAAATGAAACTCATTTAATGAGTAGATTTTTTAAAATAGCACTTGAATGCCAAATTTTGGGTCATTCAAGAAAAGGGGTTAAAATTAAATTTTCTCAAAAACTACTGATTTTCAGCCATACATATGAGAATTAAAATTGTAGCATTTTCCCTCTCCTATCACGTCTTCCAATGAAAACGTCGAGTTACCAGTAATCCATATGTATTTATTACCATAAAAAATTATAATAAATAAATAACATACCAAGAATGTATATACAAATAATAATATATACAAACGCTAACCTTCTCTAATGACAGTGGTAGGGTTAGGCCTGGACGTTAATGAAGGTGCATAGTAAAGAATGTTATCTTATTATTTGTCCCCTCCCCTTTGGCGTGATTGGGAGAGTAGCATTTAAGGGGCGGGAGGGCAAAATGTTTCCTATCGTGGAAAACGCAATTTTCAAATAGGTGAAATCCGAATTCATTGAATTTGGGAAGGGGGCAAGCAATTGCTCCCTTTTGCCCTTAAAAAGTTACGCCTTTGGTAGGCACATATTCAGAAAAACATTTTGGAGGTGTTCGGACCCCCCCCTCCCCCCTCTGAAATATGTCTTTGGCCTTTGGTCCCCCCCAATAATTTACAGGTTGCGACGCCAGTGTTAATATTGCATATGAATATAAACTTTATAAGTTTTTGAAATTAGGCTTTTCGATGCAATGGTTTAAACTGTTCTATGTCAAATACTTTACAAACCTACCCCAACTTAACACTGAAGACATATCACATTACAGAAATTTAAAGTTTGGAAGATAAATATTTTTTCATTTTGCAATTTTTAATTCCTCAGATGGATCTGGATATAAGTTATAACAGACACAGTGATGTGCCCATAGGTTTTCTATCACCAGGCTTAGTTAAATTTATAGGGAATTTCTGGTTCTCAAACAGCTGTTGAAATATTTTCATTGTTTAGAACAGTGTTTGCAAACCTTTTCACATATGAAGAAAAAGGAAAAATACTTCACAGACTAGTATCATGCAAAAATATTATACATTATATAAACATGTATTTTATTATTTCAAAAAATCTGTACAATTTTTTTTTAGTTAGAATCACATTTGCTGGGGAATGTTTTTTACTAAATTTGATTTACGTAGACTGGCGTTAGTCTGAGGACTACTGTAGAAACAATAGTTTACAGCAAAAATAACAGATAACTCTACTTTCACTTTCTATGCAATCCTATGTCAGAAAAACTTTAAAAAAATTCTTTACAAACCAAACCTATAATTTTATTTAAAAAAATTAGCTAAAAATCAAGAAATTGTGCACAAGCTCAACATAAAAATGCACTTCAGAGATCTAACACTTTTTTTAATGTACTTAAACAATTAATGTAAACTTATTTTTTTGTATGTAATCTGTCAGTAAATTTAATTTTATAAGTGCATAATAGTAGCATCTTGTGGTTTTTATAGAATTCATTTTGTCCTGACCACAAAAAATTTTAAATGAAAAAGCAGAATTTAGGAAATATCCTCAAAGTTATTTTACAGTCAACCTGTATTTATAGGGTTTTTTGGTTTTCTGTCCACTGTAAGTACATGGGAAAGGGGAGAGTCCTAGAGGAGACTCCTCATAGTATGGCAAATTTATTATGGACTTTTTCTCATATTTTAATGAACCTTATATAAGTCTACCATAATTTTTCGTCTTTTACTCAAGTGAATACGGCATGCAGCTCCAAACGACATATTTGGTGAGAATTGTCCTCTCTCGGAAAACAATCAGGCAGCACTTATGGAAAACATGGATTTTTCTTTTTATCCTTCTCTGTTATTATCTTTGACATAACTGGGAATTTTCCAATGCATCATAATTTTAAATTTGGCATAACTTCCATAAGAAAAATAAAGAAAAGTGAAAAAATGTTTAATAAAAGGCAGTTGCTGTGTTGTGGGATAAATGCTAATTATCTACATTAGGGATTTAGGCCTATGGGGGGACTAGCTCAACTCAACTTCTAGCCAAAGAATATAAATAACACTCGCTCCTAGCCCCGCACACCTGAAGCTGCTCTCACCAACGCGCGTCTGCTTCAGCCAATCAGTGCCAGCTAACAAGTTAGTGTCCTCCGAGAACTGCGAGTCATCATGCAGGAGGATGTTTTTCGCACGGTAACAGGAGAAACGAAACAAGATGGCCATTTTGAGGACTCCCAAAATGACAAAATTTTGATAGCTTACATGGCCAGAAAAGAAGTTCAGTGAAAAGTAGAACCAGTGCCCAAAACGACGAAAAATAGTATAAACTGCACAAAAAAATACCAACTCAAAATAAAATGCCATTGTGTACAAAAACAGTTCCAAAATAAAGAAAATAATTTTAAAAAAAACTTATAAATGATGTGAACACACAAAGGGTCCGGCATAAGGGGTGAAAGGAGGAAGAGATAAGGGCAAAAAGTTAACAATTAAAGAAAGCAGACTTAAGGCAAAAATAAATAAATAACCACAAAACAGATATAATTAGTTAAAATTTTTTATTTGGGAATACCTTATTCCCCCGTACATGATATATATTTCGGTTACACACATAACCATCTTCAGTCGTTTCTGGATCTCTCACTAATGGCGGCTTCTTTTTATATCTTCTTCGTTCTTCTTCTTGAAAGTTCGATGCATGACGTCATCCCATGATTGGTCGATTGTATGAAGCGTATCGTTGATGCTGCCCTCTGTCGTCATTATTTCTAAGCTCTCACGAATGTAGGCATATATACTATTTTTAAAGTTGGCTATTTTTTTAATATTTTTAAAATCAATGGTAATGGGCTCTTTCAAAGCAAGACGGGCTAGAGCGGTACTTTGTTTCTGGAGGTTAATGTCTTTAAAATGTTCGTTTTTTCGCTCTTTAATTTTCCTTTTTGTAACGCCGATGTAGCAATTTTCTTTATTAGTATCGTTTGACATAAAATTAATTTTATAGATCCCTGCGGTTTCGATGGGGTTGATTGGGTCTTTTTCCGATCTAATGCGCTGAAAGATTGTTTTATTAGGTTTAATTGGAATACGGAAGTTCTTTTTACTGGCGATATTAGAAAGTTTATTGGCTATCCCTCGGCTAAAGGGGATAGCGGTAGTAAAACGTGGTTTATCTTTTTGACGGTTGTCTATAACATTTAATTTACGTTGCCTAGCTTTGAAAACTTTGTCGAAAATTTCTCGAGGGTAGTGGGCGTCTTGACATTGTTTCTTTATGAAAGCAATTTCTTTTTGAAGGAGGTCGTTGTTAGAACACACTTTGAAAGCGCGGTCGATATAGGAACGAATAGCAGCAATTTTATAGTTGAAAGGGGTTTTAGATTTAAAATTTACTATATTAGTATTACAAGTAGGTTTTCGAAAAATGGTGGTCTCAATGAGATTATTGTTTCTGGTTATGTTCACATCTAAGTAATTGAGGCTATTATTGATTTCTTTTTCGTAGGTAAATTTAATGTTCGGGTCTATGGCATTAAGTTGATTGATCAAATTATTTTCTTCATTATTGTGGGTGGTAAGGATAGCGAAGATATCGTCGACATAGCGAAGCCAAAGTTTGATGGTATTATTGTGTGTCTGTTTAATCTGTTCTTCAAGGATTCTCATTTTCCAGTCGGCAATTATTCCGGATATGGGGGAGCCCATGGGGACTCCTTTTATTTGTTGGTAGAAGTGATTATTATATTGAAAATATGAGTTATTTAAAATTAGATTTATTGCACTAGTTAGGGTGTTAATTAAGTCTATATCTTTAAAACTACTTTGAATTTGTTTGTTAATAATTTGGTTCATTTCCTTAATATCTATTGACGGGTATAGATTTACAACATCGAAACTTACCATAATATCGTTTCCATTAAATAATGTTTTATATGTTTTTATTACAGATATAATTAGTTCAGAAAAATATTTAAGAGAAGAGCACTATTACAAACAACATGAGCTAAGCGAAATACCAATGAGATAATTGTAAAAATACTGTGCAACACTAAATAATTAAAAGAACTGATACATATGTCAATGAAATCGGAAAAAAAACCCATATATTAATAAAATTGAACACCTCATCCCCTAGGGTGGGCTGAAACCCAATCTAGAAATATCCAAAAAGCCTATCCAGTTACACCAAAGAAAAATATACATAAAGGATAGAAATTATTTAAATTTATGACTGAAACATAATAAATATATCCAAATCATTTAATAAATTTAATTCATTTGTTTTGGTTGCATATTTTCATTTCAGAAAAAGCAAAAAGTGCAACAAAACCATGTCCATTTAATGTGTAAAATGCATATGAGTAAGAAGTTTAGTATTGTACTATAGTTTATATGATGAAGAGTCCTTACCCTACTAGCAATTTTGCTCGGGCCGTCATCGGCTGGCTGCGTGGCCGGTGGTAGCCCGAGCAAAATTGCTAGTAGGGTACACATTCATCAGGTTTTCATTCTGTATGGGTAGGAAGATGCCTAATCAAGCTTACTTTAAGAGAAAAATGCTTAACAAAACGGACATGACAGGTTTCTCTTCTGCATCATTACAAAGATAAGTATTCAAGAGTTGTTTCTGAGAAAATGCTCTCTTACACACATCACACTCAAATGGTTGATCCTCAGTGTGCATTTGAAGATGAGTGTTCAAGCGCTGTTTTAAAGAGAATGCTATTTTAAACACATCACAATCAAGGTTTCTCCTTAAAGTGGATACATAGACGTGCAATTAAGTGTCCTCTTTGAAATAACGTTTTTCTACACAGATCACACTGATAGTTTCTCCTTAGTGTGGATACAGAGATGTGCATTCAAGTTTCCTCTTTGAGAGAATGCCTTTTTACACACATCACACTCATAAGGTTTCTCGTTAGTGTGGATACGGAGATGTGCATTCAAGTTTCCTCTTTCAGAGAATGCTTTTTTACACAGTTCACACCCATAAGGTTTCTCCTTAGTGTGGATACGGAGATGTACAGATGCGGGGGAAAAAAGGCCCACTTGGTCTTTATTTCGCCGTCGTTCGTCATACTGCAAAGTTATGTATACCATTCATTTGCAAATAACACATTAATTTACTATTAATTTAATTTGCACAAGGAGCCATCTTCATATTTAATTCTGCATCAACATCATTTTTCTTAATGGCAACACTGTATTTTGATTTTATTAAACGAAAGAAAACCTTCCAAATTACCCTAAATATCAATTTTCACCAATTGTCTATGATAATTTCCGGAGATATTGCGAATTAATTTTTGCACGTTTTTAAGGACTTTCTGAAAATTGTAAAATGCTATTTGTAGGTTCTGAACGTTATGCCTTTCATTAATTTTGCTTGTGAGAGTTAAACGAAATATATATTACTTTCAAGGAAAATATTGTTTCCATCTCTCTTAGTTTTTTGTACTGAGAATATCAAGGGTAGAAATTAGAATATTTAGTATGTCGTCCAAATGACCCGTGAGTTCATAACTTCCTTGGTTCGTACACATGATTTAAAGGAAAAATGCAAAGCGACAGCTCACGATTTTGAAAATATTTCTAATTTTGAAATTGTTATTGAGTATTTCTCTTGATGGTTCTCTTAGACTGGTGAAATGTTGGCAGGAGTTAGAGGCTGTTCTCAGCTCTTCTGACTACAAGCATGAACGTTACTCAGCTACGGTCGAACTTGAAGAATGGTTTCCTGATTGAAAATTTATTTTTTTGTATTTCATGTAAAAAATGCTATTACTTTTTTTCCGACCAAGTATTATACTGTGTTTGTTATTTCACTTTCTTCATTTAATATTATCGTCTGCAATGTGCAATATTCTTATAAGACTTTTGGCGGTATTTTAATTTATAGTCAGATGAAAATTTAAACAGAAAAACGTGATTTTGAATGTTTGATAAAGTATGGGGAAGTCCAAAGATCTAATGTTTCCAATATTAAAAAGGTTGAATTCATGCCTGGAATGTTGAAGATGTTAGTTTTTCAGAAATAGGACATTGTATTAGAAGACATACATATACTGCATCTAATTCTATACCTGAAAGATATTTTATTTGATGGAATATGGTAGCAGACGTAACAATAGACACTTTAAAAATCACCATCAAACAGTAAAAACCTCTAATTTATTTGCTTCAAAACTTGATATTTTTAAATACCGATATCTTTTACTGTGTTTTTATACAAAATAAATCTAATTTACGTTTATTTTAAGCAGTTTTCAAAAAAATTGTCACTTACTAAATTTACATGTGGTCCGCTAACTCATGAAAATAACATATTTTATTTAATATAAATTAAACTACTGAACGTAAAAATTTGAAATTTTGCACAGTCATGTAATATTACTTTCTGCATCTATTTCCATTGAAATCTGGTTAGGTTGTTATTCATAATTTTTTAAAAATATTAATTTAATAATTCATAATTCATATTAATATTTTATTAAAAATCATAATAACATTAAATTATGTTTGGGTCGTTTAGTTCTAATAGTACGAATAAAAATCAGCTTCTTACTATCAATACCCAGACAGCACATAAGCTTAAATCAAGCTTGACATTTCTTTGAATTTGAAGTATTAATACAAGCTTGACAGTTGAATCCATTTTAAGCTTGCAGAAGTCATTTGGCGGTGATGGCGCCATCTGTCGCTGTAGGTGAGAAGGAGAATGGACATTGAAAAGTCTAGCGTTTTCTCAAATTGGTCATATTAAATAAAGAAAAGTTCGTAGAAGTTGTGTTTTATTTTATTATCGCACAAAACCTGGACATTAGAACATGCAAGGGGAGGAATGAATGGGATAAGACCCTCTGAAGTGTAACACGAGGGGAGTTATAGTTTTATTTACATCTAATTAACATTAGTAATTTCATTGACTAATTAATTAGCCCTAAAAGTAAATTTTAATATAATTAACACAATTTAGTTAGTTAATATACTTCACTATATGGGTGGTAGAATGAGGTGCAATCTGGCTGTTACAAAATAATTTATATCATCAGTCATAAATGTACTTGATCCTTGATCATAGAATTAGAAAAAAAAAAGATTCTATATTTCCAAATATGGAAATTCTTCAAAATAAAATACAATTATACTACGAAATTGATTTCAAAATCAATCGTTTGTCTTGATTTTGGCCAGTATTGCCCAACATGAGTGGCGTGATATTGAAAGTTCCCTAACAGTCACTTCAAACTTTAGTCATATCAGCAAGACTTGGATTGGCGGAACGGTTAGGACGCTGGCCTCCTAACAAAAAGGTCCCGGGTTCTATTCTAGCCATGGACGCTCAATGGAAACAGATTAAATTAAATTGAAATTTCAGCATAGAGGAGAAAATGCATGCCAAAATAAAATATATGGGGCGAGTTCGCTGACCGGCGCCCTGTGTATTTAGGAAAATTTTTTAAGCTTGAAATTAAGCTTGCTATGTCAAGCTTGATTCAAGTTAAAATGCCCAGCTTAATGCAAGCTGTGCAAGTGTAAACTAGAACTCTTGATTCAAGCTTGCATTAAGCTTACACGCTTGAAATTTTCAAGCTTAATTCAAGTTTATTGACTTGTTAATCGTAAACGACTAGTATCTGTAAATTCGCTGTACGCCGAAAGAAGTGGGCCTTTTCTTCTGCAGCTGTACATTCAAGTCTCCTTTTTGCGAGAATGCTTTTTACAGACATCACACTCATAAGGTTTCTCCTTAGTGCGCATACGGATATGTGCATTCAAGTTTCCTCTTTGAGAGAATACTTTTTTACACAGAGCACACTCATAAGGTTTTTCTTTCTCGTTAGTGTGCATACGAAGATGTGCATTCAAGTTTCCTCTTTGAGAGAATGCTTTTTTACACACATCACATTCATAAGGTTTCTCCTTAGTGTGGATACGGAGGTGTTCATTCAAGTGTCCTCTTCTAGAGAATGCTTTTTTACACAGATCACACTCATAAGGTTTCTCGTTAGTGTGGATACGGAGATGTACATTCAAGTCCCCTCTTTTGGAGAATGCTTTTTTACACACATCACACTCATAAGGTTTCTCAGTGTGGATACGGAGATGTGCATTCAAGCCTCCTCTTTGAGAGAATGCTTTTTTACACAGATCACACTCATAAGGTTTCTCGTTAGTGTGGATACGGAGATGTACATTCAAGCCTCCTCTTTTGGAGAATGCTTTTTTACACACATCACACTCATAAGGTTTCTCCTTAGTGTGGATACGGAGATGTGCATTCAAGCTTCCTCTTTGAGAGAATGCTTTTTTACAGACATCACACTCATAAGGTTTCTCCTTAGTGTGGATACGGAGATGTTGATTCAAGTGTTCTCTTCTAGAGAATGTTTTTTTACACACATCGCACTCATAAGGTTTCTCCTTAGTGTTTATATGGAGATGTACATTCAAGTCTCCTTTTCGAGAGAATGCTTTTTTACAGACATTACACTCATAAGGTTTCTCCTTATTATGGATACGGAGATGTACCTTCAAGTCTCCTCTTTGAGAGAATGCTTTTTTGCACACATCACACTCATAAGGTTTCTCGTTAGTGTGCATACGGAGATGTACATTCAAGTCTCCTTCTTTGGAGAATGCTTTTTGACACACATCACACTTATAAGGTTTTTCCTTAGTGTGGATACGGAGATGTACATTCAAGTATCTTTTTCGAGAGAACGCTTTTTTACAGACATCACACTCATAAGGTTTCTCTTTAGTGTGGGTACGGAGATGTTCATTCAAGTGTCCTCTCTGAGAGAATGCTTTTTTGCACACATCACACTCATAAGGTTTCTCGTTAGTGTGGATACGGAGATGTACATTCAAGACTCCTCCTTTGGAGAATGCTTTTTGACACACATCACACTTATAAGGTTTTTCCTTAGTGTGGATACGGAGATGTGCATTCAAGCTTCCTCTTTGAGAAAATGCTTTTTTACAGACATCACACTCATAAGGTTTCTCTTTAGTGTGGGTACGGAGATGTGCATTCAAGCTTCCTCTTTGAGAAAATGCTTTTTTACAGACATCACACTCATAAGGTTTCTCCTTAGTGTGGATGCGGAGATGTTCATTCAAGTTTCCTCTTCGAGAGAATGCTTTTTTACACACATGACACTCATAAAGTTTATCCCCAGTTTGGTTACAAAGATGCATATTTAAGAGATCTTTCCGAGAAAATGCTTTCTGGCATACATCACACTCATAAGGTTTCTCTTCTGTGTGGATACAAAGAATATGTCTCTTCAGGTCATGCATTTTAGTGTAAGTTTTATGGCACACATTGCACTCAAGACTTTTGTTTCTTTCGCAGCAGGATGAACCATCTGTTAAATGTGAATGTTGAGACAATGCTTCTTCGTAAGGACAACTTGTGTTGCTTTTCATATCCATGGTCATGTATCCACAGTAATGATTGCTGGTGATGACATAGTAGAATGGGTAACTTTGCTGTAACAAAATAAAGTAATACTTCAGCATTCTAATTATTTACAATGCACATAACAATAACAAAAGTTTGCTGTTTGAATTATTAGAGATGCAGTGGCGCACACAAGGGAGGGGTCCAAGGAATCCGGGACCCCTACTTAAAGAGTTATCAATTTTGCTTCGTTATAAAATTTTTGACATTTAAATATGTTAGAAGACATTATCAAATTCTTAATTTTAGCATTTAAAGTCAAACATTGGCGCAACAGCTCCACTGCTGAGCCATGTTGTCACTAACGTTACAATTCTAATAAATTTCTTATACTTTTAGCAGAGTGCAGTGTTGCAGAGTGATAAGCAATAGAACACAAAAAAGTTCAAAAGCAATTTCTTTTATTTACTTGCCTCCAGAACATTACATTACTCGAAGTAACTCAGCACAAAATATCAAAATTAAAAACAGGGCAGTTTAAAAGATTTTCACATTACTGGACTATTAAAAACATTATGTAAACGTTAAAAATTAATTTTGTAACAACTTTTATGGTCACCGGTTTGAAATTAACTAACTCCTCTTATGGCACAAGCAAAAAGAACAAACTTACCCAGCTCTGCAGCGTAAGACATTGCCGAAGCATTCGTATTTATACGGGAATTGCCGGAAGCGCGGAGCAGAGAAGCTTCCATACAGGTCTGCGATTCGCCGGAACGAGGCGAGAGAATACAGCGATCTTCCGAGGAGCGCCCTTAGTGGCGAAAGGTAGAAACTTCATTTCGGATGAAAATCTTGGCTGAGAAGGTTGTGTTTTGAACACACGCAACAATTGCGTAATCGCCAAGATCGATTGCATAATAGCTTAAACGTGGACAAAAGTTATTCAAATATTAATTGGACTTCTGTTATGTAATTACATTTTCAATAAAGAAAAAAAAGGTAAGCAAATATTTCAGGAGGTCTTTATAAGGGGCAGAAATTTATTTAACTTTGAGTTTTGTCCTAACAAGCCAAAGCCTGCACTGTGCAACCGCGCCCATGGGCTCTTGGTGCGGATGCATATACCTCCGCTAGGTGGTCAGCCTTCCGCGAAGCCCCCGGTGCTAGACCCCAAGCAAGCTTGGTCATCATTTTATCGACCCACTCAAGTGATGAAAGGCTGAGTTGACCTTGCCCAGAACGGGATTCGAACCCCGGACCTGTGGGACGGCAGTGCGTTGTACTAATCATTAAACCCCTATGCTTTTTGCAACTAGCTGCAGAGATGCAAAAATTTTTCTGCAACATTATATACAGATGTAGATACAAAGGCACAAAGGAAAATCATCTCCTCTGAATTATTGGACATGGTCACCCGCTTCTAGCAAACAAAACAACATCATTCTGAAGAACCTTGTCATGACTGCCTTTCAACATCACATTCGTAACCTTTTACAGACCAAATCAAGGCCCAGGCATATTTTTTTTTTCATATTTTGTCCTCTAATGCGTAAGTTAAAGGATAAGTCATTTAAATGGGGGGGGGGGGAAACATTTTATACAATTTTCACTCTGTTCGGAATTGGGATCACGGGAAATTTCTGACTATACTTTTGCACTGGTTTCAAAAACAGAATATACTGATAGGCAGTTTAAATAAGAGGTGAAATATTAAGAATAAAAAAAACGATTTATTTTTAAATTTAAGTAAAGTTATGAATTAAATTTGAAAGGGGTGGGGGTGTATAAAGATAGCTCCGTAAAAATTTATAATGGCAATTTTAAATGTTTACGTAGGTTTTCATGATATTTTGTCCAATTTCTCAAACATGATAGAAATGCAATTTCTATTTCAAAAAATCAAGTCATCTTTTAACTGTATCTGCTAATATTTTCAAGTTAACATCGATAGAATTTCATTTTTGATTAAATTTTTAATTTGATGTTTCCAATTGAGAACATTGGCCTGTAAAAGTTTCAGCTCTCACAAAACAGTTTTACCACAACATAAGAAATATTCCCAACAAAATTATTGCTGTATTACCTGATTACGACCCCTCTGATCTGACATTTCATAAACGACCTAGGGTTATCCTGCACACCCTCCAGAACTTACTCTGCTCTCACCCATATTTCATATTTACCATTGATGAGCACCCCATGCTGTGCAGTTCACACTTGTGTGGAGGGAGGACGGGCCGACTTCTCCCATCTTCTGACCAAGACTAGTGTCTCCTCTTTGATCTGAAATCTCGCGTCTATGCCGCTCTCCTACATTCATCTCCAATATAACATATGACACACTACACACGGGAGGTAAGCATGAGGATGCAGGTACTCCGACAACATACTTTTCTGTCAGTCGAATTCAGGGGCGGATCCAGAAAAACCGTCTGGGGAGGGGGGGGGCTGCATTTTTCATTAAGCTGATACATTGATTTCCCAACATTGTTTGTGCTAATATATAACTAGACATGATATATCTAAACTAAATAAGTATGGTGTCTGATGCCAGGCCTTTCGAGAGAAAACTCTGTCCTGGGGTGGGGGGGAGAGCTGTCGGGGCCCCCACACCGATCAAGTTAGGCCGATGCTGATAAGCCACGTTTTCTACGCGTTTCAATAGATGACGGGACTGATGCGGGAAAAAGATGTTCTGTTGCTCTCTCCATAGGGACGAGGTTTGCAGTTTAACACATTAATCTTTTATTGGTAGATCCCGCCTGGTCATTAAAAATCCTAAGATTTGCCAGAAGAATGTCGTCTTACCCCCTGTAGTGACGGCAGGACATGGCTTATCAGCAACGGCCTTTATTCATGATGTTGTTCACGGGCCATCCCTATCAGCATTTTAAGAGTTTAGAGAGTATAACTGCTGAATGCATTAGAGAACCCATTTCACAGCCAACGAATAATAGTGTTCATAGCATGCACTTTTGCATTTTCGCAATTGCAAATAGGCTTTCCAGGTTAAGTAATCCCCATCCTTTTCTGTGAGGACTGTAGTAAGTCAACCTTAATATCTATTTACAACTATTATCACTATTTACAACTCCAGCTTTCTTTTTAAAACCTGACCACCTATACACTGCCAGGCATTCGCTTTGTCTCATATCATATTTTACTTAGTACCCATACGTCTGGATGGTCTGGACAACTTATGAGAGCAGTTGAAAGAATGAAAGCTCTACAAATTGGGGAGGGTTGGTTTGTTCGTCTATGCTTCAGCATCATTTAAGGACCATGCCGACTGCCGCTGCATCTAACGTGACTGCAGGGGGTAAGAGGGCATTCTCGTCGTGAATATTACAACTGTTTAGTGGCCATTCGGGGGGGTCTAACGACAAAAGATTCAGCACTAAATGGCAAACCCCGTCCCCTACACAATGAAGTGTGCAACGGCAGATTTTTTCCCGTATCATTGTCCCGTCGTCCAATCAAATACAGTGGAACCTACTAAAGTGACTGCTTTGGTAAAGAGATAGCCTGTCTATAGTGACCGCTTCTTTTATGCAATTTTGCTTTACAACCACACACTTTACCACCTTTGTAAGGTGACCAGTTTTGTACTTAAATAGAGATCTTCCTTAAACAAAATTGTAAAAGAATACCATTCTAACTTCACACTTAGGACTGTGAATATATTTCTTAATATACTGGCGTGTTTAAAGATGTTACTTTTATTACGATTATATTATTTTATCCACAAAAAATTATTATAAGTTACCTTAAAAAAAGTAGTAAAAACAGGCAATACAATAAAATTAGGTTTTAAGAAAATCAAAAAGAGTCAATTGTTTCATTTTTTGCCTTCCCATTATTTCTTCCAGATTTTCTAAAATGTGAAATGTGTCAGTTTCCATACTATGAATTTTTCTAGTGAACCGGCCGAAGCCTGAGAATTTTGCATTCTAAATTTTTCTGCCAGAACAATAGCATTTTGTTTGAATACACTCCAGAAATTACTTGATTTTATTTTATTTTTGGAATGCAAGTGACCTCTCACTTATGCACTTCTCAATTATACGTGTCTCTCTTTTATAGGCGAATGTTGGAAGGTCTCGTCACTAGGAATAGGAAAATAATGATGTAGGTCTCTTACTTATAAGCGCCACTTTGAATTGTCTCTCTCAGTTATATGCGAAAATAAGCAGCATAATTCACAAATCCTGTCAAGTATGTATTTTTCTCCATCGTCCTCGAAGGCACGGTATTTAACCCTTTGAGGCACAACCCTTTCCCAATGCTGAAAAATGCACAGCTGTTGCCATTGCTCGACTTAACTACCAGCAAGATGGTGGACAATCGAAACGTTCATCGCGTGCCACAGATCAAGGACCCTTTTTTGACGCAGCTGGCTGTGGCACCCACACTTCCACAACGAAGAAGGTGGCAATGACAATTTTTAAAATAAACATGCAACTTTCTTCATTCTCATTCTTGATCAGAAAGAAAAGACAGACGCTTCAATCTAATTCATCAAACTGAGCCCCTCCTAATTCAGGGTGTCTACCACAAAAAGTAAGCTTGATTTCTTGACCTTTTCTTGACCATAACAAATACGAAACTAATATCAAAAATACATCGTGCCAGGGATGCAGAATATGTTCTGTCCGGCGATCTACGATTGGAGGAAATTTTAGCCATCTGGGGAAATTTTGCAGAAAAATATACAACTGATTTTGATTTTAACAATGAATTAAAAAATTCTTCGAGTTTTTCTTTTCCCTGCCCATTTTTAAAGCGATTTTTTTTTCAACTTTTTCACTGATCAGCCGTTTGCTTTCAGTTAACTTGGACCAATTGCTATTTAAAAAAATGAAGATTTGCCATTGATCGCCGTAAAAAGATTTGCAATGTAGCTTGCACATTGCAAATCTTTTTACATCTATGGTAACACAGAACTTACGGAAGTCTATAATATATCATAAAACTTTGGGGAAATTGAAGTTATTAGCTATGAAACATGGGGATCAGTGATAATTATAAATGGAATCCAAGTTATTGTTTTTAAAAAAGAAAATGTGGAAAATAATCAAAACACTGAATTTAACAGGGAATGAAGGAAGAAAAAAAATTACTCTAAAATGCAACAATTTTAACCTTTTTTTGAGGAGGGAAGGTGGATAACTGATATACTTTCCTCAAGGTTTGAAGATGCATACTTGCCCACTTTTGAAATTCCCAAGATGTAAAACAACACGCAGTTGACATATTGAACTATCGTCAGTTCCCTATACAACTAGTTGGCAGACATCATTTTTGATGATTTCTGCTAAATAACATGTAAATGACATTTTAAATGAATTTTATAAATAGCAAACGAACAGTATTTTAAAGTGTTCTTATGAAATAAACACGTGAAAAACTGTTAAGTTTGTCTGTTTTCATAGTTTAAATAGTATAAAATAATAAAATTTACATAACACACTTAATATATATTTCTTAAACAAAAAAGAAAAAAAAAAGAAGCCACAGCGAACGGTTTTAATCCTTGCCTCAGGTTGGGAGGGAGGAGAGTGGACACTCAGCAGATGCCCCCTCCACTCACACACCATTGATACGAGGATAAACAAATCAACTTCCTTTCTCCCAGGAAATCACTCGTGAAATCAAAATACAAATTAAGGAAGTTAAGAAAAGATACATAAAATAATTTCTCTCAATGAACTTAGCACAAAAAATTAGAAACTAAGAATTTGAATGAAATGGAAAAAACGTAGTTGAGTCGCAAATCGTGACCAAGTACTTCATTTCTTGACTTTTGTGACCTTTTTCCCATTTCTTGACTTTTCCGTGACTTTTGTGACCTTTGCATGATGGTAGACACCCTGTAATTGTATTCACATTTGCTATCCGGGGACATTTGAAAAAGGGATTAAATCGCTAATCGGTTAGAAACAATGGCATTTTTCGGCTACTAAGCATTTAACAAAAAGTAGGGTACATTTCATGGAGAACAAAAACGGACATATCTATCGTCCTTGAACGATTGTATTTTTCATTCCCGGTGCATTAACACAGGGTAAGGATTACTACTGCTCGCTATTGCTTGATTGGCTATAGCACTTTCCGGCCAATTGAATAGAATCTCCCAAATTATTGTAGCACTTAGGAGCAATAAGACATAAATACGATTAATTATGTTTGAATTACACAAATATTCAGTGCGGATATAAAACACTATTTTTTACTTATGTATATAATGCATTCCTTGCTCATATGGGGGACACTTCGCTTATAGTGAACGAAATTTGCCGGTTCTCAGAAGTTCACTATAACCGGAGTCGACTGTATATCTACTTTATTATTTCAAAAAATCTGTACAAATTTTATTTTTAATTAGAAGGATATTTGCTGGGGATTATTTTTTAGTGAATTTGATGTATGTAGGATTGCGCTAGTCTGAAGACTAGTGATCGGGAAACAAAGTTCTATGTTTCCCTAAACTTTCTATGTCGGAATTTTTAAAAAAAAATTCTTTACAACCTATAATTTTATTTAAAAAAATTAGCTAAAAATCAAGAAATTGTGCAAACGATGACCATAGAAATGCAGCACAGAGAAAATCAACTGTTTTTTTTTTTTTTTGTACGTCGTTAGCAAATTAATGAAGAATTTGTAAGTAAACTTATTTTCAATTTTAATTATTTTTGTATGTTTGGGGAAAATTTTTCAAAATTCATTTAATAACAGTGTATAACAGTAGTATTTTGTGGTTTCATATAATTTATTTTGACCTGACCTCAAAAAATTTCAAATGAAAAAGCAGAATATAGTAAATATCAATTTATTTTACAATCAACCTGTATTTATAGGGGGTTTTGTCCACTTTAAGTACATTGGAAAGGGGGGCAGTCCTAGAGGACATTCCTGACAGTATGGTAAGTACAAAGTACAATATCATGTCGATTTTCTGTGCAATGTATAAAACTAGGAAATTCATGTTTGTACTACCGTTTATAAGATGATGCTTTCTTACACACTCATAAGCAGACCGCGGATTATATGCAATAGCATATTTGCATATGCAATTGCATATTTCGGGTGTTTTTGATGATTTGACATAAAATGACGCATTTTCACTGTTGGATGCATATTTCAATCTCTTTAGCTTTGAATTTGTAACTTTTTTTACCTTCCTTTCAGTATATTTTTTCTTTAACTCTTTAAGTCCCACGCTTTGAAAAATTTATACAACTTCAGGTTCCTAGCAAAATAGCATATACGCTTCCAATTTTTTTTTTTTTTTTGTGTGTATTTGGAACAATTTAAATTAAGTCAGCCTATATATTAAAATTTCTGAAATGGCTAGAATGAAAGCAAGCATGTCAACCCTGATGAAGACGTGGATTTCGGATTATGGACAAGACCTAACTCCAAAAAGGATGTTAGTTAATGCTTTGGGCAGCGCTGATTCTTCTTTTTCATTGTGGAAGACATGCTTAGTGATATGTCCATCCGAACAGGTCTATCGATAATCGAAACACATTTTTCCTTCTTAACATCAGACATCACAAAATTAGAATATCAAAATCTGCTTCTGAGTGATGTAATGAGTCAAGTTGTAAAAGTACAGGAATGCGTTGGTAAGATTCCAAAGTCATTAGAAGAAGAAATCAGCGAGAAACTGAATTTTATTTTAAATAAAAATTCAGGATTTTTGGCAGTGAATAAAATAAATAATTTTATTAATGGCGAGGGGAGTGAATTGCCGGAAAAAGTAGAACCATCCAAAGCGAAATATTATAAGTACTGTCCAGTGACATTCGTTGATGTTGAAAGAGCATTTTCAGCATATAAAATGTTTTTAAATGATAAAAGACAAAGCCTTACTATTGAAAATTTAGAAAAATACTTAGTTGTGTATTGCAACAAAAATTACAGAAAGCAGTTTTAATTCATATTTCATATCACCAAGATTGTGAATAAAAATTTCTCATTCTGTTTTTCATGATGTTTTGAAGTTTCAAAAAGAAAACAATGTGTCATAATTGCTAATTAAGTGATAAAAAATACTTTTACAAGTAAATACGATTTTATTTTCTGTTAATATGTGAATATTTTTTCAGTTATTTGGTGCTTATTTTTAGAATTTTAGTGCATATTTTTAGATTTTTTGATGCATATTTTGTCACTTTTTAAGTGCATATAATCCGCGGTCTACTCATAAGGTTTCTCTTCCATGTGGGTATGAAGATCACGATTCAAGCTTACATTAAGAAAAAATGCTTAAAGAAACAGACAAGTTTCTCTTCTGCATCTTTACAAAGATGAGTGTTTAAGAGTTGTTTCTGAGAGAATGCTTTCTTACACATATCACACTCATACAGTTTCTTTTATGCACGAGTTACAGAGATGTTCAAAAAAGTTTATTAGAAGAGAAAGTGTCACAATGTTGCTTTTTCAAATGGTATTTCTGAGACAATGATCTCTTTTGCAAACCACACCGATGAGTGGCGGATTTAGGTCTTGTGAGGCCCAAGGCACAATTCAATTTTGAGCCCCCGCCCCCTCCTGAAAATTATTATTATTTTTATAAAAGAACTTTCACTAACCCTACACTTTTACATTGCGCGTTCTATACACACCTTTTTTTGTGGTAATCAATATTTTACTTAATCACTTTGATTAGCTAATTTTAAATTACAACTGTCTGGTACTTGAATTTTAAATATTGCTAATGTTCCGATTGAAGTAAAAGTATTAAAACTATCTGATAATTCTTGGTTAGAAAAAGAATACTTTATTTTAAATTTACTACTTATTTGTATTTTTAATAATCTAGTAGTCCATGAATAATAAAATAGTATTTGCAAATTATTATAATAAATTTCACTGTTATTTGCTAATAATAAGGGACATTTTGAACAGCGTTTGAACATTAGTTTGAATTAATTTCATTCTAAAGGTTCGAGTTCAGTTTTTGGAATTTTGGGGAATGGAGTAATTGATTACTAATTAATAACTTTATAGTGAAGACGAAACAAGAACAAAGAAATCTGATTTTTTGATTCTGTATTCTGTAATTTTAAATTATGTCTAAATTATAAACGTTAATCCATGTTAAAGTAAAATTATTTTTAAATATTTTCACTCCTTTTATATCTAATTTATGTCCACAAGTGAGTATTTAAAAAAAATAATTTTTACATTTATAGATTAGTACATTTAAAAAAAATTACCTCATGAAACTTAACTTTGTACTACGTTTCACTTTTCATGATTAACACTACTATCTAAACATCAGAATACCTCTAAGTATAACCCAACAAATGCAATTTCATATTGGTTAATTTTCAGTGTTACTTGATTATGTTGAATCACTTTTTGCAGACCACTGGTGTATGGCTTGTTTCAGTTATGAAAATTTTGTGTCCTAACAGGGACTTTTGAGGGTGAGAACAGGGAAAACTTTATCAGAAATATGACTTTGACATCAGAAAGTTTAGAAGATTTTTTTACTAGGATGAAAGGAACAAAAAATTTAACATTCCTGCAAAAACATATTTATAAATATTTAAATATAAGCAGTTTAATAATGAAAGTAATAATGTCATAATAATGAAATTAAATTTTCTGTTTAGTCTAATTACTGTGTTTATTCAAAAACTGGTAATAAGGTTAGGACTTTAGTAATGAATAATTAGGTATTAATTAAAAATATATAAAAATACATATCAGTCAATATATTTTAAATAGAATTTTAAAAAACTAGAAGAGAATAAGAAAAAATCATTATTTTAGGTAGTTAAAATACAAAAAATATTACTCTAAATAAATTCCACTTTATATTGAAAATGTATAATTGTATATATGCTCTAAGCTCCTGCCCTACGCTTCTTATTAATGTTTAGCATTTTCATCTGTGTTTATAAAATACATTCCGTAATTATTATATAGTAGTTATCATATACATATTTAGTTAAAAACAAAAAATTACTTTAGTCATCATTTACATTTCCCCCATTCTATTTAAAATATAGAATGTTATGATTTTAATCAACTATGTATATCATTCCAGCTCAAAATCTGCTTCGCTTATGAAATATAACCTACTTCCTATCATCGGATCGAGCTGAAAATTTGCACGCATATGTAATTCCGGTGATGTTGAGTACTGCTGTTTTTATTTTATCAATACTTTTATTTAAAACTATAAAATATTTCTTTTATCGAAAATTGTGTTATCTCACACATATGAGCTCGCATCTGCTTCGTTACTGGTTAGCAATTTTTTATCATTACATCCTCGGAAAGTTCTTTAGATTCTAAAAAAGATAAAATCGGTTATCTCTAGCTTAAATTTTTAATGATTTTTCCAAAGGAGATAAATTATTCCTTTATATTTCTTTACATCTGACATCCATAAAACTGTACATTCTAATATATTTGAAAATCTCACTGAATACAGAGTGTCCTTTCCTAAATCATTTATATGAAGAATGGTTAAAAAAATACAAAATATTTGATTTTTAACAAATTGTTTAATCAGAAGCAGTAGAATCAAGCAGTACAGTTTACTGTATGGATATGAATATTAGAATTCATGTTTTAAAGACAAAGCTTCTTAAAACATCACCCTTAATGGGTTTCTCTTTAGTAGGGAAATGAAGGTGAGAATTCGAAAGATGTGCCCAAGGGAAAAGCTCTCTCACACCGATCACACTAAGCCTTCTCACCAGTGTGGATAAGCACATATAAGTTAAAACTTTCTTAATCAGCGAATGATTTCCACACACACAGTCATAAGGTTTCTTTCCAAAGCGGATAAGAAGATGTCTATTCCAGTTTAAGAGAAAATGCTTTCTTGCAACATAACTCATACGGTTTCTCCTCAAAGTGGATGGGAAGATTTTTATTGAATTTACTTTTTCTGAGAATATTTTCTTACATACATCATACTCATAAGGTTTCTCTTCTGCATGAATGAGGAGAAGATGTCTATCCAAGTTTCCTTTAAGAGAAAATGTTCCATGGCACACCTCACACTCAAAAAGTTCCTCCCCCGAGTGGGCAAGAAGATGTCTATACAAGTTTCTTTTGTCAGAGAATGCCTTCCGACATACATCCACACTGATACGGTTTCTCGCTTGTGTGGATATGAAGATGAGATTTCAAGGTTCCTTTCTGAGAGAATGCTTTTTGACACACGTTACACTTTTGAGATTTTTCTGCAGTACGGATAATTACATGCATCTTCAGGCTATTCATTGTAGAGAATGCTTTCTGATACATCAACACTCAATCTGTTCCATGCGTTCATAGTGGAAGAACCATTTTTCAAAAGTGAGACAATGTTTCTTGGCCATAACTACTTGTGCAGGTTCTTACATCCATGGGATTACAGTATCAATTATTGAAGTAGGACCAGGGTTAGAAATAAGCGGTCGTTAGTCATATTTTGCACCCAGAAATTTAAGTTTGACCACCATGAAATAATACCTGGTTGTCATTTTTTATGCCTAACTTAAAAAAAAAAAAAATTCTTAGCAAAGCATACTGATCAACGGCAATCACTTAACATACTTCACACATTCAGAATTTTATGAAAGGTTTATCACCAATCACCCTTCGAACCATATTACCTATTCAGAATTGCATGGAATAAGTCATAATTATCAGAAATCTCATTTATATGGGGTAATTTATCTGATTTTGAGACCCCACGCTAGTGCCTCGCTTACCCATGTGATAGTCGGGCTCTGTTTTTGCCATAAATATAATGAAATGTTACATTTTTTTTTTCAGTAAAATTATTTTTTTCCCTGGGTTTCTTTTGTTTGCTTGTTTCCTTTTTTTTCCCTTTAAGGCTAGAGCTCAGTGCATTTTTAACTTGGCGATGACGCATGCCACATGACCTTGCACGTATGGATTGCACAGAGAGCGTGCATAGGATGCAGAATTTTATAAAAGAACAGTATTTTGTAGCTCCAAATTTTTTTTAAAACTATTGCAGTAATTTTATTATTATTAATTCGTCAGCAGCATTTTCCAGCATTTAACATTCTACATATTTACTTTCCTACTTTCACATGTATATATTTAGTAAACAAACTTTAATTAGTATTCGTACTTGGCTATTATGATTTGATATTTGAATGACTACACTACATAATTTTAAAATTATGCCCAAGTAGATCATTTTGGCAACTAAGATAAAATAGTTGGGTACCATTGGCACCTCACTTTAATATCTTAATTTCTAACCCTGAGTAAGACATAGCAGAATGTGGAACTTTGCTGTAACAGAAGAAAAAATATCATTTTTCTTCTGTTACAGTATTCACAACATACAGTGTGCTTTCAGATGATATCAAGCTTTAATTCTTTATCTATTAAAACAGGGATGTAAATTGTACCATCTGGTACCATAAAGAATTTTTCTAACACAGCTCGGTGTGCAACTGCACCACCGGAATCGTCAGAAAGCGGGAAAAGTCTGATAGATGCACAGCAGCAGCAGCAGAGGAACAGATTATTGCAAAATCACGAGGCAGAGAAACTGGGGTACGCAACCAATATTCAATTGTATTTTTTTTTTACAGAAATCTAGAGCGTGGGCAATAATCTTTCTAGGTTGAGCTTAGCGCACATAGGGTTCCCACTATTTCTTGATATAAAAAAATAACGCCTTCTTGAGGCTATTTTAAAAATTTTCAAAGCCAGTAACTGAAGATACATTCCAATGCAATAATTTTGTAAATATCCTTAATAATACCGCATTTTATGTCTTTTAAAGTTTTATTTTTTTTCAAAGGATGGGAACTTGCCTATTAGGCATTGTCCACTACAACTGCTGAAAGGTATTGCGGCCTCTTTATTATGGGGGCAGCCAGCCCGACCCCCTATAAAGGGACGGACAAGTTAACATCAATGTCCAAGCCGGGATTCAAACCAGGACCCAAGGCATAATAGAATGGTTCTTAAGCCACTACACCATGTGGGTGGCATGTCTTTTAAAGTATTAACCCCCATGATATTTACTGGCTGGAGAGTTCAAAAGTTATGCGCCAGATTAGAGTACTTCAATTCTTATGCATTGAAATTTTTTAAATCAAAAATGCCAACAATCTTAAATAAATGTACATATTGTATATAGACTTATTTTCATACAATTTTCTTGAACAAAAAATAGGCACTTTTATGACTATTTTCTTGAAAATAATACAACCTTCAACGGATTAAAGTGTATTTGAGTTTAAAAAATTGTTGTGTTTTAATCAGTTATGATTATGTTGCGTATTTATTTTATATCACTCCCTTGCCCCCCCCCCCTTTTCTTGACTCTGATGATATTCCCCCCCCCCACCAACTATGGTGAAAGGTAAACGAATCATGGAATGAGGAAGCACAGCACAGAGAAAGAAAATATCTCCCCTGGGGCTCTACCACAATGCTGGTAAAGAGTTTCAGTGACTAATAGTTCTAACTCACGGATAGTCAAATTCTTCGGATAAATAGTCGAGACTCTCCTTTTGGTGCTAGCATGATGAGTGTTGAATAACAGAAGTGAAACTTTTATACCTGTTAGGTCAGTGCTGGCACAGGGACTGATTAACCAAGAAAAACACTGCTTGCTCCCTTTCCTTAAACCAAGGCATCGTCATCAGAATTTTTGAAGGGTAAAGGAAGGAGTGTGCTTTTTGATGAAGAGGTAAACTCAAGCTTGGCGAGGAAAGGGGTCTTTTTGCGTGAGTGCATAACACTCCATAACATACACAATACAGGGTTCACGTTTATTCAGAGTTTTGTGTAATTTACCAAAATTTTGCTGACTGTGATGCAAAAAAATTACACACATAGTGGGTTTTGTAAATGAAAAAATCAACCTTGGTGACCCACCTTTATCAGACTTCATTGTGATACCTGCAATAAAAAACCCATTCACCTTCTACTCTTCGATATTGGAACGCAAGATTTCGTCTTCTTATGATCTGCTGACAGCTTGGCTAGCTTCCTATACGATTCCCTCCCCCCGCTCTTTTTGAAAAGAAAAACAATTTTTGGAAAAAGCACAGGAAAAGTGAAGCTGAAATGATAATTTATGGCTTTCACAACTTTTTAAGACTTGTAGGATAAAAATAAAACCTTTTTAAGGACGCCATATTATTATCCTTTTAATATGGCCTTTTTAAGGGCTTTTAAAGGCGCATGGGAACCCTGCACAACAGAAAGTATATTTTCTATTGCAAGAATAGAAAATGGGTCCCTTACGGTGGGCAAAAGTCCACTTTAGAAGTATCCAAAAAGCTCACCCAGTTACATATAAGAAAATACACATAAAAGAAAGAAATTATTTGCATTTATTACATAAATATAATAAATATACCTAAATCATTTGATAAATTTATTTATTCATATGTTCAAGTTTCTTTTTCATTCCAGAAAAAGTATAAAATACAATTAAACCATGTCAATTTTCTGTCTAATGTATATGAGTAGGAAGTTTAGGATTGTGCTATATGATGATGCTTTAATGATAATACGCACAATACAGGGTTCGCGTTTATTCATAGTTTTGAGTAATTTACCCAAATTTTGTTGACTGCGATTCAAAAATTACACACATAGTGGGTTTTGTATATTCAAAAACCCGTATTTCTTAAGATAATTGGCCTTTGTGAAACATCTTTATCAGACTTCAGCGTGTTCCTTGCAATAAAAACCCATTCACCTTCTACTCTTTGATATCGGAATGCTAGTTTTCGCCTTCAACTGTTGTGTCAGGAAAAAATGGCATTATTTCAAATAGTAAATCTGACATCAGAACGATTTCGACATTTTCATGGTAGCACATACAGAGGTTTTCTCAGATTGTGACGTCATCAGTCGAGAAGACTCCATTCATCCATCACGGAAAGATTTCCGATGACATCGTGGTAGGGCCCCTGCCCTTTTTGTCACTCTTCAAGGAGAGACAGGGTTTCTACAGATTTCATAGCTTTTGCTTCCCCGACTTCTCCTGACATCTATCATGCTCTTCCCTGATTTTATCTCACGTGCTCTCCCGAATTTTGCGCTTCTATTTTTAACATTACATCCTTTAATTAATAACTTTTTATATATTTTGCCCCCTTTTTTAACAAATAATAATAATAATAATAAAATGAATATATAAAAGAATCTTATTTGACATCATTAGTTTCTAACAAAAACCATGATTAATAATAATTTAGGATAAAATTAAGCATATTTCAACTGCGCAAGATATGCTCATAAAGGACACGTTCTAAAGTTATTTATAAGATTAAATGAGAAAATGAAAATAAAAGTAAAACAATTTCAATACTTAGGTTCAAACAGTAAGTATTTTGTTGATTTTAACACAAAATTCAATTTTTCTTGCATTTCCCTGACCTTTCTTCAATATCTGCTAATTTCCCTGACCAAAACTCATTTCCCTGACTTTCCAGGTCTGTAGAAACCCTGAGAGAGCAGCATGCAGACAACTTGGCTAGCTTTCTATGATCCCCCCCCCAGCTCTTATGAACAGGAAAAAAAATTTTTTTTTGCAAAAATCTCAGGAAAAGTGAAGGTGAAATGATAATTTAAGGATTTTACAACTTTTTAAGACTTGTAGGATATAAATAAAACATTTAAAGGATGTTTTATCATTATCCTTTTAATATGGCCTTTTTAAGGACTTTTAAAGGCACATGGGAACCCTGCACAACAGAACCTACATTTTTTTACTGAAACAATAGGAGATGGGTCCCTTATGCTGGGCGAAACTCTACTCTAGAAGTATACAAAAAGCTTACCCACTTACATAAAGGAAAATACACATAAAAGACAGAAATTATTTGCATTTATGACTGATATATAATAAATAAACCTAAATCATTTAATAAATTTATTTATTCATATGTTCTGGATTCTTTTTCATTCCAGAAAAAGCATAAAGTGCAATAAAACCATGTCAACTTTTGTCTAATGTTTATGAGTAGGAAGTTCAGGATTGTACTAGAGTTTATATGATGATGCTTTCTTACACAATCATCAGGTTTCTTTTCTGTATGGGTCTGAAGATGTCTCTTCAAGCTTACTTAAAGAGAAAATGCTAACAAAACAGACATGACAGGTTCCTCTTCAGCTTTATTACAAATATGAGTATTCAAGTGTTGTTTCCGAGGGAATGCTTTCTTAACCCCATCATACTCAAATGGTTTCCCCCCAGTGTGCATTTGAAGATGAGTGTTCAAGTGCTTTTCTAAAGACCATGCTTTTTTAAACACATCACACCCAAGGTTTCTCCTAAGTGTGGATACAGAGATGTGCATTCAAGTTTCCTCTTTCAGAGAATGCTTTTTTACACACATCACACTGATTGTTTCTCTTTAGTGTGGATACGGAGATGTGAATTCAAGTCTCCTCTTCGAGAGAATGTTTTTTTACACACATCACACTCATAAGGTTTCCCCTTAGTGTGGATACGGAGATGTGAATTCAGGTCTCCTCTTCGAGAGAATGCTTTTTTACACACATCACACTCATAAGGTTTCTCCTTAGTGTGGATACGAAGGTGTTCATTCAAGTGTCGTCTTCGAGAGAATGCTTTTTTACACACATCACACTCATAAGGTTTCTCCATAGTGTGGAGACGGAGGTGTTTATTCAAGTATCCTCTTTGAGAGAATGCTTTTTTACAGACATCACACTCATATGGTTTCTCTATAGTGTGGCGTCGGAGGTGTACGTTCAAGTGTCCTCTTTGAGAGAACACTTTTTTACACACATCACACTCATAAGGTTTTGCCTTAGTGTGCATACGGACATGTGCATTCAAGTATCCTTTTCGAGAGAATGCTTTTTTACAAACATCGCACTCATAAGTTTTCTCCTTAGTATGGATATGGAGATGTTCATTCAAGTGTCCTCTTCTAGAGAATGCTCTTTTACACACATCACATTCATAAGGTTTCTCCTTAGTGTGCACACGGACATGTGCATTCAAGATTCCTCTTCGAGAGAATGCTTTTTTGCACACCTCACACTCATAAGGTTTCTCCTTAGTATGGATACGGAGATGTGCATTCAAGGTTCCTCGTTGAGAGAATGCTTTTTCGCACACATCACACTCATAAGGTTTCTCCTTAGTATGGATACGGAGATGTGCATTCAAGGTCATTCTTTGAGAGAATGCTTTTTTACACAGAACACACTCATAAGGTTTCTCCTTAGTGTGGGTACGGAGGTGTGCAGTCAAGGTGAATTTTTGAGAGAATGCTTTTTTACACACATCACACTCATAAGGTTTCTCCTTAGTGTGGATACGGAGATGTTTTTTCAAAGTCGCTTTTTGGGAAAATGCCTTTTTACACACGTCACACTTAAAAGGCTTGTCTCCAGTGTGGATAAGAAGATGCGTATTGAAGTGTACTTTTTGAGAAAATGCTTTATCACATACATTACACACAAAAAGTCTCTCTCTTAAATGGATACAAAGATGGCCATGCAAGTCTATTTCTTGAGAAAATGCTTTCTTGCACATATGACACACGTAAGGTTTGTTTCCTGTATTGACAGAAAGATGCTGAAGTTTTTCTGCAGTATGGGTATTTACATATATCTCCAGGTTCTGCATAGTGGAGAATGTCTTCTGGTACGTGCCACACTCGATGCATTCTATGCTTTCACATAAGGAAGAACCATCTTTCAAATGTCAGACAACTTTTCTTGCCCAGAACTACTTGCACAGGTTCACATCCAGAGATAATTTTTGAAGTAGAACACAGTAGAATGCTGAACTTTGCTGTAACAGAAGAAAGAATACTATTTCAGTCCTTTAAGCATTCACAGCATACAGGGTGCCCCCAAAAGATGGTAGCATGCTTCAATTCTTTTTCCATTAGATTAGGCATGTAAATTGACACAAAACATATTCAAAATAAGTTATGGGAAAAAAACTAGATTAAGAAAAGAAATTCTTAATTTTCAAAATGTGATTTTGTGAACTTTTTACAATCCCACTATGCAAATCTCCTCCATTCGAAAAGGATTATCTACCATGCAGCAAGATCATGAGGGAAAAAAAATCATAACTCAGGGATGTCACTCATAAAATAGGGAAGAAAGAAAAAGGAAATTATGAGTCATAATAATAATAATAATGAAAGGAAATCACGTTTGAATAAAAGAGAATAAATAAATAAAAAATTAGCTGACTACAGAAAACAAGAATATGTTTTGAAAATGGAAGCTGTAAAATTCTAACAACAGATGGTCCGTCAATGATATTGCGAATGCAAGCTCAAATAGATCCAAGTTGGAAAGCGATTTTAAAAATAAAGAAGATTAGTGCATGACTGCAAGTCTCAGGATGGAGGTGAAACAGTGTCTGAAAGTGCCATTGAAAAGGTATTTTAGGTATTTTTAACTTTTCAGTAGACAAAATTAGTCTTTTATAACTAACAATGAAACCTTTTAGAATAATGGATTGAGTCCAGAATAATCTTCCAATTCCTTAAAATAAATTACACTAAATTAATATTACGTGCTGAAGAAAATAAACTAAATAAGATTTCCCCCTCTTTTCCTATTTAAAAAAATTCTGATTGAGTAGAACCGTCAATCTTCATAGATTTGTGATAAAAGATGACACGGTAGCAAAAGCAGTTGGATTTTAAAATAATACAATAAAGCAAAATGTTACACTTTTTGAGGGAAGTGCTAAATTAAAAAAAGAATAAAAACTTATCTGAACTAAAATATATGTATGTACAATTAAGCTAAATGTTACCCTGAAGCAAAGTCTTTTTTTTTTTTTTTTTTTTTTTTTTTTTTTTTCAGGGGGGGGGGGATAGGAGCGGGATAATGCTCCAATTTTTATATAATTATTTTAATATTCTATCAAATATAGATTATTAAAACTTTTGATACATACTTTTAACAGCTTGATTTGCATTGAAATTAAAAAACAAAATTTTGCACTTATAAAATTAAAAAAATTCTTTTTTTTTTTTTTTAAGTAAAAAGTGGGCATCATGCATTTCTTATTTTGTTTTTGCCATATTTTTAGGATATACCTAAAATTATTATATTAAAGATAAACTAAATGAAAACTGCTGTATCTAATTTAAAACTTTTATTTAAATAAAAATTCACATTAATATAAACCACAAATGGATAATTTTATAAAGGTGGGTACATGACATACATCCTAACTCAAAGTTATCCCACCCCCCCAAAAAAAAATTAAAAAAAATAGGTCTTATAAGTGAAATTATTTTTCTCCGTGAATTTTTAGTTCAGTTCAATAACAAGAACTGGTATCGTTTAATAGAAAAGTTTGTTGGAAATGTTCTTAAATTAAAACATTTTAGCTACAAATTGTTAATTTTGGTCACAGGGCAAGCCCGACAGGGGGATGCAAATGTAGGCAACCACTACGGCCCTGCGACTGTGCTTTATTTATTTATGTTTTTTTTTTTTAGTTTGCTGTTATCACGTTAAGAGCAAGAGTTTGAGAGTAGAGATGGGCAGTTCGACTCATTTTGCTGATTCGAATATCAACTCACTCACTAGTTCAATGAATCGAATCTTGAATCAGTAAAATAACTAAAAGATATTTCCCTCTCTCTGCCCCGAAAGCCATACTCCCTCACTTATTCATCATTTACTCATTCCCCTCTCTCACTTATTCATCAGTTTTTTTCTCCGTGGAGTTATCAGGCAACTATCATCTTTCTCTCCTTGCTCGGTCAAATTCAACACCAACACACAGAGCTTTGAGAAAATGAGTTCGTCTTCTTAACTTCCTAGCTCGCACACTGTATATAAGCAAGTAGTAATTTGTCTGGGGGGAAAGGATAAGACAAAGACCAAACAAAATACTAGTTCGATTCAAATCATTTGCTTAAAAATAAGTTCTACATAATAGAATGGTTCTTAAGCCACTACACCTGGTGGGCGGCATGTCCATTAAAGTACTAATGCCTTCCTCATTAGCGTCGCAGCCTGTAAATTATTGGGGGGGGGACCAAAGGCCAAAGACGTATTTCAGGTGGGGGGGGGGGGGTTTCGAACACCTGCCCCCGAAATTTTGATTTTTGATAGTCTAGTAAAGAATGTATACTGTAAATGATAATGATAGTCTTTTTGTGAAAAGTTTTGCAGTTTGGACCCCCTCCGAAATTTTTAGAACCCTTCCAAAGTGTTTTTCTGGATACGTGCCTACCAAAGGCGTAACTTAATAAGGGCAAAAGGGAGCAATTGCTTGCCCCCTTCCCAAATTCAATAAATTCAGATTTCACCTATTTGAAAATTGCATTTTCAAATGCAATTTTCAATTAGGTGAAATCTGATTTAGTTGAATTAGGTGAAACCTGAATCTGAATTAGATTTAGGTTTAAATTCAGATTTCACCTATTTGAAAATTGCATTTTCCGCGATAGGAAACATTTTGTCCCACCCCTCTCAGCACTAAAGGGGAGGGGACAAATTATAAAATAACATTCTTTACTATGTACCTTCATTAATGTCCAGGCTTAACCCTACCATTGTCATTAAACAAGGGTAGTGTTTGTATATATTATTATTTGTACATGTATACATTGTTATATATTTTTTATACAGTATACATTCTTGTTATGTTATTTATTTATTATTTTTTATGGTAATAAATACATACGGATTACTGGTAACTCGACATTTTCCTTGGAAGACGTGATAGGTGAGGGAAAATGCTACAATTTTAACCCTCATATGTATGGCCAAAAATCAGTAGTTTTTGAGAAAATTTAATTTTAACCCCTTTTCTTGAATAACCCAGAATTCGATATTCAAGTGCAATTAAAAAATATCTACTCATTAAAGGTGTTTCATTTTAATTTATTTTCATATCTGAAGCCCTAACTGAGCTAACGAAAGCATGAAAAGTACAAAACTACCTTAAAATTTAAATTCAAGAGCCATTACATGTCATTTTTTTAAAATTTTAATTCATGTTCCCTTTCAAAAAGTGTTGTTTACCTCAAACAATACGATGGCAGTAAGCGTACAAATTATTAATGAAAGTTGTCCCACTATTCAGCTATCCAAAAACTTATTAATGTCCATTTAAAGACATACAATTTGTAAAGAAAGGCGAGTTTTACTTAGCACGGATAAAAATGCCAGAGCAGGCACCAACATCCAATGCTTCAGTTTGCTGGACACATGATCAAGTTATTACTGTTTTAATGTGCTTAAAATCTCAGCCGTTTCAGATTCACAATCTGATGTGGCTATGTGCTGTGTTGTCGTATTAATTCCGATTATGCTTCACGTAAGCGCTTTTCGTTGTGTCCTGCAGTGGCCTAAGCACTAAACTCCATTCCCATAAGAACAGGGCAAGTGAAGCAGCATTCGGCTTTGCCAGTGCTTGAGAGGGTCAATTCCCTCTCTGCTCGACTACTGTGAAACTGCGTACACTAATAGGAGCTGGTGCACGTAAAATCCGTCTGGCTCCAATGTCGAGTTATCGAGTCGCCATTTTGAGGATGAATGATGCAACCTTACGTTAAAAATCAGCAAATAAATAAATTAATCCACCTGGAGTCCATAACCTTTTAGAAATGTTAGAAGAGTTATAGCAGAAACATAGTAAGCGTGGGATTTTAATATAACATTTACTTTATAAAATTAGAACGGAAGAAACAGGCACACCCCATAGCAAAAATCAAGAAGGAAAAAAGTATAGAAGTAAAAAGAATGCATGCGTAAGCTCGGTTTCAGTTAAGTAGATAAATGTTTATTGATGGATACAGAATTCAGGAGGATAAGACATTGCACAATAAAAAAATAAACAATTCAATACTCAACAATTTTCTTAAGCTGTTGAAATTTTTATGACTGTAACCTATTTATAGAAAAATACATGTGATGCATATTCTACAGCTTATGAAATATTGTAACAATAGATTAAAGCTGTTGTGAACTAATAGTATTTAAATATATGTAAAATACTTAACAACTTTTATGTCGTATTTTGGGACACATTTTTCGGACAATTTTCAATAAAGTGGTGAAAGATAAAATGACATAGTCATTAATTATACGTCTCTTGTAAAAGAATCCACTTTAGCATGAAGGGTTATAAAAGTTACAATCTAAAGTTATACTTCGCATAAAAATGTACAGTTTTTGTTTTCTTTTCTTTTTATGGAATTTTAAGAAAAAAACTATGTTATTTGAGAAAGGCATCTATATATTGAACATTTATTTAAAATAAATTTAGAGCTCATATATAACTGATATTTTTTTCTGTTAAATTGTAAAAAATAAGTAGTACAAACTATTAGTTCCTTCTGCTCAACAAGCCGAAGGGCGCTTGTTTGACGAAGACCTAAAGATTTTTTTGGTCCGAAAATGATCGTAACTTCTTACAAGTAACATTTTATGTGTGCTTTTTTCACACATAAAATGTTACTTGTAAGAAGTTTTTATTTATTTTATAATTTAGCATCAGTATTTTGAGTGTTTTTTTCATATTAGTTCAATTGTTTTATAGATACATTTATCTACATGAAAAATATTTAATTTACATTTCCAAAGAACCATACGCTATTTTCAAGAAATATAGGAACGGAAAAAAAAGGAGCGAAGTTTTGCTGGCGCTCTCGCGCACAACTCAACACTCTGCTCTCTCGTAGCACATTTTTGAGAGGGAGGGCTGCGTAAATCCGAATGACTGCACTAAGATCCCACGGTTTATAAGGGGAAATGCCCTCCGGTGGGGGACTTTCTAGGGAGATCATCCTAGCCAGTATTTCATGCCTGGTTTCGCGAGAAAACTGCGGAGGAAAACACCCGAACGGCTAGGTCAGCCGGGCACTCAGCGGGGGTTTTAACTTCCATACTACACGCCATCCACCTTTCGAGATCGAGCAGATTGTCACAGCCACTGTTGGAGGCGAAAAAAAAAGTGAGAAATTAGATTTAAAATCATAGGAAGGAAAACTCATATTTATTTTAAAAATATTAATTTCTGAAAAGTGGCGAAATTGTTAGGGATTTTTTTTTTTTTTCTAATGAAAAAGTCTGTTAGTAACTATTTTCCTTTTCAGGTACTCTTTCAACATCTTCGCTTCCCATTCTCAGTTGAAGACCGAAGCGGGGTAGACTCAGGTGTAAAACCAGACTCAGGAGTGAGTGTGCCAAGTTGGTTAATACTAGCAGGAAAAGACATTCTCTATCAAACAACTTTAAAACATTCTATTGAACATTGTACCCCTTTTGGAACATCTGAAGGGTTCGTATAAACAGAAGAAACTCAAAAATAAAACAGTGAGAACATTGCTTTTAAAACGGAGATTAGGTGACCCTTATTAAATTTACCAAGAGCTTTTTCGACAAATTAGGTTTATGTGCAGTGTTGCGTGTAAGAAGGACAGTGTCACCAACCTTTCTACTGATCTTTTAAGTTAATATTTGTAGGAGCAGAGTTAGCTTGCGTTATGAGAAGGCAACTTCAAGGGCGATCTTAAATTATTGGAAAAGCAGTTCTGGAGATTGGTGTACAATTTCCTGAGCATAGGATCTAGTGGTCGGCATATCGTCCTGAATTTTGATGGATAAAAAATTCACGGTCATAAGGCAAACACCAGATCTCTACCAGAGGTGAGAAAGCAGGAGTGCCTCGTTTTGAATAGTTCTGTGGTAGGCAGAGCGAAAAGGCCAGCAAAGCAAACAGGAACCTGTTCACACCATCCTCCTGAGTTTCACTAACCAAATGACTTTAAAGAGTCCTACTAAAAACCTTGCCTCCTCAACCGTTCAACGACCCCCGTTGCCTTGCGATTATAGGCCAACCGTCCGCGCGCATCGCGCGCGCACGCTCGCTCGGCCTACTGTGAGTGTGCGTTATAGCTCACGCGCATCGCACTCTCGCGCCACACTGCCCCGCTGCGACCAGAAAATTGGACCCCCCTGTCTGAAGTTACAGCACCTCCCTAATGCCATGTCACGGAAATAAGAGCCCCCCCCACCCCCACGCTCCCCCGTGGACCCACTCCTGTCATGTTCTTCTCCCCACACCAGGGTTCAAGCACTGGCAACCGTCGCGAACCACAATCAACTCCTAGTCCCCTCCATCTCCACCCCCCCATTAAACAAATTCACTCCGCCACTTCCCATGTTTAGAGGTAATGAAATGGGACCAACGCATCAATCGCTACACTTTCTGGACAGGTCCTATCAACAGTGGGGATTCTCCTGGATGGGGAGTCCTTTTTTGACCTTTTTTGACAACCACGTTCTTTGTAAACAGAATTGGCAAGACATCACATAATTCTTTACATTACGGTACAGGACCTACCCAAAAAAATTTTGGCCTAACCCGATGCAAAAGTTCGAGAAAGACCTGGATGGGCAACAGTTTTGATGGCATGGCACAGGCTTGAAAGAACTTTCTGACACGAGATCTGAGGTGAGGGACAAAAGTCGGAATAGTGGAAAGAGAGTGTTGCTATCACAGTAGCACTCTCGCGCCCAACAAGAGTATTTTGTTGAGAGAGAGAGAGGAGTTTATTTGATATTGAATGAAAGAAAAAGGATCTTGCGAAATATTACTCGCCATCTTTTGGCAAAAAGAGTCTTCCTGTTGTAATTTAATTAAGTCCTGGTTAGGCAAAGGTAAAATTTCACACTTAAATGGAACATTATCAACAACGTTAACTTCTCTAGAAAGAAAGTCTGCCATTAAATTTAACCGTCCAGGTTTGTGTACAATAGTATAGTCATATTGTTGTAACGTCATAATCCAACGAGCTATGCGAGAGGTGGGATCCTTCAATTTAAAAAGTTGCGAAAGTGACTGTTGGTCAGAAAAAATAGTTACATGAGTGCCATAAATATACTGTTTAAATTGATTAATACCAAAAACCACGGCAAGGGCTTCCTTCTCCACAACAGAATAATTTATTTCAGCGGCCGAAATTTTTTGGAAGCAAAACAGACTGGGTGCGGAAAACCGGCTTCATCCTCTTGTGTGAGCACAGCGCCCATGGCGAACTTGCTCGCGTCAGTACAGATAGAAAAGGGCTTATTGAAATCTGGTAATTTTAAGCAAGGCTCTTTCGTTAAATCCGACTTAAGTTGGTCAAAGGCATCTTGTTCGAGATCCCCCCAGGAAAATTTTACAGAGTCTTTAGTTAAATTAGTTAAAGGGAGAGCTTTTAAGGAATAATTATTGTATGAACTTTCTATAAAAACCAGTCAGGCCTAAAAATGAGCGAACTTGTTTTCGGGTTTTTGGAACAGCAGCATTGAGAATAGATTTGATGTTATTAGGATCTGGCATTACCTTACCCTCCGTTACTCTATGTCCTAAATACGTAATTTCACTTTTTGCCAAAGCACACTTTTTGGGTTTAAGTTTTAGGTTTGCATCAGTTAGACGCTGAAAAACGAGCTCGAGCCTAGACAGATGATCTTCAAAGGTAGTTGATGCCACAACCACATCATCAATATAAACCCCGATTTGGAAGTTGGATAGTCCGGACAGCACCACTCCCATTAATCGTTGGAAACTAGCACTCGCGTTTCGCAAGCCAAATGGCATCCGTTTGAAGTGAAAGAGGCCCTCCTCTGTAGTAATACCCGTGAGATGAGCATCGTCTGGATGCATAAACATTTGATGAAAACCTGACGTCAAATCCAAGGAAGAGAAAAATTTAGCCCCAGAAAGAAAATCAATCATCTCTTGCAAATTCGGAAGGGGGAAATTATCTGGTATGGTCTTGGCATTAAGCTTACGGAGATCGGCCACCAGGCGAAATGATCCATCCGCTTTTTTGACCAGAAGGACTGGCGCAGCATAACTGCTGGTCGATGGTTCGATAATGCCAGCCTCCAAGAGAGTTTGAATCTGCCTCTTCATTTCAGGCTTGAGGTGGTAAGGGACACGATAGGGCTTAGAGCGAACCGGAATGTCATCTGTAAGGTGTATACGGTGTTGAATGATGGGGCAGGCGCCCAAGTCGGAGGAGTTTAATGAAAAAACAGACTTATATTTGGACAAAAGAGCAATCATGTCATTGCGTTGAGATTCGTCAAGATGGGATAAATCTATGTCCTTAGCCCACTGGCTAAAATCATCCGAACCAGCTTGTTGTTCTACCGAGTTGACTTCGTCAGAAACTTTATTTAAATGGATAGGGGTAATATTAACAATTTTCATATTCTTATTTAAGGTAATGGAATCATGGGTAAGATTAATAACTTGAATTAAACACTGACAATTATCATTGATGGTGGAAATAGCATTGGCAACAAGAAAGGAAGTTAAATTTGTATCAGGATTAGGTTCAATTATTACAGTAGAATTAATGAAAGAGGGATCGCAGTTTGGAATAGTCACAAAAAATCTCTTTTGAGAATAAGCGGGTAAAATGATCTTAGCGGGTAACTTGCCAAAAAGAGAAAAGTCAACATCGGGATCAACATCATCATGTGCACTTGGCACGACAGCATTCAGAGAAAACGGGGGATGTTCATGCGTCCAGACCACTCTAATATCATCATTAAATAAAATACAGTTGTCACAATCGATATGAAATTTGTAAGTCTTTAGAAAATCAAGTCCCAAAATGACATCAAAGTTAGGAGAAAGACAACTCTGAGCAACCAAAAAATTACATGAAAACGGGGTGTTACAAATGTGCAACTCAGTTTGAATTAATTTTAGGGTGACTATGTCAAAACCCGTGAGAGCCTTTAAAGAGAGGTGAGAACTATCAAATTCCTTAAAGTTAATTAGAATATTAAAAACATTAGAAGAAATTAAATTAACACAGGCACCAGAATCTATGAGTGCACGAAACTTAAAATTGGCAAAGTTAACAGAAATTATGGGTAAAGTCTGGTCACGTTGTTTTTTCCGACAATCTCTCGCGTAATGTACTGGGCGGTCACAATAAAAACAAGTTATGTTACGTTGAGTTCGGGCAGGTTGGGAATGTCGCTGCGGAGGAAAAGATTGTGGGATAAAACTCTGCGACTGCATTTGTGAAAGCTGAGCCTGCATCGCAGCCATCTGGCTGGTGAGCAATTCAAGGCTTTTTGCATATGAGTCCGTAGTGGCCTTAAGGAGCCTCTCAAAGTCGCCTTCCACCATCTGGGAACGTGCCGTTACGGCATTTATGTCTGACAGGTGGCATTGGAGTGCCACTTCCACACGTTTCGCGACCTGTACCGCCTCGACAAAAGTTTTAGGGTCTACAACAACGACCTGGGCCTTAATGTTTGGGAGAAGACCCGCTTTGAATTGTGAAAGGAGCATCTCCTGTGAGAAGCTCTGAGGTATCGTGTCCGAGGAATTTATGGGATTTTTGAGGGCCTTATGGGCAATTCCTCCAGTCTAGTGGCATAATCACGCACTGTCTCCCCAAAATTTTGCTTACAGGACGTTAATTTTTCTATGTCCTGGCCAAGGATCCCGCTTCTGCAAAGTGTGCCATGAAGCGGTCTTTGAATTCTTTCAACGTTAGACCCTCAATTGCCTCTAAGGTAGATGTGTAGAATTGGAGAGCAGCACCCTCCATTTTCAATTTCGCGACTGCCAAGGCCTGGTCATCCGTCCAGGCCGCCAAGGGCTGAACTTAGGGAAGAGGAAGTGAAAAAAATTTGAGCAGTTGCTACCAGACAGTGGTGGGAGCATGCTGATAAAAGCCGGACCTGGCAATGCCGCCGCCCTGGCACCTACATCTAGAGCCATACTGGGACTTAGGAAAAAGAAAATTTTGAAACTCCCAAAATAAAAGTTTACCACTCAATAAGCTACTCAAGACAGTCCCCAGTTACAAAGAGATATGTAAATGCATCAAAAAATGAAAATTTTCTGTATCCATTTCACCTTATTCAACACACACAAGATTGGCAAGGAGAGGTCACGGCACCATTTTGTAGTATTCTACTTACTACTGCCGTGAAAATTTAGTTTAGTTAAAAAAAAAAAAATTTAGATTTTGTCCATTGCGTTGTGATCGATAGTGTAGAAAATAACCCAATGATCTCAGCCTAGCCTGAAGTGTGTGTTAGAAATGTGGTAAAATAAACACAGAGACATTGCATTTGATCACCAAAAAAAATATATTTTATTCAACAATAACAGAGGAAAACAACTTGTGGCCTCGCGACATCAGAAAAAGAAATGAAAAGTAAGTAAACACAGCGCAGGGGTTTTACAGCGCGTGGTAGAATTGCTCAAGAACAAAAAATACTAGAGTGCTTTAATTACCCAATTATTAGCCCTTGTAGATTAAACAAAAAAAAATAAAAATAAAAGAAAATGCATAATTAAAGTTGTCATGTCAAAAGTAGCTCGATTGGATCCAAAATTTAAGTTAAAGGCTCTGCTGCAGCATAAAAAAAATTATCCTATCAAAAAAGTAAAAAAAAGAAAATTGGGCAAACAAGTCCCCACCTTTCCCTAGCCTCACAAGGCATCTGATGAAAATCCCGCACTAAATCCCTAACTATTACTTGAAACCCCACCTTTACAATCCAACAGATGAGTTTAAACAATTGCCAAAAAAAAAAAAAAAAGGGGGGAACTTTGCAATTTTTACACCAAAGGGTGCAGCAAAATACAATGATGTGCAGATCAACGCAAAGAATCACAGAGATTAGCATAGGCCAAACCAGCATTTAACATGGCATTTACATTTATCATATTAACAAAAGAAAATTAAACATTGTCACTGGAAGTTATACACCAGAATAGCACGCCAAGTAGAAAAAGAAAATTTAGCATTTGATATTAAATCCCCCCCCCATTATACATTATAAGAACAAAAGGATAGTTCTAGCACAGCTTGAAGCATGAAGTCGCTGATCCAGCTCGTGGTGGAGAAATGGAAGCAAGGAAGTTAGAAAAAGGGTAAACGGTTAGATCTCACCCACGGATCCAATGGCAGGCCTGGTCTCGGCGTTTCAGGGAACCGACGGTCGGTCGCTGATGGCTCCCGGAGGCGGCATCTTGGTCTCTCCTCTGTCAGGGATTCCGGACGGCACAATCAGGCGTCGGGGACTTCACGTTCCAGACAACACTAGCGGCTCCCGGTCTGGGAAAAAGGTGATCGTAGTGCGAGACGTCAAATCCGGTAGCTGATTTTCATCGTAACCAATGAAAAACACAGGGGGGTGGGGGCCTTACGCCCAATTCACATCCAAAGGTGGCAGATGGTGACGCATCGGCATGATGGCCGAATCGAGGCAGACGGCCAAAAAAAGGGAAAAAATTTACATGGTGATCATCGAAATTAAAAGGAAGTTGGCCCTCTGGCCGTGAATCTATTTCTTTACATTTTGCAACACTACAAAAACCGCGCAGTTGGTCTGCCGAAGAGAAAAAAACAAGAGGCCGGAGCTGATTTCCCTTTTTCTTTACACGTCCTCACAGCACGCACGTTGGCCTCCGAACTGACGCTTTCCGCCCTTTGCGCGAGGGCTTCGCAGAGACGCCGACCGCGGGGACCAATCAGAGTGCGCCATCTCAGCCGGGAAACTTCGAGAACATTCGATCGACGGGGGAAGGAAGCGAGAAAAGAAGAAAATGGCGGCCAGCAACTACTTACACGCGGGAAAGAAACCAACTTGGCCGAGAAGAAACGCAGGCAAGAACGGCCATTTTGAAATGGGGAAAAAAAACTTAATTGATCATAAGGGCCTTAAAAACGTTATTAAATTTCCTAAAATTTTAGCGGGAGATAGTTCTCAATTCGTCCGATAGAGCAAAAAATAAAATAGACCCCTGGGTAAAGATTTGGAATAAAAATCAAAATTAGAAAAGGAAGTAAAACAAATTAAAAACCAGGAACCTGAACAAGAGTTATATATGGCAAGAAATGAAGTTAGTGCTATTGAAGAGAGAGGGAAACTTAATAGTCAGCAGAAAATCGACAGAATTTACCTGATAATTAAAATTACACCTCCGGAGACCGGGCAAACAAAGGCAGAATTAATTTAAAGAAAAGGTAATTATTTAAAAAAAAGGTCCCAACAAAAAAAGGGTAATTAGTAGTAATTTAAAAGAAGTTAGCTATTGAGTTATAGAAGAAGAGTCATCCAGACCATTATATCTCCTGACAAAAGGTATTTAAATTAAACTTCCAAGTTAATTACAAGTATTAAGAAAATAAATAATTAATGGTTAAAACAATTAAAATAAAAATTACTGCTTTTGATTTGTAAAAAACATTATCCCCCAAAAACAATACAACACCACTAATTTTTACTTACAAATTTATGCTTAAAATAAGTCGAAGTATTTAATGCAAAATAAAACTGTCTAAAAATTGTGGTGGGAAATCTCCCGGAAAAAGCCTTGGTAGCTCTGTGTTTAGTACGATCTCAGAGCAAACAATGTTCGTTTATTTATAACTTTAAATCATACAAAAATAGTTTGCACTTGTTTCCTTGCCTTGTCAAGTTAACGTTAATATTGGAATAAATTCACTAATGCTATAGATGTTAGATATATAGATTAAAACAAAATATAAATATCTATAGCATATCCAGAGGGAGAGGGGGCTGTAAGAGCTTTAGCCCGTGAGAGGGAATAGACAAAGGACTAGACCGGAAGTAGACGTTGTTTTCAACGTTGGACTTATTTGCATAGTTAATAGTATCCTCATTTAACAAACTTTCCAAGTTAGCCATTTTTTAAAAGTAATAACAACGTCCAGAAAAGAACACAACACTTTTTTAGATCAAACTTGAAGTTGGATTTAATTTAATACAATATATAAAAAAATTACTAAACTGAATATTAAAAAAAAAAAAAAACTCTACTTAAGTTGTTCTTCATTTATTAAATAAAAATTTAGATTAATGAAAATAGGCTCAGATGAGGGTAATTATTACAACTTTTTACGAATTCAAACTTTGTGAATTTTTAACTCTTAATTACAGGGAAACTTTTGCTTCCATTAATTTTCAGAAGTTTTGACCTTTAAAGCATATCTAGTAAAAATTTTGTTTCCGTAGAATTATTTTCTTAAACGTTGAGTTGAATCGTAATTATCCAAACAAAATCACATAACTGAAAAAATTCGAGTAATTATGACCATCATCAGTGGCAGATCGATAAATATTTTTTGGGAGGGAATAAATTTTGTAACAAGAGTATTTTACTCAAACAAAATGTACAATAAAGGACAATTTTAGTCTAAACAAATGTAAAATTTTTTGGTAGGAGCATATAAAAAAGAAAGATAATTTTGCCTATCCAAAATGTATAATTAAGCAGAATATTACCTTTCAACAATCTCTTTACTTTTTTTTGGGGGGGGGGTCGGAAGCCCCCTACTCTGGATCCCCTACTGAAACCAACTGGGTTTATCATAACTAGTTAATTTCTTTTGATACATACTCAAACAAATCCCCTCCACCCACCCTAAAAAACAAAAACAAATTAAGGCCCTTAAAGTCTCCTGCCCATTCCTAGAAACAATATGTCTTTATGCACACTGGGAAAAAATCTCCAAATCAGTTCTTACCTTCTGTTTCTAAAGCAATATCAATAGTTTCACTCAGCAATGTTTTGTCTCTTTTAAGAGTCTTCCTTCTTTGCTATGAAAAAACTCTCAATATTGTGGGATTTTAACTTTTTTTTCGGCAGCCCAATGGCAATTTAAGAGAAATGAGGACCTGTAGAAAACTCCTGATGCTCTATGAGAGAATACATACGACTGATCACATCCTGTAAATTCTACCGGTCAATGACAAAAAAGTGCTTTTCCCTACTAATTTCCAAGAAAATGTTACCTACTCACGTACCCCCCCCTCCCCCACCCCGCAATCTGTCTTGCTCTGACTATTCACATACCCGAATCTATTACATGTAGATCTGTGTTTTCATTCCTCTGAGGGAATGCACGGAAGTCTTTTGTGAGGCATCTTCGAATATTCGGACATGGCAGAAGGTTGAAATTTGAACTAATCACTCTTCTCAATACCAAACTGAAGAGCAATTGAATAGTTTGTGCGGTCTTGAAATCACGCAGATTAGAAGAATAAACCTAATGCCGTGGGCAGACAGCAAGATAAGAAGACGTGTGAGATTCTTCTGAGTTCTTCCTAGGGGAGCATCCGACTCTGATACTGTATTGTCCAGTAGTCTTAAAAGAAAGGAAAAAAAAAAATAAGAGGAAAAGAAAAGAAATGTACCTACCTCTCTCTCTCGAAGGGAGAGAAAAAGTCGCTTTGGGATGTGACTTTGGCTATCAGTTTTTTTTTTTTTTTTTTTAAACTGTTAAGCATTTTTAACAAAAATTATAATTATACAGTATTCCTCGGTCCCCCTAGTTCAAATATTAGGGGGGACATGTAAAGGTCCCCATACCTTGTGACGCCCTTGACCTTCCTTCTTGCTCCCATGATATTTTTGGGCTGGAGAGTTCAAAAGTTATGCACCAGAAAGATTATGGTTTGGAAAGATTATGCATTTATTTCAATTCTTTTGCATGGAAATTTTTTAAATCCAAAATGCATACAACCTTAAAATGAATGTACATTAGACTATTTTTTTATACAATTTTCTTGAATAAAAAATAGGACTTTTATGACTAATTTTTCTTGAAAATAATACAACCTTTAAGGGATTAAATATATTTGAGTTAAAACAATTGTGTTTAATCAGATTATGAATTATTTTTGTGTATCTTTATTTTATATCACTCCTTGCCCCCCTTTTCCTGACTCTGAGATTTTTCCCCCTCCCCCCCAGCCCCAACTAGGTGAAAGGTAAACGAATCATGGAACGAGGAATCACAGCACAGAGAAAGAAAAATAACGCCCTGTGGCTCACCACAAATGCTGTTAAAGAGTCAGTGACTACTAGTTCTCACTCACGGATAGTCAAATTCTTCGGTATATAGTCGAGACTCTCCTTTGGTACTAAGCATGAGGAGTGTTGAGTAAAAGAAGTGAGAACTTATGTATCTATTAGGTCAGTTGGCACTGGGACCAATCAATCAATCAAAAAACACTCTGCTTTTTCTAAAACGAAGGCATCATCAGAATTTCTGAGAGGTCAAGGAAAGGTAACTCACTACCCCCCCATCCCATCCCTCTCCATCCCCCACCTACCCCCCACCCGTCACAACATACACCCCCTCCTCCCACCCTGCTCATCCCCACTTCCCTCCCCCCCCGACGCCTGCCTCCCAATAGAACAGATCCACCACTACCCCCACCCCCCACCACCCTCCCCCTGCACCACCCCTTTTCAGAATCCCCACTCCCCCCCACGGAAACAAACACAACCCCCTCCTTCCCCGACACCTCCCCCACCCCCCTCCCTCCCCCAACCACCCCCGCCTGCCCCCCCCGCTCCCCCACCCTCCGACCGCACCACACTTTAGATAGCCTCCACTCCGATTCACCACCCCCCCACCGCCCCCCCCAATCCGCCCCATAATCACTCACCCACCACGAACCCACAATCTCCCAACAACCAACCCACCTGCCCCCTCATCCCCACCCCCCCCCTTCACCCCCTCGCTCCGCATTCCCCGCGCCACCCATCTCAACACCTTTTTCCACTAACCTCCACGCCCCCCCCCCCCCCCCCCCCTTCACCCCCCCCCCCCCACCTCCCACCCCCCCCCGCCCCGCCCTCCCACCCGCCCCACCCCGCGCCCCCCCACCCACCCGCCCCCCCACCCCCCCACCCCTCCCCCGCCACCCCCCCCCCCACCCCCCTCCGCGCACTCCCCCCCCGCCCTCCACCCCCCCCCTCCCCGCCCACCCCCCCACGCCCGCACCCCCCCCCCGCCCCCAACCCCACCGCCCCACCCCACCCCCCCCCCCAGCCCCCTCCCCACCCCCACCCCAGCACCCCCCCCGACCCCCGCCCCCCCCCCTCCCGCACCCCACCCCCCCCACCTGCCCCCCCCCCCTCCCCGCCCGACGCGCCCGCCTCCTTCCCGGCCTTCCCCCCCCCCCCCCGCCTACAACCCCCCCACCCTCCCTCCCCCCGCCCCCCCCCCCCCCACCCCGCCCCCGCCCCCCCGCCCCCCCAACCCACGCCCCACCCCCCGCCCCC
>JAWZYV010015454.1:0-54447 GCA_038373885.1 Cheiracanthium punctorium
TAGAGGCAGTCACTTTAGAAAAACTAAAGCCATCATCCACTATAAATGATTTAATAAATCAGTTTGCCGAAAAAAGGCAAGGTGGGCGTGTATATTTAATTTGAATTGTTTGTAAAAATTTTGGAAAAAGTGACAGATAGATAATTACGATGAATAAATATTTCTTTTAATTTTATGCAAACATTTTTTTTCTTTTGTGAGAAATCTTTACCCTGCCTAAGGGCCCCCAAACAAATTTTTATACGGGGCCCCGCCAAGGCACGCTATGCTTCTGTTGCAACCGTACTATGCAGCGGGTCCCTATGTGGGGAACCACCACTTTCATGATTCCTCTACGTCTATAAAATACTAGTAGAGACATCTGCCGGTTTTTAAGAGTACTTATGCATAGATATAGAGCAACGCTATCATTGCGTGTAGATCTCATGACTGTTCCTATGATTGCCAAAACGGATCGGAAATTGAAACAGTCACTTTCGAATGGGGTTTGGAACAACAAATAGCAGAGTTTTGACCCGGAAAAAATAACTGTGTTGGAGTGCGCCCTATCAAGAAATGATTTGGGTGCTAAAATTTCAAAACAAATACCAAAAAGGTATAGCTAAGGCCTAGTGTACCGCATAAAAAAGTGATTTTCTAGTAAAATAGGACGTTATTACTTCCTTGTACGTAGTATAAGGAAGTAATGTGATCCCGAAAAATTTTGGGGGCCAAATTTCGACAAAAAAAGCGATTTTGACTACCTCTAAATTTAATTTTAAAATTTTTTTCGATGCATCTCATCGTAGGCTAGCATGCACGATCCTATTAACGCGTCTGAAACTCATTTTGACCAGCGGCGAGTCTACTGTGGCCAGTTTTTCCATGCCGTCTGTACGTACGTACGTACGTACGTATGTATGTAACTCGCATATCTCAAAAACTATTGGTCGTAAAATGTTGAGATTTGATATTTAGGATTGTTCTATGATCTAGTTGTGCACCTCCCCTTTTGGTGGCAATCGAATGGATAGTTTATGTACAGGACAGCTCAAAAGATTCGAAATACATTACGCTCTATGGGCCGAAATTCATTAAACTCGCCTAACTCAAAAGCTATTAGGCGTAGAATGTCGAAACTTCATATTTTGGATAGTTGTAACATCTTGTTGTGCACCTCCTTTTTTGGTTCCATTCGACCTGATAGTTTATCTACAGGACTGCCCAAAACATTCGAAATACATTACACTCAATGGGCCGAAATTCATTAAACTCGCACATCTCAAAAACTGTTAGGCGTTGAATGTTGAAACTTTATATTTAGGATTGTTGTAACATCTAGTTGTGCACCTCCCCTTTCGGTTCCATTCGACTGAATAGTTTATCTACAGGACCGCCCAAAAGATTCGAAATACATTACGCTCTAAGGGCCGAAATTCATCAAAGCGTTTTTTAGAGGTATTGGGCTATTTCAAACGACTCAGAAGTGATATATGCTGTAAAGAGTTAGAAAATGAATTTCACCATTAAAAAAAGTGTCTTTATCAGTTATAGTTCTGCTACAGGAACACTCAAAAGATTTCCAATACATTACGGTCAATGGCAATTTTAGGGGCATTCATCCATTTCAAGCACAATACCGTCCTACCACATAAGTTAGGTAATGGTCCGACCACGGTCACGTGCCTCCCTCAAGAACTATGCCAAAAGTCGCCAAGCTTGGCGACTTTTGGTGTACGTGTGTGCATATTTAACTCTCAAATCTCAAAAACTATTATGAAATTTCATATATAAGAATGTTGTAACATCTAGTTGTGCATGTCGATTTTTGGTTCCAATCTACCCAATTTACAGGACCACCGGAAAGAATTTCAGTACTTTAATGTCTATGGACATCTTCAATATAATACTACTGTAGATAGTCATTGTTTGGTACATGCCCAAAATCTCGCCGTCTGTCCTCGACCTTGGCGAGTTTTGGCGAAATATCGCCAAATTTGGCGATAGTCAGTCATTGGGTCCATGCCCAGAGTATCGCCATTTGTCATCGTTCTTGGCGAGTTTTGGCGAAACATCGCCAAATTTGGCGATAATCTGTCATTGTTTGGTTCATTCTTAAAATCTCGCCAAATGTCGTCGACATTGACGAGTTTCGCCGAAATATCGCCAAATTTGGCGCCAAAAATTATTTCGTATTTTGTATAACTCTAAAACTTTAACCCGTAGATTTTTTAACTTTTGTATTTAGAACTATATTAATATCTAACTGTTTTCCATATCTTTTTTGACAGCAATCGACTGAGAATTTATTTACAGGGTGAGCCAAATGACTTTAAATGCATTGAGGTGTATGGATGCATTCAATTCATTGAAAGTCTGTGGTCAATGACTACTTTGGCTATCCCCAAAATCTCGCAGACTATCTCAAGTTTGTCGGCTTTTGGTGAAATATCGCCAAATAAAGTGTCAGAAGGAAATCTTTCAAATTGAACTCAACTTGGCGATATCGAAATATTTTGCTAGAAATCGCTAAACCTTACTATTATTGATATTTTATCTCTTTCAAACAAATAAGTCTAGAGGAAGTGCGTCGAAAATATTTTTGATCTAATGGACGTGCAAGGAAGTCATGTGTTGGACACATCAGATTTTTTTTTTTCGTTTTAAGGTGAGTATCGTTTTTTTTCTGATTCCTCGACCTTTCCCTAATAGGTGCAGCCTTTTCAATTCATGTTAGCATCACAAAAGGCTTCGAAAATGCAGAAATGAATATTAGAAAAATCCAATAGGAATCGACATGAGAAAAAAATAATTTTGCGTGATTGATAATAGTATTTCAGATGCCTTCAATGCTAGACAGATTTTTTTTTTCTCTGATGTTTCATAATTCGGTGACGAGAGGGTTAATTGAATGAAGTCATATTCTGCGTAAAATTTTTGTGCGGGGGGGGGCGGAAGTATCTGTGCCCTGGGCCCCCAAGTGTGTAGATCGGTCTTTGTTTGTAGGCCTGTAAAAACCTCTAATGCCCCTATCACACCTTCTCTTACGTTCAATCTTCAATTGAATCCTCTACTTCGTTCAATGTGTTCGACTCTTTCACTCAACTGGTTTGACTGGTTGAATAAGTTGAATGAAATACTGACTCGAATAAGTTGAATGAAATGCTCCAATTTTCCCGGACCGGCTGGGAAAAGTTGCGGATGTTGAACATACAGTTCGCACAACGCTCTCCACAAGGCCAGGGGGGTGCAATGCCCCCTTGGATTTTTGTATGCAGTGTTTTCCCTTGCTTTTTTGCTCTTTCCAACAGGGTAACCATACGTTAAAGTAGTCTTTGCCCCCCCTTGAGTAGTCTTTCCCCCCTCCCCCCGAGTAGTCTTTGCTCGCTCCTGGGAAATATTCTGCCGGCGCCCATGTCTCCACCCAACTGTTCTGCAAAACACTCGAACGAAAGTGTTGCTTGAATTGAAGATAGGGGAGGTGTGCTATGGACTTAAGTCCTACACACGTCAAAATCTGGTTTCTGTAAGGCCTTAACCTATGATGTGTATACCTAAATAAACTTGAGAAATAATAGTCCCCATTCAACCATTCCGGTACCCATTTGAAACTATTTATACTAGAAATACATAGTTTTCCTCATATAAGCAGCTTCAAATGAGTATCAAAATTGGGATCATTCGAGTCTATAGCCGTTTTTCGCAGTAGTGCTATAAATCGAAGATGACCCAAATTGGGTTAGAAGTGACCGTTTTCAATAAGTTCATATCTCGGCCAATAATGGGCAAAATATTTTACAAAGATTTCTATTAAAATAGTGGCGGACGACAGAGCTCCACGAGAATCCTCAACTTTTGAGCACGTCATTGCCCGTCGAAAAAGGGTCACGAGTATTTTTAACAGCACTGATATCTGCCGAAAAATGGAAGATTACTAGAACAGCTGGATAGATGGCCCCGTGCTGAAAAAAGGGCCGTCCTTTGCTATCGCTCGACTGAACGACCCGCAAGAGGGCGGACGATCGAAACGTTCATCGCGTGCCACAAATCGAGAGATCCCTATTTTGACGCAAACTGGCTGTGCCTCACAGCCAGCTGTCGTCAAAAAAGGGATCTAAATCTGTGGCACGCGATGAACGTTTCGATCGTCCGCCCTCTTGCGGGTCGTTCAGTCGAGCGATAGCAAAGGGCGGCCCTTTTTTCAGCATTGGGAAAGGGTTGCGCCTCAAAGGGATAAAAAAAAGGAAAAAAAAAAAAAAAGAAATCTTGTGCAGCCAAAAATTTCTCGAACGTCGGGTGATTGGACATGGAATGACTCCGTTCCTTTGAACCCTTTTGTCTACTGACGGTACTAAGCACCTTTAAATTAAATTTGTAAAAGTCTATTCATTGTAACCATTCCTTTAAAAAATCACTCCCCAATACCTCATTGAATCCACTTACATCGCGATGGCATGTTCTATTGGAGTAGATTGTTTTAAATAGACAGCTTTCCGCTCTCTTGCTAATCGTGTCGCGTTCCCTCCTCCCCAAGACATCTATGTTAGGATGAAAGGATTCGATTTTGTAAAAGCATGACTTGGCTCCTTGTGATGGGTGGGTCTTATACTCGTTTCAAAAAGACTCGTTAACTGTTCATGAAAACAAGTCATCCAACGTTATAGCTTATAAATTTTTCCGTCATTTTCCTTTTTATTAATTACTAGGAGCCAAGGCACCTAGGCTCGCTACGCTCGCTTTTCGTAGGAGGCATTCGGCCCCTTATAAGGCTTATTCGTAAAAAAGACATAATTTCAACAGACAAAACCCAAAGATTGGATCCGATAGAATGTGACCGAGCTACACATTGCTCGGTTTTTGCATGTTTCTTGGAACATAAAAATTGAAACTTCGCACTAGTTTGAATTATGTGAAACCCATGGAACACTTTGCGTATTAGCCAATTGCGGCGATTTTTCCTAATTGGACGACTTCCGTATATGTATAGTTAATAGTGAGCCCTAAGAAAACAGTACTTCGTAAGGTTTTTTTTTATTATAGAAACTACGGAACAGCTAGGATAGCTTGCCACTCATGGCGAATTTTCATGAATGGGCGATTGACACGTGCTCACAACCTAGAACGACTGCTCATGTAAGGTTCCCGGAAAACCGTTATCCCTATTTTCATGTACATAATCCTTTACAGAGGAGCGTATTGAGCACCACGAATGATATCGTCTCGCCGCGCTGGCCAATATCCAAAGTGTACTATAACTGCTATAATGGCATAGTGAACGCCACCCAATATGTCTACTGGTAGCCAATACTCCAGCTCGACCGAACCGGCTTTAAAATAATGCGCATTCTAATTATTTTCCATTTTCAAGATATTGGGTTCTAACATTTTTGAATTCGCAGTTCCGATTCACCCTGCTTTGAAAGATACCATTTTGCCAGATCGTACCTCATGCCAAGAGGGCGCTTTTAAAATCAGTTACAATGTTTTGGAAAAACGAATCATCGCTCATTCTAAACTCCTACTGTCTAAGCGAACTGACTATTTGAAAATGGTCAACTTTGTGCAACACTATTTGAGTTATTTATTGCCTATAACTTTTACATTGGCGTAAAATGGGTGTCATTCTACTTCATGTTTGTCAATTTCACGCGATTCTACGCACTTGGAATGGCTTTGTTGCAAAGGAATGAATGATTTTATGCCAAATCTGGCAACCATTTTGTTTTATTTTTTTCAGTTTTTTATTAATATCTTCTAAAATAATTCGATTTTCGAAATTGAAGTCAGCTTATCAGGTTCCTCGGAATTTTCCGAATCCGAGGACATGTTTCTCGAAATTCAAATCCTCACGGTTTAGGAGAAAATAGCCGAACAAGCTCTTGATAGAGTCGGCGGCGACAGCGGCCGTTCCCCCCCCTTTTAAGATTAGAGAGATTCTTAGTAGTATCAAATGAAAGTTTACAACTGATATGTGTTTATTTCTTATTTTTACAGAATCTTGGTCAAGATTCCTATGAAGACGGAAATTAGGTAGTTCCTGTCTGCTCGGCAATCTAGTTGATTTTACCTCTAGTGGACAGTGAAGTAGTCACACCGACTCTTACTGTTCCTGGGGGTATGTTTACTGGACGAGCTCGTCTTCTGGGAACAAGCCCGACTGGACAGCAAATTGAAGAATGTTTGAGAAATTATGGGCAGTCAAAGACCTGTCGTATTTGTGAAGAGTTTCGACGCCGCACGCACCAGAGGATGCCAGGATGCGCGTGGACTTAGTCTATTCTGGGGACGCGCATCTGGGAAACGTCACCGATGACGCCTTCCGGTTCTTCTCCGAGCTTGCATCACTGAATTCAAGATGGAGGTTTCATGATGAAGCTGATTCTTGATAAGGTCGCGCGAGCCACTGGAGAAGTGGAGTGGAAGTGAAGATGGCGAGTGCCGAGTCGGAACTTCGGAAATGTAGAAGGAGAGAGAGACACTAAGCAGAGAGATAAAGATGATGTCCTAGTTTGCTACAGGTTTCTGCAACACATATTGGGTTTCCAATTTTAAGATTTGTTTTTGGGAAACCTAATATATATTGCAGATACTGAGCCCACTTGGCCACCATCTTTATTTCTCTCCTTCTAAATTTCCGAAGTTCCGACTCGGCATTCGCCATTTTCACTCCCACTCTTTTCCTCCAGTGGCTCGGGCGATCTGATCAAGAGAGTCAGCTTCACCACGAAACTTCAATCCTCCATCTTGAATTCAGTGATGCAACCTCGGAGAAGAACCGGAAGGCGTCATCGGTGACGTCTCCTAGATGCGCGTCCCCAGAATAGAATAAGTCCACGCGCATGCTGGCGTCCTCTGTTGCGTGCTGCGTCGAAACTCCTCAATAAATCCGCCCGTGTCTTCCACGCTGTGTCAACAGCTTGTCCTGAATCCTTGACCACTGCGATTCATCCGTCGCATGCTACTTAAACAGGTTAGCCAGTCGCAGAACTTCCAAAAATTCGCCAGACGTTAGCACTAGAGGTCTTGCAGCAGATTCACTTTCGGAGCTCTGTCTCACTTGCACAATTCATTCCACTCCCGACGATGTCCAGCTTTTACGGCCATTTCCTCTTTCTCCAGCGTCCGTCAACGGGGCCTGATGACAGCTAGCAAGAATGTCGCCAGAGATGAGAAAAAGATTTTCCCACCACTGACGACACTCCAGCTGGCCTGGCAGAAAATGCTGTTGAAGACTTAAAGAAAATGCAAATTATTAACAAATGCACAAAAGTTAAGTGTAAGGCTAAATGATGTTAAATCGTGTGGTGTACAGCTCTGCTTCGACCTTTTACCTATTTCCGAAATTCGAGGTTTTACTGTAAATTGTAAACTAAAGTGCTCATCATTGATGATTGAGTATGTAATCCAGATTTCCAGAAACAGCATATTGGCAAAACTGTAGAAAGTAAAGTTATAATTTTTCTGTATTGTTATGAGAAAACATATTAGGGAGATAATAACAAAGTTCTGAGTGAAATTGTCAATAGCATGGGCGTCTATAGAAATTTTTTAGGGGGGAGGGGGGGAATTTCACACTTCTAACCATTTCAGTTCAGAATTCTCTTTGCGATTTTGTTTTCTTTATGATAGACAGTACACTAAAACTCTTGGGGTGGTCTAGTGACCCCCCTCCCCATGGGTGCCCATGGTCAATAGAAATTTTTTTTTTTTCAAAATTAAGGTTTTTTTTTTAGTGGAAAGAGCTTTTAATGGCGAGACGTCCTTCCTCACCAGTAATTCAGTTATGTTTGATTCACTGAAAGTTTTAATACTATGCCTCAAGAAAAATTTTGTTCTATTTTCACAAAATCTAAAATCGACCCAATTTCTTTAAGTTGAAGAACCAATTAATGCATTACCCATACACGGCTAAAAGTATAGACATGGAAAAAAGGTGGGAAGTGCAGTATTAACAATTTTAAAATTTGTTCAGACTTTAAAAAAAAAATTACGTCATTTATTGCTTCAGTCATGAATGATATTTTTTTGAGGTCTCCCTGATCATGTCACTCAATTTCATTCTACTCTCTTACGCCGTTTTTCAGGTTTGCGAGAACAAACATTTACACGATTATCTTAAAATCTATGAAATATTTACTACAATTTATACATATACAGTTTAGATTAACTTGCAAGCTAGCATAATTCCAAATTTCATTCTATTTCCATTCCGAAGGAACGGAATACATATTTTAAGTTTTCTCAAAATCTATAAAAGAACTTTGAAGTACCGGGTGCTCCGAAAGTTCGTGCAATCTTTAAAAAATCATTAAAAAAGAACAAATGGTGGTAAAAAAAAGTACGGTTTGCACGAATGGTATGAGAAAGAGGGTGGATTTTTTTTTTTTAAGAACAAAAAAAATCAATTAAAAAATGATCCCATAGGTGGCTCTGTTATGCATATGCGAAGATGATTTATGCGAATCAGGTTGTCAATAAAACACTTCAATGCACGTGGACTCGTGAGTCGATGCCAACATCATGCTGTCGTTACAGGATAAAGCGTTGATGTTATCAAACTCTCTCATAAGAATGACGAATCGGCAACAGACGCACTGAGGGAATTTCGCCCTGCAAAATAAATCTTTGAAAATATAGAATTGTGTTGCGTTTCTGCTCATTTTATTTTACGCATTTGCCTTCAATTGCTTCACCTATTCAACATCAGCGCCACCTATCGGTCATTTTTTGAACTATAATTTTTTTTTGTTCTTAAAAACAATCCACCCTCTTTCTGATGCCATTCGTGCAAGCCGGACATTTTTTATCATCATTTGTTCTTTTTGAATGATTTTCTTAAAGTTTGCACGAACTTTTGGCGTACCCGGTACATTGAGGCCTATCGTTTAAGTGAACACCCTGTCATGCCACCCAATATTATTTCATCCGTTATTACGCGAGCAAAAATTGACGCAATTTGAAACCATTTTCGCAAAATCTAATCCTAAAGACTCACCAGAAGATCTTACGAACTCTGCTTACTTGGAGCTATACACCAGAAGCTTGCGTGCATTCCATTCCGTCAACGTTTCCCCGGCGGGAAGTTCTGTGAACGAGAAGAGTCAACTTTTATCAGGATGTTTTAGAAAACAATACCTGTTGTAGGACTTTGGAACAGATTCATAATTCCCCACCCCAATGGGCCACTGTATTTCTTAAACGAAGCTCTCACACTTTTCTGGAGCATTTTTAATCCAATTCCACATTTGTTACCCTATGCAGATAAATCGTAACTGTTATATATCAAAGCAAACCTACAACACAGTCGTGTGAAATCCTATATTCCAGACTGACATCCCACAGTGAATTAAATAAGCACGAAAATGTAACTTAATACAGACTGTAATAAGTAAGCACCCAGAAACAACGTATTACGTTCATCCGTTATTACGTGACGGGCGGACAAAAATTTACGCTTTTTGAAACACGAACTCTGCTTACGGCAATCTATCGGTACGGTATCCGTACAAAAATTAAAATAGTAGACCGGTGTTGGCATGTATGACATGCCGTCGTCAGTGCTAGAATGGGAGTGGCAAAAATTTGTGAACTAACCATTGACAGCATGGTTTATCTTACATCGAACAAACTAAACGCGCTCTTAAATTTAGAATTGAGGACCACATCGCTCTTGTTAAAAAACAGGAAACCAACAAATTTGCCATCGCTAAACATTGTTGGGATGGCTACCATACTTTCGACTTGTTCGGCTTAGTCATACTTTGGCTAAACTCATTGCCAATTTTAACGAGAGCCATTCTCAATCTAGCACTGACGGAGGCAACTATATGTGACAAAACCGGTCTGTTATTTTAATTTTTACTTTCCGAACATGTACCATGTAAGCAAAGTATTGTAATCATGAAAAAATGCGACTTCCAGATTTGGGTGTTTTGACACGTTTTGAGGGCTTCTGAATCCATTTATGCTATTTTTACGAGATGTATGTATGTATGTGTGTATGTGTGTGTGTGTGTGTGTGTGTATGTATGTTTGTGTGTATGTGTGTATGTGAGTGAACACGATAGCTCCTGAACAGAGCATTCGATGGAGCTCCAATTGGAGATATAGGTCATAAACCACCGTCGCAAGACCGGTATTGATTTGGGTGTGTATAGGACTTATAGTTTTTCTACAGGGCTACGACAAAGATTTCTTTTACATTATGGCCTATGGGGGAATTTCTTGAAAGTGCGCTAGCGTTTAAACGATACATTCGATGGAGCTCCAATTCGGTATACATGTTATAAACCACCATCCTAAGACCGGTATTGATTTTGGTGTGTATAAGACTTATAGTTCTCCTAAAGGGCTACGACAAAACTTTCTTTTATGTTATGGCATAATGGCCTATGGGGAGAAATTCTTGAAAGTGCGCAAGCGTTTAAACGGTGCATTCGATTGAGTTTCAATTTGGTATATATGTTTGAATGATTCATCGATTCAAATTTATTTAAGTGCTTGGTAATGGTCTTCATCGTAAGTGTTCGGAAAGTCGAGTGGAGTCACTCCAGATTTTTGTATTAGTGTTTGTTTTGTATACGTTGTTTCTTGATGCTTACTAATTAAATGGTGAATTATTTGTAAACATGGAATAAACAATTACATTAAAATAAACAATAACATTAAAATAAACAATTTCCTAATCAATTTTTACTGTACATACCCAAATCGAATTTCGTGCTCTTCTGGAAACGCGCGGTCACTTTTCGCATTCGAACGATTTCATTTCCTGTACAGAGCCCCTCTTGCATCAATGCTTCGTGCAGACGATATCCTTTTAAGGAAAAATAAATGGAAAAACTATTTTAAATGAATTGGAATCGCAAATTTCCCTTCAAAGCCTGACGACAGTAGGAACGGATGCGAGACGAGACAGAGATTGACAGCTTTTTTTTGCGAGACGAGACTCACATTTTTAACATTACCGTAAAGGGATTGAGCGGGACGAGACAAAACTTTTAGGCTGTTTTTTGCGAGACGCCTATTTTCCGTCTCGCATCCATCTCTGGATGGCAGTGACTTCAATAGGACGTCATTGTCACCTGCGGCAGCTCAGTTTGTCACGCAAATGATTCCCGTTTTTGACTCTATAAAATGGGAGTTGAAAAAAGCGAAAAATCACTTAAAAATGAGGGATTGCATTTTCAGTTTTTCTAAGGATCGCAGATTGTTTTCCAAATCGTACAAATTAGTGATGCAACAGATACCCATTTGGCCGGATACCGAATATCCGGCCAAACTTTCAGCCGGATTCCGTCAGCAGTGTGTTTTCTTCTTTTTCTGTTTTGTTTTCATTAGTTTTAATAGACCATTGAGCTATTACTTCTTTCTTTCAGTTTTCTCATTCGTTTGAAATCATTTCATTCAAAAATCAGAAATCCTTTTGGGATTGTTTCCATGAAATTTGTACCGGTTTGACTGAAATTAAAGCTGATACAAATAACAATATCATGGATGTTCTTCAAGGGTTAGATAAATATCTTACAAAATCAGTTCTTGAAAAAAAAAGACATCTCCATTCAACTGCTGGAAAATCAACGTCACACATTTCCTTACTTTACCGAAATTAAGGAGGTGGGCATTTCGCGCCAGTCAATGTAAGGTGGAATAAAAGGTAACCGAATTCTTACAAAGATTGAAAAACAGTGTTTTTGTACAATCATTTCTTCCAGTAACAACTGACTCCAATATTAAAAAAATCTGGAGTGACTCCACTCGACTTTCCGAACACTTACGATTAAGATCATGACCAAGCATTTAAATAAAGTTTTATCGATGAATCATTCAAACATATATACCCAATGGAAGCTCAATCGAATACGCCGTTTAAACGCGAGCGCACTTTCAAGAATGTCTCCCCATACGCTATAATGTAAAAGAAATCTTTGTCGTAGCTCTGTAGGAAAACTATCAGTCCTATACACACCAAAAGCAATACCGGTCATGCGACGGTGGTTTATAACATGTATACCCAATGGGAGCTCCATCAAATGTCCCGTTTAGGAGCTATCCTGTTCACTCACATACACACAAACACACACACACATACATCTCGTAAAAATAGCATAAATGATTTCCGTTGACCTCAAAACATGTCAATACACGAAAATCTCGAAGTCGAATTTTTTCAGGATGACAATACTTTCCCGACATGGTGCATGTTCGGAAAGTAAAAAGACAGAAGTACTTAATCCCCCCCCCCATTTTCTATACATGATAAAAATGTATTCTAAAAACTACTGAAAACAAAATATTTTCCCCAAACTTTGTTTTTTTTATTGGTGCAATTTTTAGAATTTATTCATTTATTATGTTTTTTATGTTATTTCTGTGTCTATAATTTTAGGCCGGATGAACTGCCGGATATTTGTGATATCCGATTACTGCCCATGATCCGGCATATGAGCCGGATAGGCCAGATGCAGTCTGTTTGCCGGATATACGTTGCACCCCTAGTACAAATGGTGTAGATTTATTACTCTTCTTGTGCTTAACGTTCGAATCTTTTTGGGAGTCATGGTGGAAAAAAGTTTTATCTTGGAGTGGTTGCCCGGAATAGTCAGGATCAGTGGTCAGTGTATCTATCTATATATATATATATATACTAGCTGAAGTAACCGTCCTCGACGGGTTAGTGAATGCAAATTTCCAAAAAGCAAGAACTTTCGTCAGCATTGTAGGAGTACACAGAATGGATGTAGTATGTTGCCAAAGTAAAGAAAGCGAAGTGATCATTTTCATGTATTGTTAAAATACACTCATGTCCATAAATTAAGGATAATTCAGAATCACACAGAAATTGATCTCTAAAATAAAAATTTCACCTGTGGAATGATCACACACATCTTGAAGAAGAATATGCAAATTACAGGAAACCACCTGATGGCGTGGATGGTACGTCACAATGACGAGAGTGTAAGAGAGGGGTATATAAGGAATGGTGGCAAAGAAGTAAAATGGTTCACAAGAGCTGTGAAAGCCTTTCAGTGCAAAAACCGCATAGTTATGGCACAAAGGAAGCATTTGGATGATGTTTTACGTGGCAGAATGATCGGACGACTGGAATGTGGACGTACCCAGCTGGAAGTATCCGAGGAACTTGGAATCGCCCAGAGTGTCATCTCCAGGCTTTGGCAACGATTCCAAGAGGATGGTCATGTGAGTAGACGTTACAGCACAGGTCGCCCCCGAGTTACAACGCCGAATGAGGACCGCTATTTGGCAGTTACTGCCAAAAGAAACAGACGGAGTACAGCATCAGACCTGCCTCGTCAGCTCTCTTCAGCTACCGGTACAACAGTTTCAAGGAATGTGGCAAGTTTCAAGGCAGACCATGTACAGACGCTTAGGGCACATTGGTCTATATGCTCGTAGGCCTGTCAGATGTGTTCCACTTACCGCAACTCACTGTCGCCTGGGATTAACATGGAGTAGAGAGCATGCATTGTGGACACCGCAACAGTGGTCTTGTGTGATGTTTTCCAGGTTTAGTTTGGAGTCTGATTCTCGCCGGACATTCATCTGGAGAGCGCCAGGTACCCGTTACCACCAAGAGAACACCATTGAAAGACACCGTTACGGTGGTGCAGGATGGCTCGTTTGGGAAGGAATTATTCTTGGTTCCAGAACTGACCTGCATGTTCAGAGTGGAACGATGACAGGCCACATCTATCGGGATGTCATTCTGGAACAACATGTACGTTTGTTTCGGGGCGCCATGGGTGCTGAATTTGTGTTGATGGATGACAACGCCCGTCCACACCGTGCAAACATTGTAGACGAATGCCTTCAATCGGAGGATATCACCCGTATGCATTGGCCAGCATACTCACCGGACTTGAATCCAATAGAGCATGTGTGGGATATGCTTGGCCGACGAATTGCAGCCCGTCAACCCCCTCCCACCTGTCTACCGGAACTTCGGAGTGCATTGCTTGATGAGTGGTGTAATATTCCCCAAAATCAGATGGATCATTGGATACTCAGCATGCCTAGGCGTTGTCAGGCCTGTATTGCATGGTCCAGGAGACGTACTCCGTATTAACCATCCTACTAACCATGTTATACTGTTTTTTGTAAATAGGTTCTTTTTTGAAATTGGGTCAAGGGAGTAAAACTTGCAATTTTTATTAATTATGTCAAACATATAGCATTTTTTTTGCTCTTTACTTTTTGTTTAATAAATAGACTTTACAAATAAGTCAAATTTGTTTTGCTTCTTTCTCTTTCTTTGCCTGAACTTCATTATCCTTAATTTATGGACATGAGTGTATTACATGTTAGAGAGTCACTAAGTAATATCATTTCATTCGCTTGAGTCGTCATTATGGGATACGCCAACGAATATTTACGCATATTGAAATAATTTTCGCAAAATCTCAAAATTTAATCAACATTTTTGAAAAATTCGAAGCCTAGAATTTAAGTGGAGTGACAACCTATCCTGTCACCCAAATTCGTTTCATTCCCTGCAGTCTTTATTTCGTGATGCTGGAACAAATTTTCGGCATTTTAAAACGATTTTCGAAAAATCTCAAAATGTAAGCAAAATATTTTTAAAATTCAACGCCTATAAATTAAGATTAGCACAGACTTCGTGCGATTACATGATCAAGTGTAATCGATTTCAAGAAATGATATGGATTACGATTAATTTTACTAACAATTTAAAAAAAAAGATTATACCTAGTGAATGTTAATTTAGTAAAATAACAGTAATCTCTATGTTGAAGAAATCAAATATCAAAAGAATTCGATAATAATGCAATTTTATCATAGTATTTAAGTGCAATATGTAAAATATTATTTTAGTCATCGATTACAGTCGATTGTAATCGGTACGAAGTCGGGATTAGCAACTACCTATCCTATCACTCAATTTCGTATCATTCGTATTAGTCGTTATTACGTGATGTTTGAAGAAATATAAACGTATTTTGAGAGAATTTTCACAAAATCTCAAAATCTAATAAAAATGTTTAAAAAATTGGATTCGTATAGTTTATGTTGAGCAACCATCTGTCGTGTGACCCAATTTCATATCATTCGCTTTATTCGTTATTACGTAATACGGGAACAAAGATTCACTCAGTTTTAAACGATTTTCACGAAATCTCGAAATCTGACGGATTTTTTTTTTTTAATTAGATGCTTATAGTTTAAGGTGAGTGACCACCTGTCCTTTCACCCAATATCATTTTTTCACCTTTGCAGTTATTACGTGATGTGCGAACACAAATTTACGCAGTTTGAAATGATTTTCGCAAAATTTCAAAATCTAATCAAGATTTTTTAAAAATTGAACGCCTATATTTTAAGTTGAGTGACCATCTATCATGACACTCAATTTCATATCATTCGCTTCAGTCGTTTTTACGTGATGCTTAAACAGAAAAAGCGTCACGGACAGAATGACAGACAGACAAACTTTTTTTTGAGGGTCGCATCGGATTCCCGGGTGCTTGAAACGGATAGAAATCGCAAAATTTTTGAATTCCAAGAAATGTACAGACAAAAGTCTAATTTTATTTATATAGATATATCAGAGACGCAGTCTGCGAGTTCCGAGATGCAAAGATACTGGACATTGAAGGAACGGAATTTTTTTCGATTTTTAAATTAGATAAGGTTTTATTTTTAGCGCTCCAGTGCTCAACTACATTTCAGACACGGATTTTTCTCTGTTCGATTTTGAAACGGCGAATCACTTTTCAAACAAAACAAAAGGTAAAGATAATGACGGTTTTAACCCAGTGCCGTAACTTGGGTTTACGAGGCCCAGGGGCGAGAATGAATCTGGGGGCCATTTGAATCTTATATTGGGTAAAAATGAAAATAAGTCAGCACGTACATACAGGGTGGCCATAATTAAACTGCAAGTGTTCAAGGGGTGCTGGAGAGAAAACTACCGAGAATATTCCAATGAAATTGGGTATCTACACGTTTCAGAACAGGCGCAAGCCCAATATGGAAAAAAAAAAAAAAAAAAAAAAGTCATTTTCACCCAATAGATGGAGCTGTACGGTATTTCAAAGCTCACTGGTGGCCTATACAACTTCCAAAGCCGATAGACAGAGCATAGTGACGTTCTAAGAGGCCTATAAACACTATAAAACATCCATTACAGTTTATCAAAATTCCATACAATTCGCTTCAGTCATAAAAATTTTGCAGTAACATGTAATCAAAAATGAACATCAATTAAGATCACAAATTAAATAATTCATAAAGACGCTTTGGAAAACAAACCGTTATTTATTCTCAGTGACACTCATTGGACCTCTTCTGAATCGTTCCATACGCCGGTATTCTTTCAGAGTAGCCGAATAATGGCTACCCTTCTGATAGAATATCTTCACTAACCATGCACGTTCCTTCTTATTCAGAGTCATAATGAACCATGACTCAATGGGGTCTTGTTTTCACACTTGTTCGATGGGCTTAAAATTTGCATATATGACATTGAAACACGATAGAGCGCCCTCTATCGAGTGAAAATCGCGATATTTTTAACTGTATATTTGACTTGCGCAAACGTGTCGATACCCAGTTTCACTGGAATATTCCCGGTAGTTTTCTCTCCAGCACCCCTTAAACACTTGCAGTTTCATTATGGCCACCCTGTACATTTATTTGTATGTACGGAAAGCCCGAATCAAACACTTTTAATAATAGATATGATATGATGTAATTATATATACAATACAAAAGAATCAATAAAATAAGATCAGACCTCCATTTCAAATAAATATATTTTCTATTTCTGAAACATTCACTTTAAGACCTCACTCAATAGAAGTCAGTGGCGTACCTCAAGGATATAGCAGAAAAGGCGTGTGTCATGCGCGACACTTGAAAAGGGGTGCAGATTCCTATTGCTAGATGGACGCAGTGAAAGAAGCGCTGAACAAGTGCGCTCTCGTCGATACAAGGTCGTGACGACAGCTATTCTCCCTTCTGTACCCACCGTTGCTTCCCGTACGGGTACTTGAATGCCTGCCTATGATGCAGCCCAACGCAAACGCTTGCCGACACAAGAGCCTCGAAACAGCCGGGTCTGGAAGCAACGATGAGAACAGAAGAGAGAATCCTGACCGTCGCCTCCTTGTAACGATGGGAGAGAACAGGTTAAAGTCAAGAAGATACTATTGTGACGTAACTGAGTGATGGTTTTTTCATTTTCTTAACCCTTTAACGCGCAGTGTTCCCGCTCTGGGATCACCCAACTCTGACGTTTTGACTGTGACCCATCACGAAGAATAGATTGGATTTCTATAAAAAGAGTGGCGGGTGATCTAGCTCCACGAGAATCCTTTACTTTTGAGCACGTCCTTTCCCGTAAAAAAATTGCCACGATTATTTTTTAACAGCACTGACATCGGCTGGAAAATGGAAGCATGCAAAAACGGCTGGATGGATGGCCCAATGCTGTTAAAAGGGCAGCCGTTGCCATCGCTCGACTTAACTACCAGAAAGACGGCGGACGATCGAAACGTTCATCGCGTGCCACAGCTGACGCAGCTGTGACGCAGCTGGCTGTGCGCGAGCACAGCCAGCTGTCGTCAAAAAAGGGTCTCTAGATCGGTGGCACGCGAGGAACGTCTCGATCGTCCGCCCTCTTGCTGGTAGTTCAGTCGAGCGATGGCCACGACTGCCCTTTTTTCAGCATTGGGAAAGGGTTGCGCCTCAAAGGGTTAATGACCACAACACAAACCATGGAACAAAGAATGGTCACACAAAAAGCAAGAGATCGGTGTCGTTCGTACTAGTGCTGCAACGGATATCAAATTGGCCGGATACCGAATATCCGGCCCTAACTTTCAACCGGATATCCGGCATCAGTACGATTTCTTCTTTTTCTGTTTTGTTTTCATTAGTTTTATTAGACCATTGAGCTATTACGTCTTTCTTTCAATTTTCTCATTCGTTTGAAATCATTTGATTCAAAAATCAGAAATCCTTTTGGGATTGTTTCCATGAAATTTGTACCCGTTTGACTGCAATTAAAGCTGATGCAAATAACAATGCCATGGATGTTCTCCCTCAAGAGTTAGATAAATATCTTACAAAATCAGTTCTCGAAAGAAAAGCATCTCCATTCAACTGTTTTGAAATCAATGTAACAGATTTCCTTACTTTATCAAAATTCGGGGGGAGGGGGCACATTTTCTCACCTGCTAGCAGTACTACAACAGCTACACTGTTGACATAAACAGGGTCCATTTATGGGGAAGGGGGGAAGGTAACCGAATTCTTACAAAGATTGAAAAACAGTGTTTTTGTACAAAAATTTCCTGCAGTAATAATGTACTCAAACCTAAAAACCGATAAAAAGTACTCATATTTTCCCCCCATTTTCTATACATGATAAAAATATATACTAAAAAGTAATGAAAACAAAGTACACAAAACTTTGTATTTTCTCATTTTTCTATTACTGAAGTTTTAAGAATTTGTTTATTTATATCATATCTGAATATAAAGTTTGAGGGCGGATGTACTGCCGAATATTTGTAGTATCCGGCTACTGCCAATTATCCGGCATATTGGCCGGATGCAATGTGTTTGCCGGATATCCGTTGCATCCCTAGTTCTTACGAAGAAAAATGTGCGATTTTGTTGCCTGCCATTGGCTCTACTTTACCGTGGTACGCCCTCGTAGAAATAAGAATTATAATGGTTAAGTACATTTACTAAAATCTACCGAAGGAAAAAAAAAAACAGAAAACACGAGTCGTATTCTATTAGTCTGAAAATTATTCTTTTAGTGTAATTTAAACTACTAAAAATTACAGCAGCAACACCAAAAGCTTATCTATTTGTCCTAAATTTCCATAAAGTACCTTTAAGAGTATTGATTATATTTACAATAGAAGTCATATACTATACTACATTTGAGTGCAGACATACGCACGCACACAAAGAAAAGTTTTAAAAAAGAATCCTCATGCGTATTGGAATTTCCCTTAAGTTGTGTTGTGCGTGAAATACAGCATCATTGAAAAGCATCCGTGTGAGAATTAACGCATTTGTGAAAGCTTCGGTACTAAGTGGATTGTTATAAAGGAGCTACTGGCCGTAAGTGCCTGTGAATTTTCCTCGACTTTTTTTTATTGCCGGTGGAACTTTAGTTCCACAGGCAATAAAATCCTCAGATGGACTTTTCAACATACACTAGACTTTAGTACGACGAACCCGAGAATCACTTAATGAGTGTACTATAGTCACGAGTAGACTAGAAAGAATTTTAAAACTAATTGGGAAAACTTGTCAATATTTTTCTTCAATCACAAACTAGCAGGCGGGTTTGGCAAAACGACAAACTGAGTTGCGAAATATTAAATTAAAGCACTATGATAGTGTTCCCATTTCATATAGAATTGGCTATAGCACACTTGCCAACTGGATTTGTACCAACCAATTTTCTAATTTTTAAAACCAGATATATTTGGGCAATTTATTGACCTCTCCTCCACCCCTTAAAAAATATCTTAGCAATGCCCCCACCCCTCCTCTCAAACTTTTGGTTATTTGCTTGTTTTATACACAGATTCAAAGCCTCCACTCTACGCAGAAGCATGGAGGATTTTGAGGTACGTTCACTTTTAAATCACTATTTTGTTTTTTGTTTTTCCATGTATCATTACCTCGGCAATGAGCTAATTGAAACAAATTTACCACGACGAAATTCTATAACATGGAACATAACCTCTTCCGATCTACTGTGCATATTTTTTTGTAACATACACTACATTTGTAATGAATAAAATAAATCCTGATTATTAAACTTCCGCGAAATGTGCAGGACGGCTTTCAACTTTGACAAAAATTATTGACACTTTACTTCGCAATCTTCTTTCAAAATGCGTGTCGTCAAATGTGTCATTTCAAAAACTGATTAGAGACCCTCCATTATTCTTGGTGTGTTTAACAAAACTATGGTCTGTAGAATACTGCCGAAAGAAACTCTTGGCCATTGAATCGTAACATAAAGAAATAACGGGGCGAAAGTTAGGTTTTACTCACTTTTAGACAATGGATCAGTCAGAATGGAATAACATGATGGTCCAAAACAAATCCTTTGAATTGGGATTGTCTGGGAAGCGTAAAACTATCAGTAACTATAAAGAACGACCTTTAACCCACCTTTTAAAAAATTTACTCACCAAAACACCCCATTTACATCACGGCAGATGAGTATTCAATAACAAAATGTGTGTTCTGTCAACAGAAGAAGTAAAAACAAACTTAGCTGCGATCCGTCACCTGGTGTTCATAAACACATCCACTCGTGCTACCGGTTTTCGTTCAAAAAACTGGAACCGATATGAAGAGTGGTCTCGGTTCCTTTCAAGTTTAAGAACCACTTCAGTCTGTTCAGTTTCGCTGTCTAGGTGATGTATTTGCTTGCCAGAACGTCTCCGAGAGCCGTGGCCACTTACAGGTTAAGGGCTTGTCCACCTCTACTCTAATGGAGTATTTTCACATGACGTCACTGAAATCTTTTTTAGGCCAACTAGGATATTGAGGGATACAAAGCCACGTTTTCGGCCAATGACCATTCTCAAATGAACGAATGTTTGACCAGAAAAAGTTGGTTACTAAGATGTGACTAGTGAAAATAACATAGGTGTATTTTCACGTGACGTCACTGAAATTTTTTTAGGTCAACTAGGATATTTAGGGATACAAAACCACGTTTTCGGCCAATGACCATTCTCAAATGGACGAATGTTTGACCAAAAAAGTGGGTTGCTAAGGTGTGACGCAGTGATAATGACGTAAAGGTGAAACAGCTCTATCGCCTAGGAGCATGGTCGTGGGTTCTATTCCTGTTCCTACCCTAGCTGTTGGAATTTCCTTTCTCAGTGCTAGTAAAAAAATTCATTATGTTGTCCACTTGACTCTTCGACGATTAAAGCGTGCTCTTGAAACTAAGCACACAAATGCGAGAATAAATGTTTCAAATAAGACATCGAAGAACTGTAAACAAGCAGTTTAAGACTGACTCAACCTACACCTTGTCTCTGTCGCTTTAGTTTATCAACTCACTGTAATCATAGGCTGCATTCGTAAACGACAAACTCGTTGCACGAGTTTTCGTAAGAAAACTGGAATGCGTGTGTTGAGTGCTGTCAGTGGTTATCCGTTTCCTTTGACTTAACGAACAACCTCAGTTTATTGAGTTTCGTCAGCTAGGAGACGTGTTTGTTTACAATTCGCGAATGCGTTCATTTTGCTGAGGAGAGATTTTAGTACATACTCAATATAAAAGCAACAGGATTTTTAAAAGAAAGAGTGGCCATCCTTGAAGTGCACACATCCAAATTTAGAAATTTCAACTTAAACTTCATATTTTCAAAAGTCTTTAGCAAGAGAAGTTCCAATTTCGCTCATAACGGATTCAATCCACTTCAATCTCAACACTAAAACATGCATTTTTGAATCGACTAAAATGAAAAATACAAGAAAATGATTACCTTTGAAAAATTATGTACCTTCGGAGCATTTTCTAACGTGCGCATAAATTTCCTCCTCGAAAAAATAATATTGGCTATTGGCAGCTTTAGAAAACGTAAAATACTTTTTACAACAGCATACTTTTCCATAACAACGGACGCCCTTTGAAAACAACAACAACGTGCAGCAAGTGTATCTTCTCAACAACTGACGAAACCTTAGCACAGATCGGTTTATTTCGTTTGAAACGAATCGCACTCAGTTTTGTATACGAACGCTCTCGTTTAAAAACTGTATGCACTCAGTTTCCTTTACGAACGTCTTAGATGGAAACTCATTGCACGAGTGTAACTCGTTTGGCGTTTACGAATGCAGCCTAAATTAACGTTATGAATTAATGGGCCGATATTGAATTACTGCAAATAAAAAAGATTTATCAAGATAAGTTTTAGAATCAAATAAATGTGAGCTGAAACTCGTTTTCTGTTTGCATTTAAGCTTAAAAGGAATATTTAAGGGCCAAGTACGGTAACAAGACCGAAAAATAAAGCTTTAATGCCTGATAGGGCTAACAGATATACGTACTATTACCCACCCTCTTGGCGCAAAAGAATGATTGCGAAAAATTGAGTGGATGAAGATACCTTGAAATAGTCTTCATTTATAAAAAAGATATGTTTTAAAAACATAAATAACACTTACCACCTTTTGTGAAAGATTATTTCAGTACCTCTTACACATTATGAGTTGCTTCTCTATGTGGAACAGTTATGTACCCTTTTTCCATAAAAATTCAACGATGTAAACGGAAATGAGCGCGCTGGCCGCCCTAAAAAAGTAAGGCGAGTCAGATGCGCAACAATGATGCGCATCTGACGTGAGGTCTTGCCACAAGTCAGCTGATGGGGCAAGTACCTCAAGTTAGAGTTGAAAAATAATACCATAAAACTTATTTGAGCGGGCATACAGATGTTTCGATCCAAAAATTTCGATCTTCGTTGGTAGTGTTCATTCACAGACTGACAGTCTTTGAATGATCCCTGCCTGTAAGCAAAGTGAGTGCTGTCATGACTTAGTTACTAGAATCCCCCAAAACTACCCCCCCAAAAAAATAAATAAAAATAAAAATTAATAAAAAAATAAAAATAATAAAAATAAATAAATAATGTGAAACGCTTTCAGATTTTAAATGTGCACTCAAGGGCTCTATACTAAAAGCGTATCGTAATCCATGCGTCATCCTGATTTTTCTTTCTATGATTCCACTGAGTTGGAAAGTGTATCATTCCTCAGGAGTGAGCCTGTTTGTCTTCCTTGACCCATTAAACACTTCTTCGGGATCGAAATATCACACTGAGAAAAATCCGACCAACTTTCCTTGCAAATCAAGTTTCCGGCCGATTTTCTCCGCCGTTACCTGGACGACCGCGAACTCGGCGGACGACGAAATTTCGGCCCATCAGAGTACTTCTTCTTGCTACGTCATAAGCAGTGGACTTTGGATTTAGAGATTGCTGCCGATCCGATGTAAATATACCAACGCACGATAAGTAAAACAAGAACCTGCACACTCAATCAGCGATGCGATGACTCTTGGGCGTCGGAGAGAGTTTGTTTACTTTTGCAACCCTTCAAGATAACCACGCCTTCCAGTCCGTCGGAAAAGTGGGTCCAGCGCGAAGTGGCTCGGATTTTCCCTTTAGTGTGATAAGGCCATTAAACCACCACAGTCTTCGCCAGATACATTCAGAGAATACTTTACTTTTAAGTAACGTTTAGAATGGGCATCACAATCCATGAGTGTGCGGTGTTTGTCTTTTCGTTCCATACATCGCACTTTTCTGAACTGAAATCTAAATTATTATACACATGTATCTATAGCTACAAAAAAGTGTCACATGTTTTTATACACAAAACATCCACACCTAACAGAAAAATAAAACTTTATTTCTCTCTGACAATACATTCTGGATATGAGGTTGCACAACCATATAATCTTTTTTTTTCTTCTACATATACTCATGAAAAACATCCAACATTCAATACTGGTTTCTTTTTTTTCCCAATATGAGTTAATAAAATATCAAAAACATGGATTAAAATTCAAGGATATGTATCATAAGGGTAGCGCAACGTCCTAAATGATAGAGACATCAGAGGGCGCTTCTTCTGCTACTTTTTCGTCTTTTTTTTCCATCTGAGCACTTTTTGCGCAGGTTGTTTAATACTTTTACACAAATGCAGAGTTTCACGAAAGCAAAAAAGCACTTTTTGAGGACTCAATACAGTCGAACCTCGTTAAAGAGAAACCATAGGGGTCGCAACAATTGCATCGTGTTCACCAAATTTCACGTCATGCCATAAATTAAGCTTGCAAAAATACAGTGCGCACGCTCAAGTCCGTCGTCAAGCCAATCACTTCTGAACCGCAAGAGCTATAGTCACAAAAGTGAGGTGTAGGTAGTCAAGTTGCCATGTGCTACGTTAAAAAAAAAAAAAAAAAACACTTACAGCACCACCTGGTAGAGTGAGAGTTCTTATCTCAAAAACGGTTCGCGATACGAGACAAAAGTCAGTTACAAATTTGCTCAGCATCATCGATTTAATAAGTATAGACACCTTGGGCACATCAATGAGCACAATAATAGGGCACATGGATGGAAGGCATAAAACAAACATTTGTTGGGCCGAATTTTCCAAAACTTAAGATCCTTGCACCATCCACACCTTTTAACCTGAGCCTGAATGGCTAAGTATCTACACTGATGGTTTTTTGACGGAACTCTCGCCAAATTTCGGGGCAGGAATGTTTTCCTACATCTTTTCTTTTTATGTGCCTGTTGGAAAACAAAAAACCGCCTACGATGGCAAAGTTATGGCTATTTATGTGGCACTCCTAGCTTGTCCCCGAGACACCTTTACAATAAGGCTGCTATTCTGGCGGATTCCAAGGCTGACATTCAGGCTACCGGATCTGGGGAAATACCCATCTCAAAGAATACCCTAGACTGTCGGGCTCTTCTAGAGAGTCTGAAAAAAGAAAGGCGACCTATAATACTCCAATGGATGCCAGGACATTGTGGTATACACGGAAACGAACAGGCCGATGTGCTGTCTAAGAAGGGTACTCAAATAGTTCAGCAACCATGTGCTTACAAGTCCTTCCATTCCACAAAACTTTACTTAAAAACTCTAATGAGACAAAACCGGAAGGCGTTGCTCCATTCTCGCACGTGTTCAAGAGGTTGGAGGAGCCACTTGGAGCAGGGTGTTACTGGTAAACCCCGCGAAAGAGCTGTGGCAGAATTCAGACTTGCAGTGGGCCATGACTGCTGCCTGGCTGCCTACCTGTATAGCATTGGAATTTTCGTGAGCCCGAATGGCCCACTTTGTGGGAAGGACGAAATCATGGACAGGGGCCATTGGTTGGGATGCTCGGCTCTGCAGGGGGACTCCGAGGTAACGAGATACTGGAGTGCTAAGACATCTGCTGATGAGATATTGACTTTTTTCTCTTACTGTTTTCGAATTGGATGTTATTCACTTTTTTGTATTCTGTAAGAGTCTTTTTCTCTTGCCATTGGAAATAAAAGAAAAAAAAATCCAAAACTGCACTTATCTGACATAAGCTCATACATCCTCCATGCTAAAAGTGTTTTCTGTCAGCAACTACACACATCTGGAGGCTGGTCTGCCATTCTCGCTAGAAGTTGTACAATAGGGCTGGTGGCAAACTCGCAAATGCCATACGTTTTTACGCCTTCCATTTTTAATATCAATGTGCTCAAGATGTCTTAAAGCCACTCCATCGCCTGGGAGACACTATATCAAACCAGAATGTTGACGTACACACGTACGTCATGGTTTTGGGTCACAAAAATTTCGTAATGTACGCATGTACGTCGTGGTGCGCAAGGAGGTTAAGTTAAAACATCGGAAATGCGATTTTTGATAGAAAATTGTATTTTAAAGGGAGGCAGGCAAGCACCTTAAAGAATAATCCTTTTTCCGCATTTATTCTCATGATCTCATAGCTGCATGGCTACAGATCGAACCTGCAAAACTTCATGTAAAACAATACAAGTTGTTTTCTATTTAACTTTACTTCTTTGTTGCGTAACAAAATAATTTTACTATCCCTCTCTTAATGGCATTTATTATTCGATTTATCAGATGGAGGGAAGAGGGGTGAGGGGCGTCTAAATACATAGAACTGGCCCAGTATGATACATATCTGAAGAGGACCGGGAATGACCTGCATTAAATTCACCCAATTTATTAACACCTTTTTCTTTCAAAGATAAAAACTTGAAATTTTCAGGTTTCAGGAAGTTTTCGGGTTAACCTGAAAATTTCAGGTTTGTGTTAGATGGATACATTTTTCAGATTCCAGCAGCTCATATTTACCTTAAACTGCTCATTACAATTCAATTTATGTTTTTAAAAGCAAGTTAAAAGTATCGGATTGCGTTCTCCAATCCGTTCTAATCAAATCCCAGAATTCTGTGAAAAGTCGACCCATTTAGCAGCGAATTCCAAAAATACGATCCAAAGTCGATGAATTTAGTGGCGAATTTCAAAAATCAGCAACGGTATTTTCCAGGTCCACCATGTGCCAGTTTCAATCCACGCAACTTTCAAAACGCTTGAGCAAAATGAACCACAAACTGGACGCTGACGAGTCCGAAGAACAGAGTCACGCCCCAGCAGAAGAAACGGGGCGCCGCCCCGTTGGGCGCCCTCTCGCACCGAACCACGTCCTCCTTTTTCAGGTCAATGATGGCGACGGTGACGTTGTTGGATCCGGTCACTTGGCACTTGGCGTTCCTGAGGGCGCTGTTGACGTAGAGGGCGGCCTCGACGCCCAGCATGTGTGCGTGGAACGTTTCCCTCAGCCACCGCCTGAGCCAGCGCCCCAGCCACAGAAGATCGCAGCTGCACTCCCAAGGATTCTCCTCCAACAGAACTCCGCCTGGAAACATATTGCTCGGTATTACATTAGAGATACATTCACGCAGTGAAAAACTCTCGGTAGTTATGCGCAAATGGCTCAAATGGTCTGTTCTCGCAGAGTCGGTGGAAAAGCTTAACAACCGACTTTTAAGAAGTCGATAACTGGCTTTCCAAACAACTATTTTTGTAAGTGGTACTTTGCAGTGGTCCACTGCAGCTGTTAACGAAACACTCTGCTATTGAGGCTAGAGCTTTCAACCCATCAGCATGAAGCAATCCGAAAATTTCATATGTTGTTAAGATTGTCAAACCAGCGCCCTTGCTAAAGGAGGGGTAGGGGCAGAGCCTGATTATAGATGGTCGGGACCCAGGGCAAAAGGTTATTTTGGGGCCCCTTACTATCGCAAGCATTTTAACTTATTTTTGTTGGCTGTTGTATTTTCCTGGCATAAAAATAAAACATTTTTAAAGAATACTAAAATTGAATTAAAAACGACCTATTTATTGATACTTATTGAGAACAAGACTCTGTATTTAAAAGGGATTTTAATATTTTTTAAATCCGTTTGTATGATGAGCGCATGAGCGCGCTACTTCAAGGAATGGCCATGACGAGGCACGGGAGCCAAGTTTCTCACGCCAAAAAATTTTCTGGATACACCAAAAAGTTCGAAATTTTCTTTCCTTCACCATGAAATAAAATATGTTAACTCATGAATATTTTGTGATAAGCCTATACAGGGCCATACCATAAAACTCCTAACTTCTTGTTTATGGATCCATGAGTCTTAAAGACCCTTGAATTAGAAGAACAGAAAATAAATCTCTTAAGTCCATCTATCGTTAAAAATTATGCTATAGATATTACAAAGGAAATTGAGTTGAGAGATTTGGGGGGGGCTTATTTTTCCGGGTCCCCGGGCTATTGCCCCGTATGCCAGTGTGATAATCAGGCTCTGGGTAGGGGGAGAGTCTCCCATCCCCCTAACATTCAGAAAATTCTGTTAAACACTAATTGGCAAACTTGGCAAAAAAAAAAAAAAAAAAATGTAAGTACAGTCGACTCCGGTTATAGTGGACCTGGATATAGTGAACTTTCGGCTATAGTGAACGCAATTCGTTACTCCCGATTCCCTTACATTATAGATGGGCATAGCATTTTTCGATTTTAGTGACCATGACTTTGGTTATAGTGAACCTAAAAACTGAACTTTGAAAATTCTGGAAATGACGAAGATGAAGTTTTGTGGTGTCTAGGTTGTCTCAAAGGTTGTCTGTATTGCATTCAATAAATACACAAGGGGGTTATCAAGCATCTGTTCCCAAATACAGGGGAATTATCAGTGGCTAGGCTGAGGTCTGTGGGCTAACATGGCGAGGGGGAGAGGGGAACAATAGCGCACTAGACTCTTGACCGCTGTGAAACCAGGAATTGATTCATTGCAGCGATGCTTACTTACTGCTTTAGCTTTTCAATTCCTTTGCAAAATAGCCAAAGTCTTGTGGTGTATTCCTTAAAAGATAAGCTCATCTTTTCCACGCTGCATGAAAGCCCGTGACACCCACACTTCCACAATGAAGAAGAAACATGCAACTTTTTTCATTCTCATTCTTACCAGGAAGAAGCACAGGTCAAGGATTACCACTGATCGCTATTGCTTGATTGGCTATAGCCCTTTCCGGCTAACTGAATGGAATCTCCCAAATTCGTGTAACAGTTAGGAGTCATAAGACATAAATACGATTCATTATGTTTGTTTGACACACATATTCAGTGCAGGTATAAAACGCTATTTTTTACTTATGTATATAACGCATTCCTTGCTCATATGGGAACACTTCGCTTATAGCAGGGGTTCCCAAACTTTTTGACCCGCGGCACCCTTGTCAGGCTAAAAGCATTTCGCGGCAGATTTCCTCTAAAGCAATATGAATAGGAAGGTTAGAATGAAGCAGTTTGGATGCATTTTACATTATTTTTTGTTTGTTTGGCTAATTATCAAGCAAGTACTCTCTTGGAAAAGGGATATAGAATTTTGACAATACCCCCCTTTCAGGGCGTTCCTATAAAAGAGAGGCTACAGGACAGTCTTGAACTTGACTGAAATATTTTTGTTGGAGCCCACTGAGTGATCGGCTTGGCTCACTTTTTCGTTGGATACCGGTTCAGAGGAAATGATTGGATTCTACTCCACCAAAACATTTTTCTTGATTCTCTCCACGGCACCCCTGACATACGCTCGTGGCACTCTAGGGGGTTGCTGCACCCAGTTTGGGAACCTCTGGCTTATAGTGAACTTATAGAGTGAACGAAATTGGCCGGTCCCCAGAGGTTCACTATAACCGGAGTCGACTGTATATTCGGACACCCTGTCCATTCGAGGTGGGGGGGGGGAAAGAAAGAAATGAAGGGAGATGCGACCGGGATGTTCATACTAGTACCTGCGATGTGTTGCGTCTGCAGCGGGTCCGCGCCGTCCCTGTTGACCGCGGCCAGCACTCCCGGTCCCATCCCCCGCAGCCGGTTGTTCCTCAGGTCCAGGGTGAGGTAGCGGACGTCCGGCAAGTAGGCGAGCAGACCGTCCGGCAGCGCCCTCACCCCCGTGCCCCCGATCCGGAGGGTCAGCTCGTGCGTGGTGAGTCCGGCGAAGGCGTCCGGGAGGACCCTCTCCAGGTTGCGGCCGCTGATGACCAGCTCGCGGAGTTTCGTGCCGAACGCCCTCTGCACCTGTGGGGAGAGGTCTCGTGTATTTGGCTTACCTGGTATATATATATATACATACCGGGTGATTCAAAATAGGTGTTAAGGGGATTAAGGGATCGAAACATACTTCCCATTAGAAAAGTTCGTCCAATTAAGAGTCGCTTTCAGATAGGGCTTTTTTTTACAGGGGGTTGTATATACAGGGTGGTTAATTATTAACGTGAGGTGTTCAGAGTCCTCTAGCGAATAAAGTATTGGACGAAACCTAACCCAATTGGATGAGCATGCGTAGTAGACCATGGGATTTTGATTTAAAAAAAAAAAAAAAAAGTTCCAAAATTTGCCACTGGGGCAATTTTGGTGCTGCAAAAGTGTATTAGCGTAAAGAATGGTCAATTGACAAACAATACAGCAAAAATCTATTTTACTTACAAATTTGGTTCAATATACGTGCACCATGGGTCAATTCCAAGAGCAGCATACGATGCACGACATTTTCTACTGCCGCTCGCAGCCAATCAGAGTGGATTAGCCTCACGTGTAACGTGATTCGATCCTTTAACGTCGCGATATCGGAGACATGTCCTTGATAAACTACACTTTTAAAAAATGTCCACAACCCAAAATTGCAAGGATTGAGATCGGGGGACCTCTGGGGTACTTTTACAGCGCCAAAATGACCCCAGTGGCAAATTTTTGAACTATTTTTTTTTTTTTTTTTTGAAATCCAAATCCCATGATCTACGATGCATGCTCATCCAATTGGGTTAGGTTTCGTCCAATACTTGACTCGCTAGAGGGCTCTGAACACCACACGTTCATTAATAACCACCCTGTATATTAAAATATGAAATTTAATTTTTAGACGGTCCCTCCTTTCCTACCCTTTATATTGAGAAGAATGTGGCTCTTTGTCTAAGAAAATGAATAAAACAAATCCCGTGTCTCTAAGTGAAACAGTGAGCAAGAAAATTAATTTTGAAAATGGCGACTTACGCCACTTTACCGACTGTGTTGGCGTCCGTTTTCAAGCGAAAAAATATTGACTTTAGGGGACCCACTACGAGTCGATAAAAGATAAATAAAAATCCCATTGTTGGGGAAAACAAGTAACGCGTTCCAATTCGTGAAATGAACAGCTACAATTTTACCTAAAAGGATCGGTACGCTTTATGAAATGAGCGATAAGTGAGTCTTTTGGTGGGGTCACCTACTCATTAAAATTCCTTCTCTAGAAGCGTGATATAAAGTGTAAAAGAGAATGACAAAATAATGGCGTAGGTTATTAAGGTGTGGTCACTTTCTCTTAAAAACTGCAAAACATGCTTTACAAGAAAATTCCAGCTCAGTTAGGATTGGAGGAGTCCACTGTGTCTGTCCAGTGACTATTAACATAAATGAACGCCCGTTGAAAAGTAATTTCAATTTTTCTCACTTTGGAGACATCCCCTTAGTGCTGAGCGACCCATGCCAACATTTTCAAATGGATCTATTTCGGAAACTATTCCACTTAGAGACACGGGATTGGTTTGATTCATTTTCTTAGGCAAAGAGCAACCTTCTTCTAAACATAAAGGGTAGGAAAGGAGGGACCGTATACAAATTAAATTTCGTATTTTAATACGTATACAACCCCCAGTCAAAAAAATGCCATGCCTGAAAGCTGCTCTTCATAGGACAAACTTTTCTAATAGGAAGTATGTTTCGATCCCTTACGGTTTCAAAAAGAATCGCCTGAACATCTATTTTGAATCACCCGGTATATATATATATAGAAAGAGAGGTACTTTCATACTTATACTGGGTGCCCCCAAAAGGTGGCAAGCGGGCTTTCATTCTTTATCTATCGGAGGTAAGTGGGGCATGCCCACTGAAAAAAAGAATGTTCAAAGTAAAATGCCACTTTTTGTAAATGAATGAGAGGAATTTATCTATTTTTTAACGGAGTCTTATTTCCGACCTTTTTATTCCAATGTATGCTACCCACTTATCTTGAATAGATAAAGAATCAAAGCCCGTGACCACCTTTTTGAGTACACCTTGTACAGCACCAACTGGCATGCAAGGTACATTTTACCAGGGGATTAAAAATAAGTACTACATCGATTATTTCAAACAGCCGATCCTGAAAACTTATTTCCACTGACAGATTGGACTCCAATTGAGTAGGCCTTTCTTCCTCATTCCTAAAGTAATTTAATATGAGTACGTGAATCCTATCGAGTATAACTGGGATGCTTTAGGAAGACGGATAGCTGCTCTCGATCCTCATCCTGCGACCCTTGCCATTGCTCTTGCAGCTGCTTTGCAAGAGCCATGGCTCTCCCTTCCAACAGAACTCATGATGGACAGCATCCCACCTCGCTGTTGGTGCTGTATTGCTTCTAGGGAGGGTCCTATTTCATACTGAAGGTACTTTTCCTATACCAAACTGACACATCCAATTGGTTGATTTTATACACATGCTCATTTCTATAACACCGGTCAACAATTTTTTTTTTTTTTTTTTTTTTGGGGGGGGGGGGGGGGGGTTCTGTTCTCGTGCTTCAATTCTGATTCTAGACATTGAAAAACTCTTAAATTTTCATTTTGAGTTCTTACAGTTTGCTTTTGACTGATGGACACCGATGAGTCTATTTTAATTTATTTCATAAACGAAAGAGGGCAGCACTTTGATGAACCCGAAAGTAAACTGTCTTATTATTTGTAACTCTGTAGTATCGCTTGTAGTATTATTTATAATGTTATTTGTTTGTATTATTATTAGCTCATACGAACATAAAAGAAATACGAAAAATAGTCACTTTTAGACATTCATTTCTTATTATTTTACATTTATAGGTTATTGTTGATCACACATCTTGAATCAAAAAGACTTTTATATCCAGCAAAAACTTTTCGGATCCTAATTTAGAGTGGAATTATAAAAAACAGTGATTTTTGCCAAAAAATTGTAAAAGTGCTTTCATTTCTACAAAAGCAAACTCTCATAAAAAAAAGGGAATTTTTTTCCCTTAGTTTTGGCGTAGGAGAAACTAAAATGGAACATGTAGAAGTCAGACCCCAAAATCGTGTTGACCGGTGTAATACCACAAGTGTCTGCTATTTTCGTGTCATTTTATAGATTACTATCTGCTATACACAGCGGGTGAGTTTTATTAAAATTGGAAACGTAACTTTTCGAGTCATCGTCCTTTTTGAGATTTTTCGTTAATTTATGATAACCAGTGTACTTTGTCTATTATGAGTACAGTATATCCCCTCAGTGTCCTTGTCTAACCCTATATATCTGAGCCTTTTTTGGATGGCACATCACATGAATCCTAGAAAATTTTTAATTTTGTATTGATTCAGACATTGAATCGCCTAGAACTTAAATGGATATCATAAAATTCTCCACCTTTTCTTTACTTAACTTAGTAATTTAGGGGTTCAGGGTGTCCAACAAATAACACCCCGATTTCAAAATTAAAACCTTAAAAACAAAGACCCATAAAAATAATGCAGCAAACGGTACGTTTATAATGCAACTTTCAAAAACTTTGTGCACCAGTTCCTTTAACCCTTTAACGCGCTGTGTTCCCGCTGTGGGAACACCCAACTCGGACGTTTTGACTGTGGCCAGCCACGAAGAATCGATTGGATGAGTGGCGGGTGACAGAGCTCCACGAGAATCCTTTACTTTTGAGCACGTCATTGCCCGTAAAAAAAAAAAAAATGGTCACGATTCCTTTTAAACAGCACTGACATCTGCTGAAGAGTGGAAGAATGGGAGAACAGCTGGATAGAGGGCCCCATGCTGAAAAAAGGGCATCCGTTACCATCGCTCGTCTTAACGACCCGCAAGAGGGCGGACGATCGAAACGTTCATCGCGTGCCACAGATGTTAGAGTCCCTATTGGACGACAGCTGGCTGTACCGCACAGCATGTGTATGTCTGTGATCCATATTTATGGAATAAAAGACTACCTCGGTGTTTAGAGGGGACACCCTCTATGTAGCACGGGTAATATATTGCAATAGGTGTTACCTGGTGGGACAGGGCCTGCTCCTCTACGTTGAGTGCCACCCTCCGTACGGCTGGGGCCTGTGACAGGAGGTCTTGCAGGCGAAAAGAACGCACCGAGGCGTACGAGTCTGTCTTCAGAGAGGTGAGGTACCTGAGAACAGAGAGAGGGAGGAGTCTATGGTAAGGCTATCAGAAAACCTGCAAATAGGTTGCGCTTGGATGATATGCGGGGAATGAAATGTTGGTAGTCGCCAAGGTTTGCAATTTTTGGATGATGGATCGTCCAGTTTGGCGCCGAAAAAACGAGTCCCCAAAACTGAACTTACCGTTGTTTTCCATACTGGATCGAGACACTGGCAAATGCTACAGTCTATTAGAAAGAAGAAGTATAGTTTGAATATGTCTGCGAAACTACCTATGAATAATTACAGAAGCGTTTAGAAGTCGAAAACACGAAATGAAAAATTACAAGAGCCAGTGAACTTTCGACTGAAACTTTCCTTCATTACAGGGTGCGAATTGACGGGGGGGGGGATGCCGGGGATTGTCCTTGGCTGAAGAATGTAATATCCCTGGCTAGAGAGATAGGAATGAATCCCTGCCAGGGATACTATGCATCCCCTGCTGGAGAAATGTTAAAATGAGTCTCTGTCCTTACAAATTCAACAGTACCTAACGATTTTAAGTATTGAAAATAGAAATTCTTTTGTTTACTAGAGAAAGGAGCAAGTGACAAATATCCCTTTGAAATAGATATATGCATGCCTGATGCCACTTCTCATTCTGCCACTAGGGTCAGGTCTCAAATTAAGACTGCGAAATGAACGAACAAGCGCTACTCCGCCGCGAGCCGAATGGGAGGGTAGACGTAGACTCGACGTAGGCAGGAATATATGTACATAGAAAATCGGGGGTCGACTTTTGTTTGAACTTAAGTCCCTTCCCAGACATGTTGGCGACTGCATTTGTCATGTAATACCTAACTTATGTGAGTGGAGCATTTTACGCCTTCCCTCCTTTTCTTTTTTTTCTTTTCAAATGTCCCCTACTGGAGAATGTTTTCTTCAAATGTCCTCCCCCCCCCCCTGGAGAAAATGTTCAATTCGCACTCTGACTTAATTATCCGGCTAAATGTACTTTCGACGATAAATTCCAAGCATAAATATTTTGACAAGGTTTGAGTAGACGTAAAAAAGAAATGTATGTACACATGCACTTTGGAAAATCAAGCATAGTTATACGATAGATTGCAAAAACATATGCTCCTTTCAAGAAACAAATCATGCTTCATGAAATTATTGAAATAAATTTGACAAAAACAATAACACAACTTCTGAAGGAAAAATGCAAAGCAAAAACACTTGGAAATGTAAACTAAACACTCAACGCGCATACTTGCGTTAAAGTGGACGCATTTTGCGACCCCTTTCATGGGCACAAAAATCGGGGGGAGGGATTCCAACCGACATCTGCGCCGACGTTTTCCATGGAAGCCCCATTTCTACAACTAAAAAAAAACAACCAATGAGCGAAAGTGGGGGAAACATGTGTCCGAAAGTGGGAGAAACATGTCAAGCATGTGTCCACGGTTTGGAAATTCCATTCCCTGCGTTCGCGAATGCATGTATGTAGGAGGGAATTTCACGCTGCTAATTCGGAAAGTAAATATTTGTGTTGGGAAAATCTGCGCGGCGACCAAACAACCGAGCGGCTCGAGTTTGCAGCAGGCGCATTTAAATACTTCGACGCTGAATGTGGGGACAGTCAGTCGCGGAAATATTCGAGATCAGGGAAAAAAAGAAAATTGGAAACACTTTCCTATTTTAAATACGCTCTAAAGTGATCTATATTAAAAGCGTATTCTAATTATACATATAAGAATCTTTGATTGAGCATAATGAGAGAAAACTGGTTGCCTCCAAACGGTAGCCATGATAGTGGCATGCGCATGCGCAGAATGGCAATCTCTTCAATTATAATGGTATTTTCAATCATTTTAGAACGATCTTTATTTTAAAAACGACTCGAATCGAAATATTTTCCCTCGAACTTATTTATTTTTCTGAGGTATTGCAACGAATGTACTATTTTACATCGACGGCAGCCATGAGAGTGGCAGAAATGGGGTGCGTTCTTGGCAACCAAAAGCACACGATGAGGAACATCGGATGAGCCATCTAGTTATTCCTAAATCTATGGTAGCAACAAAACAGGGAAGCCATATTTTAGAACCATTTGTGAAGCTCTTGAACGAGAGATGCTCAGTGGAAACGACCGAACGTTTCCACAGGTTTATAAAGCGAAGATGTTTCAGATTGTTCAGTCTCATTAATGGAAGTGATGCGTTTGTTTATCACAAAGCGTCCTATTCGAACCTAACGAACTTTATAAACCAACAGTGGAAAATTAAATCCACTGGCTCCTGTCTCAGTCGATTGAGTTTCTCAACTCACTGCACTCAACAAGTAAGCTGTAAGAACAGCGATCAACCCGTTTGCATTCAAAAACTGAACGTTTTCGGAACGCCTGAAACTAAAACTAGTTCCACGAGTGGCGCTGGTTGAGTGTTTACGAACGTGCCCTTAGAGGGTTCAGTCATGGGCGTGTTCACAATCGCTCAACGAATGCCACCAACGAATGCCGCAACTCGTTTTACTTCAAGGCGTTCTTAAACTCAGTATTTAAACGAACGTAACCGGTTTGATCATCGTGCCTCAAGTCAACTGAGTGTAATGAGTCGGTAGACTCATGCAACAGAAACAGGAGCCAGTGGATTATCCTAACTAGGATTGATTCCTAGATTGATCCTATTCCTAAATCTAGGATTCTAATGCGTGCGTCGTCCCTACTTCTCTTCCTTATTCCCGTGAAGTTAGAAAATGAATCATGAATCAGGAGTGGGCCGTATTTTTCCTCCTTGCTCTATACAGGGTGATTCGCTACCGGACTGACAAACTTGCAAGGGGTGTAGGGAGCACAGAGACAGTTCCGAATCCCATTGCATTGCGGGGTCGGAAACGTCGTCCTCACGGGCCTGTTCATAATCATTTTGGAAGAAATGTTGAAGAGTGCGCGTCTCATTTCTTAACCAAGTTTCATGAAAAGTGGACTTTCCTCCGACAATTTCGTAAATGTAATGAGAGAAAACAATTCTGAAATAACAATTTTTATCGAGTGGAAAGGATTCGTTTTTGAAAAACCATGGTCCGAAAGTTTACTATCACTTGAACACTTTTTCCAAAGTGATTATTCTAGTTTCCAGCCCAATTTGGAAGATATCGCCAAGCTTGGTATAGTTTTGAGGACTTATTTTTGGGCGCCAAACTGGGCGATCCATTATCAAAAATTGGAAACCTTGGCAACTTTCAACATTTTTTTCTCTCCCCCCTTGCGCTATGCACGGTTTTGACGCATTTGAAAAGTGTCTCGTTTAGACAAGTTATGTGGACGCTAAAAACCCTGTTTGGATTTAATAGCACTACAGTGTTAAACATAAAATCCGGAACAGTTTAACCTTTTGAGGCGCAACCCTTTCCCAGTGCTGAAAAAAGGGCAGCCGTTGCCGTCGCTCGACTGAACGACCCGCAAGAGGGCGGACGATCGAAGCGTTCATCGCGTGCCACAGATCGAGAGACCCCTTTTTTGACGACAGCTGGCTGTGCCGAGCACAGCCAGCTGTCGTCAGGGTCTCTGCTGCGTCAGGGTCTCTCGATCCGTGGCACGCGATGAACGTTTCGATCGTCCGCCCACTTGCGGGTCGTTCAGTCGAGTGACGGCAGCGGCTGCCCTCTTTTCAGCACTGGGAAAGGGTTGCGCCTCAAAGGGTTAAGAGCAGGAATCTGACAAACTGTCCACATCTAGCATTATGGGGTGATTTCTCGGATTTTCACCTAAAATATTCCCAGTTGTTATTTATCTTATTAACTAAGCAAATCCTGAATATTTCGTTCCAAAGTTGAGTTGTTTATTTTCAATCCCCCCCCCCCCGACCCCGATACAACACACAAAAATGGGCATTTTTCTGAAATGTGGAAAATGCTATGGTTGGAAACTCTTTTCCATGGAATTCCTTTCCTATCTGGAATGTTAGAGGATTGAACTTTATGAAATAGATGAGATATCTGTCGCAGGTTGTCGCCAGAAGGTCACTGAAGGCCACAAAAAGACGCGTTTTCAACGCTTTTCGCCATTTTTAAGGTTTAACCATAGTTTTCGCCTTCAAGTTGCCATAGCAAAAGAGGTGTCATTTGTAAGACATGCATGAGCACTTATAAAAAATGCATCTATAGTTGAGGCAAATTGAATGCGCTTTTAGTTTTACAGGGCCAATATGTGAAAAACTGTGCTCTAAGAGTTTAACGACGGAAATTACTAGAAAAAGCATGTTTTATGCCCATATTCACCGTCTAATGTCCTTATCACACTAAAGGGAAAATCCGAGCCACTTCGCGCTGGACCCACTTTTCCGACGGATTCGAAGGCGTGGTGATCTTGAAGGGTTGCAAAAGTAAACAAACTCTCTCCGACGCCCAAGAGTCATCGCATCGATGATGGGGCGTGCAGGTTCTTATTTAACTCATCGTGCGTTGGTCTATTGACATCGGATCGGCAGCCATTTCGGCAGCATCGGATGGGCAGCCATCTCTCATTCCAAAGTCCACTTGAACGCGGCCATCATTTTATGGACACGTGATTCTGACATCGAGCCAAGCTGCCAAGCTTCGAACAGAGTCACCATGGCTCGAAATGGCTTATGACGTAGCAGGAAGAAGTACTCTGATGGGCCGAAATTTCGTCCGACTCGGATTTTTTCCTTCGGAAAGGAAAAATTCGGATTCGCGGTCGTCCAGGTAACGGCGGTGAAAATCGGCCGGAAACTTGATTGGCCAGGAAAGTGGGTCGGATATTTCTCAATGTGATAGCCCTATTACTCGACCGCCGGTTTACTGCAAATTCTCGTTTGAACGCTCAGATGGTATTCATTTGGTGTTCAGATGGTATACCAGTGGAGCTTTCGACGGAGACTTTGCCGTAAATCGGCGGTCGAGGTTGACGGTGAATACGGGCATAAGTGTGAGCATAGGAAAAGTTCATCTTGACCCTAAAATTCATGAAAACGGGTCACGTACCTCAGGCAATGAAGGGTTCTCGAATTCAGCCTCTTGAGCAAAAGCCCGCTGATGTCGAGAGTGCGCAGATTCTCGAGGCCGCTGAAGCTGTGGATTCCCAGAACTTCGACGGGGTTGTTCGAGACGTCCAAGGACGCCAGCATCCGAGTGTTCTGCCAAACGTGAGACGGCACGTCCTGCAGGAGGTTCCCCGACAGATCCAGGTGGCGCACGCTCTGCGACGTGCCGAAGACGGCTTCGGACACGTTCGACAAGTAGTTGTCCTTGAGAACGAGTACGCTGAGAAGGGGATTGGGCAGGCTGCCGACGTACACGAGGCTGGAGTTGCGCATGTGCAGGGATCGCAGTGACATCAGGGGGGCGAGGACGTTCTCCTCGTCTCCGATGTACCGCAGTGCATTGTGGGACAGGTCCAGCTCCAGCAGATGAGTCAGACCGTAAAAGCTCATGTCGTGGAGGAAGGAAATCAGGTTGGAAGACAGATTTAAGGCTTTGAGTTTGTGCAGGCTGGAGAAGACGCCCGCTGATATATTGGATATTCTGTTGAGAGAAATGTCCAAGTGCCTCAGGCTGCCGCGAATTTTGTGCAGACTGGGCGACGGCGGCACCAAGAAGTAGTTCCCGGATATGTTCAGGCGTTCCAGTTTAGTGTCGGCCAAGACGCCTTCCGACAAGTGCTGCAGCTTATTATTGCTGACGTCGAGAATTCTCAAGTTGTTCAGATTCCTGAGAGCGTCGTCGGAAATGTTCGTTATACTGTTGTCGTCCAACATCAGAATCTGGACATCTTTGCAGCAAGCAAAATAGTGGTCTTCTAAAACGCTCAAACTGTTGTGCGACACATCTAAGACTTGCAACACCGGCAAGGGGGGAAAAGTCACTTCCGTCAGAAGATTTTTCGATAAAAATAAATGCAGCAGATATTTTGATGTCGGGACCAAAAAAGTCTCGGGTATCACAGATATTTGGTTATTAGTGAGGTCTAACGTTCTAATTTTTATGTGCGCGATGCTGTCGTTGCTCACCTCAAGATGGCGCAAGCAGTTATTTGATATGTTTAGGTACAGTTGGGCCGTTTCACCTTCTATGATGTCGAAGCTGAAAGTCTCCAACTGGTTATCTTGAAGGTAGATGCTAGACAGTCGCGACAGATTGTAAAATGCGGATGGGGATATGCTGGATATGTTATTTTTCGACAAAACCACAGAATGAAGAAACGGACAGTTCTGGAAGGAGTTGCTCTCCACTTCGGATATCTTATTGCTGAAAAGCACGACAGACGTCAAGCGCGGTAGATTGCGGAAGGTTTCGCTCTTTATAGAGTCTATGTCGTTACTTCCGACATGGACCACGCTCAGGAACGCGTGGTTTCTAGGGTCGAACAGGCTGCTCGAAATCTCTCTCATGTTGTTATTGCTCAGGTCGATGTGGCGGAGCTTCGATATCGATTTCGTGTGGGTGTGCGAGATTTTTGATATGTTGTTGTGATCCATCTGCAACCACTCGAGCCTCTCCATGTTTCTCACAAAGGTATCTACGGGGTGATTGAAGCTCGAGAACGCGGAACTCAGATCAAGAAATTCCAAACACTTCCGCAAGGGTTGGAAAACTTTTTGATCCAAGTACATTAGGTTATTGAAGGACAGTTTCAACTCTTTGAGCCTGGTGAGATGCACGAACGTCTCTGCCGACAAGTACGTCATTTTGTTGTTCGCCAGGCTCAAAGTCGTCAAAGACTTTCCCCAGCCCTGAAAATCGTCCCTGTATATCTTGTAAATCTTATTGTCTTGAAGACTGAGGCGAGTCAGTTTGGCCAAGTGCTTCAGAGTCAGCTTCGGTACGTTGGAGAACAAGTTCCCGGACAAATCCAGCACCTCCAGCGTACTCCTGCATCCGTGGAGGTCGCTCTTGTTCAAGAACCTCAGAAGATTGGACTTGAGGGACAAGTATATCAGGGACTTCAAACTGCTGATGGCCGACGGAAAAAGTTCGATGAGGTTGAAGCTCAAGTCCAGCGTCAGCAGCGTCTTCTCGGCGCCGACGAACGCATCGGAGTGCACGGTGCTGATCCTGTTGTTCGCAACCACCAACCTCTCGACTCTCGTGCCCTTGAAACTCCTGGCCGAAAGCGTCCTCAGGAAATTGAACTCCAGGTGCAGCTCCTTCACCGAAAAGGAGCCGTTGAAGACGCATTCCGGCAGCTCGGCCAGGACGTTGTTGCCCAGCTCCATCTTCTCCAGTCGCTCGGCGCGCAGGTGGAACGGGCAGGGCAGCTTCCGGATCAGGTTGCCGGACAGGTAGAGGTACCGCAGGTTGCCCAGCGAGTACACGGCGTGTAAAGGCACGTGACCGAGCATGTTGTTGGACAGGGAGAGGGACGAGAGCGTTCCGGGGAAAGGGTGGATCCCGACGTCGTGGATCAGGTTTCCCTCGATGTCCAGAACCTCCAGGTTGGTCAGCCTGACGAAGGCACCTACGGAAAAAAAGAGTTCGATTTCATTGGGGGTTGTTTACCTAATTTTAAGGTTTGCATTTCGAAGTTATGGGGTATGGTGAAAGAGTCACTTTGTGACGCTATTATAAGGGGCACAATGAAGAAACTTAATATTAAAAGGATACATAGTTACAGGATTGTGGAGGCTGACGTTTATGCTAGTAGTGACTGACATTTATGGTAGGAGGGTCGGAAGATGACTCTACAATCAAATCAAATCGAACGGTTATCAGGTGGTTTGGCGATAAGATAATTCACTGCACTACCTACGTAGAAAGATACCCATTCTTCTTTCGGAATACCCTCCAATTTTTCTGTAAATTTTCCTCATCACTCACCCTAAATCACAAAAACGAAGTTTAATTTTTTTTCACCTATTCTTAATGCAAAATCAACTTTTTTTAGTAATAAATGTCAATGATTTAATAATTATCATTTATTTAATTCAAAATGAACTGCATATTAATTTTTTTTCCTTTTTCTTTCATTTGATTTAAATGTTTACTTTTATTGCTTTTCAATCAAGGAAGAACAAAACTTAAAGCCTCAATACAGAGATATATCAGTAGCTGTGCCACTGGAATATACGTGAGTTGTTGGCTTTACTTCTTTGACTTTTTTAAAGTAGAACAAATATTGGAGATTGACATTAACAGTTGTCATAAGTTCGACTGTCCCTTCTTCATGAACCTGAACTTTGGCATATCAACGGGATGCCCAGTGAGAGCCAACGATACCCCGTTATAACGGACGCCAAAAGACTGCAGGATGATGTTAGTCAACAGAGAGATAGAAAGGCATAATAATAGGAGCAGGGCATCCAGCGACTGAATCAAAAGGAACCAAATTGACTGAAGACCGGCAAGCTCAGACGGATATGTCACGTTGACCATCGTGCCTATTTTTTGAAAAATTATTGACATAAGTGTTAGTTATTTTCCTCTAAAAAATATGCATGCCGTGTAAACAGGACAGGATATTAATTGCAGATGTACTGCACGAGAAAAAGATTTTTTTTAAGAACTAGGGTAAGTATGCAACCGACTTCGAACTATCATCGGCATAATATCGGCGGAAGTATGAAAGTAAAATTTAAGCACACAATTCGGATTGAGAAGCAGTCTACTGAAACTGAAATCCGTTACAGCTGTAGGAAAAAGGGGAGGAAAAACACATTATAATTTCGAAAAACATGAGAATGGACACCTTCCGGCACGCTGGAGATGTGGTTGGATCCCAGGAACAAGCTGTTGAGGACTGCCCTGCTCTCCAGCTGCGCCCACTTGGATCCGTGGACGGCGGCGATCTGGTTGCCGTTCAGGTTGAGCCACTGAAGGTTCCTGAGGCCGCGGAGGGCCGTGAAGGGGAACTCGTGCAGCCGGTTTCCGCTGAGGTCCAGCGTGGTGAGCATGTTCTCGAGGCCGGCGAAGGCCTTGGGCGATATGTGGACGAGGCTGTTCTGCAGGAGGTGGAGGGAGGCCACGCTCGATCCCAAGAAGATGTTGTTGTCGAGCGTCTCCAGGCCAGACCGGAGGATCGTCACCTGAAAAAGGAAACCTCTTTTACGATAGTATATATGAACAGATAAATTCCCAAACCCCTCGATTATAAAACACTTTCAAACGCAACACTATTTTTGCGCCCAATTTGGCAATGTAGTGTACCAAAATAGGGCGAGATTTTAATCTAAATGTCGAAACAAGGCGACACGAGGGCTACCTATATAAGTGCACCCTTTACGCAAAAAAATCAACCAGATTTAAACGCTGCGCAATTAAAGGCAGTTTTTATCAAACTGCAAAATTCTAGTAAAATAAATTCCATTTACAAAACTCAATGGAGAGAATTTCATCCATCTCACCTTCAAGTTTAATGACTATTTCTCATCCCCATTAAGCCATTAAAAGCCCCCGACTCTTGCAATACAACAGATTTGCGTTGCGCAGAGCAAATAACTGGGCTAGTACTTGTTGTTGTTGTTGCGAAAGCTTCGTATGGGTCATTCGCTACGTTTCGCAGACGGCTTTGCACCCCTGGAACACCGGGCACTAGGTCAAGGGGGGGCGATTCGAATAACGATCAAGAACAACTGAATAGACTGTTCCAGTGGTCCAAACACTCAAACAAAGTGCCTCGGTTGACATTTCTCGGCTTAACAACCAGCAACAGAGCAGTCGAACCATTCCCATGCCTCACAGTCAAAGGTCTTTTGTGACGCAGCTGCCTGTGTCCAGTTTCTGGGGGTGAAATCCAGCGATGAAAGCGGCTGCACTTTTCCAGCATCGAGCAGTCCATCCAGTTGTTCTTTTATACGGATGGATCTGGATTAGGAAGTGATCGCAGCCCATCCAGTAGGCAGACAGGTAACGACCCGCGGTGACGACCTACGGCAGGGAGATCACGCAGGCTCTCGAGCGTAGAAGAGTCAGCAGAGAAGATCAAAACCTATGGAGCACATGGGTCTATTTTACGTCCATTTCATGACACATTTGTACGAAACATGTCCATTTCTACAACAAAATATCATCAGGACATCCTGTTCATGACATCCTAGTAAAAAGGCAGAATATGGCTGTAAGCACGGTATTAAATGGACATGCAAGTACTCCACAATTATGTGTCTGTACTCATTTAAACGGTGAAACCTATCTTGAACCTCGCCAGAACTTGTCCATAAGATATCATGGAAGTCGCATGATTTTATCGCGATAAGACATGGACATTTGTCTGTCCATAGGCCCATGTCCTGGCCAAATTTCTGCTGTCTGGGAGGTTGACAGTGAGAAGCCATGAGAGTAGATACCTGTACCGGCGACACTCAAGGCCCTTGCTAGAGCGGGTGGGGTAGGGGGACTCTTCTCCCCCAAAACTCACAAAATTCTATTATACTTGGCAAAATTAGATGCCTAGTAGGCAAAAATTTAGTTGTCTAGTTGGCAAAAGTTACAAATTTTTTAACAGAAACTTACTTCTTATTTCTGGTACACCTGGCAAAATGACACCCATCCAGTTGGCAAAAGTAAAAAGTGGGTCATATAGTTGATCAAAAACTAAAGAAGTTGGTAAAAACCTATATTTGAGTTGGCAATGGATCGACATATCCCCTCCCTAAAAAAAATCTTAGCAATGGCTCTGTCAAGGAGGACTCACCTCTTCAAGAGTCAGTAGAGTCTCATAAGGATTTGAAAAATAATAGAAGAGGGCTGGCTGCCAATAGGAGGCCACTCCAAGTGGACGGGAAACAGTAGAAAATACGTTTAGGAATTCGGCACAAACTAACGAGGCAGGCAACTTGAATAGACTGAGTGACACAAGAACTAACGATTGAAGCTTACATCCTTTTTGCTACCAAACGAAAGAGATTTTTCTTTTTTTTTTTTAAGTGCCCGTTGGATGGAGCTGCCTCCTTTTGCATTGCAGCAGGCTGGCGTACATTGTGCGTTGACGGGATCCGTTTCCATAGCAAGTGCATGTATTTTTCCCGCATCCACTTTCCGTTTTGCGGAGCCAGTCTTTCGCAGCTCAACCTTGGTGCTACCCCGCCTTGAAAAATGCAGAACGGCACAGGATAACCTATTATCCTTTTTGCTTAACACGTGGAACGATGAAATGGGTCTCTCAGGCCTGGTGACACTATTTTCCAAAAGTTTCAGCCCCATTTTTGCAAAAGAGTAGGACGGAGCCGAATGTAACAGAGGCATCAAGCCAAGAGTAACCCTGCTTCGTGGCGTCTTTGAAAGTTACGACCTGCACGTGCCTATGGACCCTTCAAGAAGTCCCTTCAGGGTATGCGAAGGGATTCCCGTGAACGCACAGTGTACGCCAGCCTTAACCCTTTAACGCGCAGTGTTCCCGCTCTGGGAACACCCAACACGGACGTTTGGACGGTTGCCAGCCACGAAGAATCGATTGGATTTCTATAAAAAGAGTGGCGGGTGACCTAGCTCCACGAGAATCCTTTACTTTTCAGCACGTCCTTTACCGTCCAAAAACGGTCACGATTCTTTTGAACAGCACTCACATCTGCTGAAAAATGGTGGAATGAGAGAACAGCTGAATACATTGCCCCGTGCTGATAAAAAGGGCAGCCGTTGCCATCGCGTCCAAAAAGGGTCTCTCGATCTGTGGCACGCGATGAACGCTTCGATCGTCCGCCCTCATGCGGGTCGTTCAGTCGAGCGATGGCAACTTAGTTTGCCCTTTTTTCAGCATTGGGAAAAGGTTACGCCTCAAAGGGTTAAAGGTCCTCACCTGGTAGACTCCCTCGGGCAGGAAGGAGGGGAAGTGGAGGAAGGGTATCCCCCTGCACAGGAGCTCGTGGTGAGACTTGCGGCAGGTGCACAGGCGGTTGAAGAGGCAGAGGTCGCTGCTCTCGGGATGCGATGGACTGCTACTCAGAACCATGGTGGAAAGGAACAGCAGTAGAATTCGCATCTGCACACAAGAGGACGATCACTTTGGCAAAAATGGGGGAAGAGTATCAAGATGAAATTCAAGGAAGTGTGACATCACGTCTTTCGGTTAAAATAGAAACATTCAATTCTGAAGTTATTCTGAAATGATCCGATTTCGAGGATATCTTTCAATAGGCCTCCGTTCGTTTGTTTTGTGTTATGGCAACAGAGGCGTAGGGGGCGAAAGGTGAAAAAGGTAGAATGTCTCCCATAATGACATTCGATTCATAGAAATCCAAAATTTCGGAGGTTTAGAAAATTCGAACCTATCCTACATAATTTAAAAAATGAACTGACAGTTAAAAAAGAATATTTAAAAAGAACGTTTCGAAATTTGAAAACCCAAATTCAGACAATGTCACACTTTCGACGTTTGAAATCGGTAGTACTATATGGCCACACATATAAGTATACATATAAAGGGTGAGTGAGTTAAAGCAAGAAACAAGTAAAAAGTGACTAGCATATTACCTTTCGGGTTAGCACAAAAAATGCTCACCCACTTCACACGTCCACCACTTCATAGTTTTCTGCTAGCAACCGTATCCTGCCTGCAAATTTGAAAATAAAAATTATAAAAACCCGAGAAGGTTTTTTGAAAATGAAACATGCATAATTTCTTGGAACGAACAGTCAATACGGAGTAGGCACCCGCTAGTTCTTTTACGGGGAGAAAATGAAGTAACTCTGTAAGCGTAGCCTTGCGGGGAGAGGGGGGTGGCTCGATAAACCGTATGAGCATCAAACGGCTCTTTAACTCCGAGACACGCCCCCCCCTCCAAAAAAAAGCGAGGGGTTACTTCATTTTTCTCGCCATAGAAGACCATAGGGCGGAGGAAAAACCGGTTGCAGTTGTGGCTTCACTTTTTCCCCCCTCATGCCTACTCCCATAGAACTAGGGAAATGCGTACAGGGATTCCGTACGCAGAACCTGAGGTTCGAAGTTTTGGGAAGGCAGGACAGATTTTCTTCGGGTGGGTGTTTCCCCTTCGCTGGGTATATATGTTATAAAATTGGGTATATATGTTATAAACCACCGTCGCAAGACCGGTATTGATTTGGGTGTGTATAGGACTGATAGTTTTTCTACAGGGCCACGACATAGATTTTTACATTATGGCCTATGAGGGAAAATTCTGGAAAGTGCGCTAGCGTTTAAACGGTCCATTCGATGGAGCTCCCATTGGGTATACATGTTATAAACCACCCTCGTAAGACCGGTATGGATTTGGATGTGTATAGGACTTATAGTTTTTCTACAGGGCAAGACAAAGATTTCTTTTGCATTATGGTCTATGGGGAGACATTCTTGAAAGTGCGCTAGCGTTTAAACGGCACATTCGATGGAGCTTCCATTGGGTATATATATTTCAATGATTCATCGATTCAAATGGATTTAAATGATGGGTCTTGATGTTAATCGTAAGTGTTCGGAAAGTCGAGTGGAGTCACTGCAGATTTTTTTTTTCTATAATGATACATAGCACATTTTAAATCTTGAGATAAGACTCAATTTCATACACAAATTTTTGACGAAAAAAAAAAAAAAATGAAATTTTGATTTAAGTATATATATTTTTTTTAAGGAACGTTTCACTCTCCGCAGGATAAAACAAATTTAAAATGCACGTACATTTATTGCTACAATCTTGCAAATGAAGTAAAATATATATTTTACAGAATGAATGAATTAAAAAAAAAGTAAATGTTTAGTATCTTTAAATTTGATTTCAAATTATAATTTAAGAGAGGATGATTCCATTTGTATGTTGGTTAATGTATGCTATTGTACATAGGTTCGTAAAAAATTCAGATTTTTTTCTCATTAAGATTGATTATGAATTCCTTCTATACACTATCCCTGCATTAACACCCGTTACAACTGTAGAAAGTTTCAGGGAAATAGAAGGAAATTTTGCAACGTTATCGACCCTTCATAAAAATGCCTTTTGAGAAAACACGGTTTAAAGCTACCTTACTGTTATTAACCCATTTGTGCCTGGATATTTTTGCGACTTCTTTCGATTTTTACTGATAACAGAAATAATAGATCAATTTCTCATGTCAACTTCTTGAACAAGGGATGATTTCTTTTAAAATCATGATGCATAAAAATCGAAATATCAACATCCTATTGGGTCATGTTAAAATATTTTGTAGAGTTGAGGCTCATGAATAAAGTCTAGGAAAAATAAATAACGTTTTCGACTCATAGCGAAAATGCCGTCCCAAAAAAGGGACACTAGGCATAAATGGGTTAAGCGTAAGACGTTTAAGTAATCTATTGAAAGACAAGTTTAATGTGTGGGGGCTTTATCTTTTTTTAAGTAAGAACTCATTTATTCATACCTTAGTTTGCCAGGCTTGTATTCGTGTGGCTCGTCAACTGGACACACTCATTCATCTTACAGATCTAGGTTTTTTTTTTCGTTGTTGTTCCTTTTTAAGACTGTTAAATGCAGCGTTTTTCCGAAAGCAGCGTGGTTTTATTTTAATGGTCAAGGCATTGTACAAGGGGGAATACAGTGCAGGGACGAAGAATTGATTGACTTTTAATGACCCGCCGCCAAAGGATAACGCGTGAAACCACAAAGTAAATCGTAATCGATTGTAATCGATTTCCCTTCTACCTGGTTACAAGTTCTATGCCTGATCCATACTATTCTCTCCTCCAGGCATCGTTTGCACTCAAATGGGCGGCAAAAATGGGTTCAGCTTAAGCGATATCGCCTACATTTCGCGAGAAATTGTCGAACACTCTGTTCATCATCGTGAGACTTGTATAACAAAACTCCCTGCGTCGCATTCGAGTCAACCGATTTTTTAAGCAAAAAATGAAAAAAAAATTATAATTATTGGACGCGTAGAATACGAGTTTTGGCCTAAACGAAATCCCCGAAAAGAGCAGATCCCCGTCAAAAGTTCTTCACTCTATCTTGCGCTAACATTTCTGTAAAACGTACATACTGAAGAAAATTGGGCACGCATGTATTAGGAGATAGAACCCGTTGTGCAGGTAACGACACCGGGCGCCAGAAAAACATTCCACGAAAAAATAGGTCTACACTCAGTCTGTTGCCCACTTAAAATAAATAACTTCACATTGAACTTTGATTAAAGGCCGAAATCTGGATTGGCACTTTCTTCTAGAAAAGGGCGGAAACTTTTCGCGTTCGAACGATTTCATTTCGCGGGAACTGCCCCTCTTACATCCATGCTTCATGCCAAGAAAATCATTTTATTTGTAGAAGGAAAAAAGAGTCAACTGTAAAAACTATTTTAAACGAACGGGAGTCGCCCTTTTCCTTTCAAAGCCTGATCACCGTGACTTCGATAGGACGTCCGTGTCCACGACGACAGCTCGTTCTGTCACGCAGTGTTTGGACTCTCGGAAATAACATAGAGATGAAAATAGCGAAAAATCGTTTAAAACTGAGGAAGCGAGAAGATTATCAGATTTTTAAAAGAGCGGAGATCGTTTTCTATATTTTTTATACATAGTTATGAAACATTTCAAGAGGATGGAACCAACGGCACCGAATTTAGGACATTTTTTTTGGGGGGGGGCTTCATTTTTTAATCTTTTTAGGGTCATAATGGTAAAAAGTTTTATCCTGGAGTGGTTCGACCGGAATCGTTACAGAGAAAGTGAGAAGAGTCACGACAGAGTAGGATTATTATAGAAGAAAGCCTGTAAAACAAGAGGATGCTCTCTTCATAACCAGAGCCTGAGCAATCATATTACAACTGAGCAATAGCCTGGGGCCACGGAAAAATAAGGGACCCCCAATCTCCCGATGGATTGTTATGACGATTTATTACATAATCATATACACTGCAATAATAATTTTTTTTGGAATTCAATTTCCTTTGTAATATCTATCGCGTCATTTTTAACAATCAATGGACTTAGATATTTATTTTCTGTTGTTCTAATTGAATGGTCTTTAAGACTCGTGGATCCATAAACAAGAAGTTGGGAGTTTTATGGTATGGCCCTATATAGGCTTATCACAAAATATCCACTCGTTAACATTTTTTATTTCGTGAGGAAGGAAAGAAAATTTCGAACTTTTTGGTGTATCCAGAAAATTTTTTAGAGTGAGAAACTTGGCTCCCGTGCCTCGCCATGGCCATTCCTTGAATTATCTCACCCATGCGCTTATAATATACAAACGGACTCAAAAAATATTAAAATCCCTTTTAAATACAGAGTCTTGTTCTCAATAAGTATCCATAAGTAGATCATTTTTAATTCAATGTTAGTATTCTTTAAAAATGTTTTATTTTTAGGTCGGAAAAATGCAACAGCCAACAAAAATAAGTTAAAATACCTGCGATAGTATAGGGTCCCCAAAATAACCTCTTGCCCCGGGGCCCCGTCTACCTAGGATCAGGCTCTGTCCATAACGGACACGTTCTTTAACAGCGCGTCAGCTTGCCGCGAGGCTTGTATAGCCAGTGGACCTCTCACGTGACGTAAAACTAACTCATGATCAGACCGTTTCGGATGTCACTGAAACAAATTCACCCTTTTAACGCTTTCGAACAAGGTTGAAAAGTGTTTATGATTTCAGTTTGTCCGTCCGTCGGTGCTCTCACTTCCGTCAATAGGCATCGATTTCGACGAAATTTAAATAGGATATTCTTATCTACTGTACCCTATTGAAAAGGGTCTATGTACCATGGATGGTTTTTCTACAGGAGCGCTCAAACTAGTCCCTATACATTGCGCTCTACGGGAAGTTATTCTTGAAAGCGTATCATCCTACTATACAGTTGCGCTGGGATCCCTGACAGTGGCGTAGCCAGAGGGGAGCAAGGAGGGGCATTTGTCCCCGGGCGCAGCACCCAAGGGGCGCGAAATTATACATAAAAAATAACCTAACTGCATTTTGACAAATAGAAGGGGGCGCAAAATCTAGGCAGAATCTAGGCGTAGCTAGGGCAGAAAGCCCTAGCTACGCCTCTGATCCCTGACTTCAAGATAAGCTTTTTCCGCCATGACTGCCAAAAGATGACAACGTTAGCACAAAAAGCCTCATAGCGACTACATCCGTTTGTACGATCCGCTTGACATTTTTCATAATGATGCATAACACTATAGAAAACAATCGGCGTTCCTTTCAAAATCTGAAAACCCGCCCGTTCTCTCGTTTCGAAGCGATTTTTCGCTCTCTTCAGCTCCATTTTAATTCCGAAAGTCAAAAAAGTGAGTCATTTGCGTGACAAAATGACTTACTTCGAGTGAAAGTGACATCCTACAATGGGGATTCCAATTCGTTTCATTTTTTTGAATGGGATGCTTTCTCCCTTCATTTATAAATGTCTGTACCCGAATGCGTTACAATGAACCAATTATTTTGTCCGTTATTAAAGATCTCGCGCTTGCTGCCTTCGTTCTGGACGCCGCCACACGTCGTACACACTTCCAGTGTCTTATTGACGGCAGGGCAAACGGAGCATCTGCCCAGGGCCCACCGATTTTAGGGGCCAAAAATCTTACCTCTTACACTTTTGTAATTTTACAATACAATGACTAAGGATCAAAAAAATTTCAGAAGTTAAATGACTTTTTAATGATAAAGTACGAACCATAAAAATAATTGAAATTTGCATTTGTGTATCCATTAATTTAAACTTATTTTTAATCATTCGAAAGGCTCTAGAGTCGATAAAGCGTACCACTAGGCAGGAAAATAACGAACCCCATTTCGTAAAGAGTCTTTTCAATGTTAAAAAATAGCAACCTTTTTGAATGATTGATCAAGATATATTGACAAAAATGACTGTTTACAAAAAGGGGATGTATTCCGTACAGGTTGGCCACTGTGATAGAGCCTTTCGATGGAATGTTTCACTATCTGTTTCTTTGACATACTGCAACTCGATTCGTTTATTTCAGATGACTTCAAACAGAATTTGTGTTTGGCAGGGGTAAGATATTTGAAACTTTCAGTATGAACTAATCATAATCTGTTTTTTCCCCCCAGGGGGGAGGTTATTGCAAGGGGCCCAATTTTTTTTCTGTCGCCCACTGTTGTCTAGATCGGGCTCTGTACACTTCTTTCTGACGATAGAGATGAGCTCATTACGAAAAAAAAAATTCAATCTTCATGCACCGACACTTTTCTTTTTTCTTTTTCTTTTTCAAGCACACTCACTCTTCATCGATTTTTCCCTCCTCGGGCGCGATGTTTAAACGTTAGCATAGAGATGTTGGAGCGTTCCTCCTCCACCCCCCCACCCTCCCATTACCTTATTTTTTAAAAACATCATTCTCAATGAGCACACTGTTTCAACCGCATTCGAAGAAATGGCCGCGCAATCCTAATAATGGCTTCGATGCGCTCTCCTCCCACGGAAAACAATTCGCACATTTTTACCGAAGAGAAAGTATTTTTCGACTCCAGACTTGGGGGAAAATGTTGCCATCGTTCAAAAACTGAATTCGGTGGAAGAGAAAAAATGGTCGCCTTTTATGGGCGTTATGAATGGGAGCTTTTATGGACTTCGATATAGTTTAGGGTGTGTTCGTTTCGCCATTTTGGAAGAGGGGGTCCATTATGGCCATCCATTGATAGGTACGTATGCATGGACGCAGGAAAGAAAACCACTGGACAAAATCCTGAGTGACTCCACTCGACTTTCCGAACACTTACGATTCAGATCATGACCCAGCATTTCAATCCATTTCATTCGATAAATCCTTCAAACATAGATACCCAATGGAAGCTCCATCGAATGCGCCGTTTGAACGCGAGCGCACTTTCTCCCCATAGGCCATCCTGTCAAAGAAATCTGGGTCGTAGCCCTGTAGGAAAACGACCAGTCCTATACACATCCAAATCAATACCGGTCTTAATGATGGTGGTTTATAACATATATACCTAATTTGAGCTCCATCGAATGGACCGTTTAAACGCGAGCGCACTTTCAAGAATTTCCCCCATAGGCCATCCTGTAAAAGAAATCTGTGTCGTAGCCCTGTAGAAAAACTATAAGTCCTATACACACCCAAATCAATACCGGTCTTGCGACGGGGGTTTGCGACCTATAGACCCCATTGGAGCTCCATCGAATGCCACGTTTAGGCGCTATCGTGTTCACTCACACACACATCCATCCATACATACATACATCTCGTAAAAATAGCCTCTATGAATTCAGAAGACCTCGAAATGTGTCCATACACTAAAATCTCGAAGTCGAATTTTTTCAGGATGACAATATTTTCCTGACAGGGTACATGTTCGGAAAGTAACAAGAAAAGGAAAACTACTGTATCCAAAAAAGGTGGTCAGGGGATTTATTATCGGCGGAATAAAAAGTTCAAAAATTCAACACCAGAGGCAAGGACGTATTTGGGGGATGGGGGGTTCAGGGGTCCGAACTTCCTCCCCCAACGAAATTTTGATTTTCGTCACTGAAAAGATAATGATAGAGTGTCCTTTTGAGAAAAATACTGCCTTTTTGACCGTTTGGACCCCTCCGAAATTTTGGAACCCCCTCCATAATGTTCTTCATGGGGGGAGGGAAATTCGGACCCCTTGAGGCTCCCCTTCAGTGCGTCCTTGCCCCGGGTGTTCAATTTTTGAGCTTTTTTTCCCGCGGATAATAAATCCCCTGACCCCTTTCCACAATGACCTAGTTTGATATCATTGGGTCCAGTCGTTTTAATTTCCGGGTCGTTTTAAAGTGGAACTTTAATTATAATCTCATCCTGCATAGAACAGCAACATCTTTACTTTAAGGGAATTCATTCACCCGCGTCACAATAACACGTGTTTCGTTGTACCCCAGCACTGAGGCTACAAAATAAATAAATTTTTACTAATTCATAATATTTTTTTTTAATTCTGTCTTTGTGCGAGTTACAACTTTCTATGACAAATCCTACTTGCTGATTTTAGATTGTACGTTTCATTGTACCACGACTTCCCCTATAGGAGGAGGGGGCACTACAAATGTACCGTGCCCCCAGGCAGCAGTTCTGCTCGCTACGCCGACGTAAAGAAAGTTTAATAGTTAGTTGTAGGACGAATCACGGAAAAAAGCGCACCCCCCCCCACACACACACACACACATACTCATCCAAAAAAATAAACCCCTTCAATATTGTGTGCTTTTTTCAGGGTGCGCTTTTTTCCGCCCACCTTGTAGGACGCATCTGAACTGGGGCCGGGGGTTGGCCCTATATGCCTTACAGCAGCGGTTGCCTACCTCTTTACATTACCCCCCCCCCCACACCAACGACGGGTTAACTTACGGTGGCGCTTCCCCTCCCCCTTGCATTTTTCACAAAATTGAGTAAACGCTTTAAGCGAAAACCGATGTTTTTGAATAAAAATAAGAATAAATCATTTGGTTTTAAAAAACATGCATTCTCAATGACTGTTTGCCTGTTTTTCTCGTTCCCTCAACCCCTGCAAACGCCCTCCGCCCCGCGCCCTACCGGTTGGGAAACGCTGCCTTATAGGATAAAGCCAGCTCACAATCAGGGCCCTCGCTAAAGGGGGGGGGATAGGGGGATCTCTCCCCCAACACTCGTAGAATTCTATTCAATTTGGCAAAATGGTTGAAAAAATTTTAACGAAAATGATATTTTACTTTCTGTTTCACTTGGCAAAATGACGCCCATCCAGTTGGCAAAAGTAAAAAGTTAGTCATATAGTTGATAAAAAAGTAAGTAAGTTAGTAAATACCGATATTTGACTTGGCAGTGGATCGACATCTCCCACCCTCCCTTAAAAAATGTCTTAGCATAATGCCTCTGCTCACAATTGCTTTTAAATAAGCTCACAAAAATTCCAACTTTAAATCCTTCTATCCATAATCATACTTGAAATTTGAATACCCTCTCCCCAATAACCCAAGCGCAAAACATTTGGCAACTTAAAAGAAAACATTCCACTTTTGATTTCACTTTTTACTAATTCGATATAAAACTTGTTCTAACAAGAGGAAAGGGAGATTTGTACGAAATGAATTCAAGCTCACCTGTCCTTCCCACTACCGTGTGGACCCCGTTTACTTCAAACAGCTCCGGTAAAAGATAAACAGAGGGAAATGTCTGCTCATTCTGGCGTTCATTATTGTGTGTGTTCATTCCAAATGGAGTGTGTTTGTTAGGGGATTTTGGCGATTTTCATTTCCTTCGAAGATTAAAGGAAATAGATTTAATCCCATAATCCTTCAAAAGGACGAAAAAAGGGCCTATCCAT
>JAWZYV010015455.1:0-56239 GCA_038373885.1 Cheiracanthium punctorium
ACGCTAGGGGTTGCCCCCCGCACCGCAAGTTGATCCGCGAAAAACAGTAGAGCTTCCACATTCTTTTTCTGTTGCAGTATATTTACATACACTGCTATGGAATAGAAGTAAGGTGTTAGAGGGGGGTGGGTTTTTAAAAAGTACATATTTATTTATGCACTAACAATAATGGAAAATTGGGAAATTCAACGTTTGAGCATGAAATTTTATCTCGCAGTTATTTAGTTTTCTTGTTATCTTTTTATTTTTTCTTAATGTTTTACTTCTTTCTTGCCTTTGCCATTGGAAAAAAAAAAAAAAAAAAAAGACAAAATGTCATTGACAATACAAGAAATTTCCAGATTTCACCGTTCATTTTTTTTTTTTTTTTCCCTGTCTTTATACATAGACAATGTTTTGACTGAATTACAGTAAGTTGTATTTAAAACAAATAAGAAATCTTTTGCGGTTTAAAACAAAGTCAACAGTAAAAAAATTATCTAGAATTTGCTTTCTCATTTAATTTTAAGTTTTTACTATTTACCTTATTAATTTTTCACTGAAACAAAATGGTCCAAAGAAAGTCTTAAAAAATCGTTCTTGAATACGAATTAGTTTTTTCTTTCATTGAATTAGTAGTTTGTGCTTGATTAAAAGAATTTAGCATTTTATAAATATAGATTATATGTAAATGAACTTTACACAAAGTTTAACATTTACTTTCTTACCGTTACAAAGACGAGCGGTTATTATTCTTTGTTGTTACACACATTATTGCTAGCCCATATTAATCTTTCAGTATCCTACAAGAATCAGTAATGCAATTTTCGTCCTCGCTTCAATCTGCATCCATGGGAACATATAGGTTTAAACCCGAAGAGTTTATCTGCATCTATAATCCATATCTATTAATTGCTAAAACCCCGGACTAAACATTTATTTAATAAGAAGGGTTTTCTCTAATCGTATGTAAATTCATACAAAAGCCAAATGATGATTGCTTTTTAACTGTTCACTGTTTCTTTTTTATTTCCGTAACATATTACCTTCAAATCTAAAATTTTTTATTCATATTTAAATGCATGCATTTAAATATGAATAAAAATTTTAGATTTGTAATTTTAGACTGCAATTTTAAATGCATTAAAATATATATTTAGAACAATTAATTAACAAATAAAAAAAAATATTAGGAAAAGAACATGGAATTTCTAACTCCACTGTTTTTCGCGGATCAACTTGCGGTGCGGTCGGCAACCCCTAGCATGCAGTGTATAACAGCGGGAGAAACGACTCTTGCCAAAGGAGTCTGACTGCACGCCAAATCGCCAGAGAGCAATATATTGCACGCTAGTGTTGTTGAAGAAGTTTTTCGATATTTTTGAACTTGCGTATGCGGTAATCTGTGATAATACTTGTGTAGTATCTGTGATCTTGTATGAATCTTAATGGTAAATAAGATAGTTTATAAATTCTAATGTATGCTAACTTATTTTTCTTATGTTGTATTGTAAGCCTAACGCTTACTTTGTATGTTCAATTCTTAAGTTTTTCCAATTATGCCTCCTTTAATTTCGTTAAGTTCTTAGTTATAAAATATTTCTGTTATCCACGAGTTGTTTTAATAGCAAGCATATTAATGCAGTAATCAAATGACTATTATTTTTTTTTCAAGATTTTACATTTAGTTTTAGGCTCTTAATTATTCATAAAATTAAAAATTGAACGTTCCCGTCCAACGTCCAACATGAATAGATTTAAAATATATTCGATATTATAAAAAAAAAAGAACAAACAAATGTTTATTAGGCTCAGGTACGGCAGCCGCTCTGCGGCGCGAAACAAGCATGCCAAGCACTGCCAATGCTATGCGCATGAGGATGCGCGTAAGCACCTGCTGCTTGGCAATGTTTGTGGCGCTATCTCGATTGGATTAAGGTTTACTGTACTCAGAAAGGGAGAAAGAAAAGATGATTCGCGATCTCAGGACTTGAATACGCCATCTAGCGGCCTAACTAGAACTACTATGTGGCAGGCTTGCTTGGCCAGCTCAGCTCAGCTTACGTACTTACATATTACTGTTTTGAGACGCGCTTATTTCAAACGTATGTAATTATTGTTTTTGTTTTTTTTTTGCCAAAATATATTATGGGTAACGACAAAGTTAATTGCTGTGTTCCTCAGTGTGATTCTAAGGGGAGAAATATTCCTCGACCCAGTTTCCACAGATTTCCGTCAATTAAAAGAAATCAAAACAATTCATCCGAAGCGACCATGCGGAAGCTTAGGAAACAATGGATTAGCGCTCTGAAAATTGGCAAAAACGTATCGGACAGAATGGTTGTTTGTGGGAAACATTTTCTTGAGAGTGATTTTATACCAAGAAGTATGTAAAATATACTTAGCCGTTTTTTCTTTAATGTTTGAAAGATCTAGTCATAAATGCTTGAATTAATTTTATGAACACAATTCCAAATGCATGTCCTAAATGATTTCTATGCTATTTATATTGATTTCTATATTATTTATATGTATACTTTAATATGTACGTTTAAAGGTTCTATACTATCCTGTAAATCGACAGGTTTTTGACTTGTGGTGTTAAAAAAGTAAAAACCTCCGTGTTAGATTTAACAAAATACCAATCTAATGTTACATATTAAACGTTTTCTAGGATTTATGTACTTAATTTGAAGCTAATAGATCAATATATTAATGTTAAATGTTAAGAACTTTTCTAAACAGCTTCACAATATTTACTCAGAAATAACCTGATTGAAAGATAATTTTATCGCACTGTTGTGAGCCCCTCTTATACCTAAATGTCACTCCCAATTGAGAATTGAGGCTTTGCATTGATATCTTTAGTGTTGTGTTAAAATTCTATCCAGTGCTGTTTTAAAATGTATAGATATAGGGGTAGTACTCTTTGTTGAATGTGTTAACATTGATATAGTTACTATATAATATGTGATAAAAGTACTAAGATATTTTTTATCTTGGATGCATATAATTGTTTCTCTTCTCCCCTTAAAATTATTGAGAGCCCCCTTTCTGTTAAAATTAGAAAGTAATTGTGTGTTAGTGTTGTTCTCTTTCCATTTGTCTGAACTAATTTCAGTAAAAAATTTAACATCACAGAAAAACAAAAACTCAGAAATGTCTAAATAACCATCATAATTTTGGTTTAAATTTTAGCTGTTTATGATTTCGGATGAAAAATGTTGTAATGTGAAAAATATCTATCATTCTGCATTTTTAAAAGATTGACAAAATTCTGGCTGTAAGTCTCCAACATCTTTCTAATTTTTCATGATATAGTTCAAAGATGAGATTCTTCAGCTTTTTGTGAATAAAGAGGAAATCACTTTTTTCTCTGAAAATTCTGTACTGACAAAATTGCCATATGGGTCATTCCATGTCAAATCAACGTGGCTCACAACCTGACCCCCACAGAATTCAATGAAATTTGGTATGATAGTTGTATCTATAGAGAAAAAAATTAATGTGAAATTTCTAGTCCATATCACTTTTAGTTTTCGAAATATTTAATTTTAAATTTTGTGAAATTAATGCAATTTTAGAAATTCTTGCACTATACAATTGGCTCCAATTTCTCTCCTAATTATCATAGAAACTCCATTAAAGTGTCTATAGAAAATAAACAGGTTGCCCTTTCTTATCATATGTACATGATTAAATTTTTTAAATTTTTAATTTAAAGTTCATCATTTTAAAATTTCAAAAAGTATATTTTTAATTTTTTTAAAAAAATTATATGTTATTCTTCTATTTATTGTTAACAATGTCTGAAAGTTTCATTCTGGGATTACCATGGGTTTTCCAGTAATAAATTAAGAAAATTGCTACCATCTCGATTTAATAACTACAAAAGAAAATTTTTGTATTTTAAAATAAAATTACATTTTTAACTTAATATAAGAATTTTGAGAAAGAACAAATAATGTTGATAATGTTTTTCAACACTTTCATTGGGGGTAGGCAATGTCTCTCCCCCCCCCCTCAATAAAAAAATAGAATTTTACTAAAACAATTATTTGTTTTTAAAATTTCAAGAGCAGTTGAGTCCAAATTTGTTTTTGCTGGGGGTTTTAATGAGGGTGCTTTCAAAGTAGGAAATGGGGTGTGCCTCCCCCCTTTTAATAGGAATTTTCAGAGTTAGTCTATCAAAATTCCATTTTTCTTTTTCATTAATAATTTTAAAAAATCATTATGTTTCATAAAATGCTTCCACTATTCCAATGAGTTACAACTATTCCTTTAATTGTCAATTTTTAAATAATAACATTTTCAGGTTAAAAAAAAAAAAATAATTACAGTAAGATGTTATTTTTATGTTGCATGCATATTCTGAACTATTAAGTAAATATTTCAAGTGTTACCTTTAATTGATGTGTATTTTTTTAAAAATTGAGTTTTAAATTTCAATGTAGTAAGGAAAACTTACAACTTGCAGATTATGCAGAAAGTAAAATAAAAAAGGAAGTAAACCATTGTGTGATTTTTTTCTCAAATTTATTGGATGCAAATAGCATTCTTTATCATATAATTTATGGGTAATAAAATGATGGCGATAGATTATGTGGATGGAGAAAGTTTACTTTAATTTCATCTGTATGTGGATAAACACCCAGAACACACGAGCAAAACACCAAAAATTAGCAAATGTTACCTTTAAATTAAAAGATTGCTTGATATAAAACTAAAAGAAATAAATCATGTGACATTCTTTCCATAAAAAACTTTTTTCCACCTCTAAAAGGAGAAAATAGGCATAAAAACCGCGTTGCTTAATGCAGGCACAACTATTGTCGGAACAAGCTACCCGTCACCGAGCACATTTGTTTATATCCTACAGCGCCCCCTTTAGGTCGTTGAGATCGCGAATTTTCCCGATGTGCGTGAATGGAGTAAAGACTGGGGATTATTCTTCTGGGTGAAATTTGTTCGAGGTCGAGGTTTTGGTTTTCGTTTGTGCGGATGGAGTGAAGACAGGGGGTGATGATTCTTCTGTGTTGTTTGTTCTCTGTGTAAAGAAATGATTTCGAGGTTTTCGTTTAAGAACAGATCATTTAAGGCGCATGTACCTTTTACGAATTCGAAGTTTAAAGAGGATTTTCTTTTTAATATTTTAATAAAGTAAGTAAATGGAAATAAAAAAAGAATTTTAACAAAATTCTTTTTTTATTTCCATTTACTTCGATCGTTTTGGACTTAGAAAATTTTTAAGGAATTCTTATTTTACTTCGTTAGAGGTAACCCGTTAATGTGTAAACAATGCGTAATTAGCGAGATATTAATTAGATAGATTCATGTTAAAACAATGAGTAATTAGCGAGATATAAAAAAATCGTTCATTATGATTATTGATTAATATTACATAATTATTAATTCAGTAATACTTCACTCTAGTTGGGGGGAAATTCCCCCCCCCCTTAAAAAAAAACTTACATGAAAAATGTAAGAATTCAAAATTTATCTCCATAAAATGGACATCCATAGGCGTAATCTGGGGGGGCGAGGGGGGGCAATTGCCCCTGCAGTTGTAAAAATTGCCCCCCTAGTCTAAAAAGTCAGGGGGCAAAGTTATGATTTTGAACCCAAATCATGCATTTATAACCCAAATATACTATCAGATTCAAAAAAAAAAAAAATTCCCCTGCAAAAATCAACAAAAGAATAGAATCACAGAAGCTTTTCAACCCAACAGGAACGATGGCAGATTCTACCAAATGGCCAAGCTAGATAATTTCTCAGGAAAGCAAAAATTAGGGGCAGCGATTTTAAACTTGTCTGAAATCAATTGTTCAGCGTTAGAAAAAAAGACCTGTTGCTGTAAATAGTGAGCAAAAAGAGGTCATTTTCACAGGCAATGCCGCAATTAGAGTTTATGTCATCCGGGGCAAACCATAATTAGTGTCGTGTGCATAGGCACCCATAGTAATTTTCATAGGGGGGGGGAACTTAAAAAAAGTTTCTAGAGGGGTGCAAATTTCAAACTTTTAACAAATTTAGTTCTGTTTTTGCCATTTGTTAACATAATGAGACATTAACTTAAAACTTTAGGGGGTGGCAAGTTCCCTACCTTGCCCCCCCCTTATGAGTGCCCATGGTCGTGTGCCCCCTCGCATGGAGCCGCGCCCCATCCCAAGAAGCTATAACTGATTTTGGCGTTCCATTTAGAATGTCTCCCGGTGCTTGTCCCGTGCCCGCTTGCCCCCCTTTATTTGCCGCCCTGTCACAGGTTGGGGCCAGTTTCTCATTTATATTTTAATGAACCTAATTTTGGTGTTTGAAGGTCAGTAGCAGAGAGACAACACACTTTTATGATCGGGCACAACTTACTTGACTTGACAGACGACTAATTGCGAATTCAAATGCGACGCAGTTTAAGAGAATAAGAAACGGTCTGCGATTTTATGATTTATATCTGCTGCCAGGGGCACCTAGGGACACGTGCCCCAGACTAGGTAGGGGGCTCCAAAATAAGTTATGGTTCCATGGGAGGGGGCCGTTCTAGTTGGTTCGTCGTGAGAGATAAACTCTAGTTGCAGTACTATCTAAGTCAGTATTTCGATACCTTTAACCCTTTTAGAATTTCATGCATTAGAAAAATATAGCAACAAATCACCTCATTACTTCCTACTAACAGCGTTGCTCCCAGAAATAGGGAGAAGCAACGTTCGACACAGAAGGGGAACCTTCACTGCTATTGTTTATAACGATCTGCTGATGTGCATACATGGGCGCCCATAGTAATTTTCCTAGGGGGGGGGCAAATTTCAAAACTTTTAAGGCAAATTTCAAGTTTCTGTTTTTTGCCATTGCTAACATCATGAGACATAAACCTAAAACTTTAGGGCGGGGGGCAAGTTCATTCCTTGCCCCCCCCTTATGGGCGCCCATGTTTGCATATAATTCTATTTTCTAGCATTTCAAAAAAATCGTTTATAAGTCTAGCTAAGATAATATCTCAGAATATTAGTTTTCTTTAGAGTATATGTACATTCACCTAATTTATATACCTCCCCCCTTTTTTTTTCGTGAATACGTCTTCAACCCAATAACATACATAATTTATCAGGGGTCAATCCAGGAATATTTTCCAGGCCCATTTTTGTAGAAACTGCCTATTTTTGTGAATTTTAATGCTTAATTTTGTGAATTTCAGAAGTTTTTGTTAATTTTCAAACCAAATTTTAATAAAAGTGACTTTTTTTGTTAATTTATGAAACACATTAAAATGTAGGGTAAAATGCCAATGAAGGGCAGTTTTAATCGACTGTATTTTTGTGAAAGGGTTCCGTTAAAATCGATTGTAATTTTGTTATAGGGCCACAAAACGAGCCCAATGTTTGTTTGTATCGACGCCTGTTCCCCGCTTATGCCAAACTTTTGATTAAATGAAGTCACGCTAAAAGTCGTTCCATCTCTTCAAAATTATTAAATATCTTTTTCCACATTATTTTTCCAAAAATATTTACAATATCAACCTCCCCCCCCCTCCCAAAAATAAATAAATAAAAAATAAAATAAAATATAAATAAATAAAAATAACGTACTGGACTCTCTTAAAAATTTAAAATTTTCTGTCCAAGTCAAGGTAAAAACATGAACATTGAGCTTAGAATGCTGTAAATTTAGCAGGTCGCTAACATTAAAAGAAAGTACCGCGGGAACAGAGGTTACAGAAAATAGAAAATGTGCAGTGCAAATGAGTTTTCATTGTAATGTATTTCAAACCCCGCAAGAAAAGGGCTTTTTTAACAAGGCATAAAATGATCGTTTTTCTGGACCTACAAACAAAACATAAGAACATGTCATCACTAAATACCAATTAAGATTCTGTGAAAAATTGGAAGAAAATGTCAGCCTATACCTTAAACGTAACAATAGTAATTCCGCGCGGCCTTTTATCTACCGTTAACGCAAAAATCAGTCACATCTGTGTTCACTTAAATAGAATAGGACCAGTTTTTCCCGCAAGCATATTGACTCGATGTTAGGACACAGGAGATGTACAAGAGGGTTGAATGAGCTGCAAAGAATGGATTACAAAGAGCTAATCTAAATAAATGATGCCTGTGGTGTCAAGTTTGGTTTAAGTTAAATGAATTTTTACCAGCCGAATATCTGTATCCTGCAGTGAAATATTAACTTGCTTTTGTGCATGAGTACAGGTAAGTAGTTTTCGTAATTTTCTTGTCAAATCGGTAAATTTTAAAGAAAGATAAACTGTTAGTCTGGAGAAAAGACTCCAATGTACTGATGAACATCATCTGGGTTTTGTTTCTCAGGAATTCCTTAAATAGAAGACGTCCATTATAGTTGCGCTTTGAGGGGGGAAATGGTTTTGTTTAAATAAAAATGATGCCTCTCTTACGTTTGAAATGAAAAATGATGCTCTCCTTACTTATTGGAAGAGCGTTTGAAAATCAAAGTCGGCCGCTTCAGTTTTTGACCGTCAAATGTTTCTTGACAGTCAAGCCCTGCTCATGTCCAGTGGCTGTGGAGTTTTTTTTTTTTTTTTTTTTTAGTGAACACATATTGCAATTTCCAATCCTTCCAATGAACTTTGTTTTGGACGTACCACTTAAAGCTCTCTCTTAGAGCAGACTCTACCGCTTAAAGCTGATTCGGTCCCCAGTGGATACCAGTGGCTGTGGAGTTGTTTTGATAAAAGGGAAAAAGTAAGCCAATTTTTATCTATTTATTAATATTACTTATTGCACTATTTACTTTTTTGTTTTCAAAGAGTTAAAAATAAGTGTTCTCAAATTTTATTGCGTTTTAGTACAGTATTTTTTTCCATTGTTTATAGAATAAATATTTTATGTTTATAGTTTATACTAGCTGCCGTGCCCGTTCTTCTCACGGTAGGAAACGAAAATTTTCCTTAGATGTGTAATTCGAATTATCGTGGTTGGAATCTTTAAAAAAATTGTGGTTTAATCTTTAAAAAAAAAAAAAAAAAAAAAAAAAAAAGCAAAATTTATTTGACTCTTGACGTAAAGTTTGCGTCATGAGTACTAACCTGGCATCATAGCAGTATTATGACTCAAAAACTACGTCAGTGTCATTCACTATCAAAAAAGTGAAAAGCTTAATGGTTTGGCAGAGAACTCCTGGCTTTCAAAATGTCTTATTTCTACATCATACTTTTTTTTAGGTTCAAGCTGTAGCATTAAATACCTAAGACACTACATAAAATGGACAAACCGTTTATTTGTTTCCGAACATGTACTATGTAAGGAAGTATTGTAATCATGAAAAAATTCGACTTCGAGATTTTGGCGTATTTACACGTTTTGAGGTCTTCTGAATTCATTTATGGTATTTTCAAGAAATGTTTTTAAAACAGCTGTGTACCCCGGTCTTCATACGGGAAAGAAGCGAATATTTTACTATAATCATATCTGCAATGTGACGAAACAGAATTTTATTTTAAAAAAGTTCAAGAAATCACCTCTGTTGAAATTACGGCGGGAAAATCACCTTGTGAATTACGGCGGGATATATTACGAGTTAGAATTACTTTTCGTTTAGTTGGTTGTAAGACAACCGTTGAAAAAGGTTAAACACTTTTAATTTCATGAAATATTTATTAACGTGGTATATTGTGATTTATTCATATTATCCTTACAATCTAATAATACTACCTATTACGTACATGATACTATCTATCTTTGCTTCTCCCTCTTCAAAACTCGCTTAAAAGAAGCAGCTTAGATTATTTGGGACCGATGGGATCTTTTGATTCTATGGCGATTCTTTTGCAATTTACGCATTAACATAAATAATAATCATTTCACATAATCGTTGCCATTAAGGAAACTCTCCATATATATTTAATTTATGCAGAGTTTTATAAGATTGGCGTATTTAGCACCCAAAAAAATTTCATCTCACCGTGGGGAGAAACTATCCAAGGGGTGCCATTTTAAATATCCATGGACCACATGTTTTCTATCGGCGAAAGATCCGGAGAGCGCGCCGGCCAGGGAAGCAATTCAATCTTGATGACGAATTCAATCTGGTGATTGACGAGACCCTTGGACAATGCGTGCCACGTGTGGCCGTGCATTATCCTGCTGAAATATGGCTGTTGGCAAGCCCTGAAGGTAAGAAAGGACAACTGGCCTCCAACACCTCGGAGATGTAGCGCTGGCTGGTTAAAGTACCGGCAATGCGTACTAGAGGAGTGCGAGAGAGATATCCGATACCGCCCCATACCATAATACCCGGTGCAGGACCAGTGTGACGGTGCATAATGCAGCTGTTCAGCATCCTCTCTCCACGGTGTCTCCAGACTCGAATCCGACCGTCGTGGTGTTGCATACAGAAGCGTGATCTCGTCAGTAAAGAGAATTTCATTCCATTCTGTCGTCCACCATCCTTCTTTCCATCGCACCATTGGCGGCGGAGACGTCTGTGGGTTCCGCGTCAGAGGTAGACAAAGCAACGGACGTCTTGCGGACAGACCATTCTGCTGTAAACGACGTCGAATGGTAACGCGCAGACACTGGATGATGCGTTACAGACTGAATCTTGCGTGATGACTGTGTGGTACGTGATGTGACTGAGCGGTTCCGTCACTGCCATGCGTACAATCTGCCTGTCATCACGTGACGTGGTGCACTGAGGTCGATGCGGTCGAATCACGTCTGTCCGTCGTACCCTCCTGCACCAACGATCACATATCCGCATCACAGTTGTTTGGTTTCGTCCAATACGACGACCGATTTCCCTGAAAGATAACCCACAATCTCGGTATGCCACTATCCTTCCTCTGTCAAACTCGGATACTTGATCAAAAGATGATCGTTGTTTCCTACGAGGCATAATTTATCGTTTTTTTGAAAAAAAAAGCAAGAAAAACACAATTGCTGTACTTGAAAACCGTCGAAATCTCCAAGCCTTAAATAGCGCTTTGAGGTGGCGCCACAGGCGCGCTTGATGTGCGTCTGCGCTGAAATTCTAATCATTTGCATATCTCACCTCAGCTAATGCATGTTGTAAATTTCATATTATTTGCATGCTTCCTTCAGGGTGTTGCATTTACGATGGCCAGCAGTGTACATACCCATTAATTTAATCTTATTTATTTTGCTTCATGCCTTTATCAAAATCTTTTATGATGTTGAATTTCACTTCGATAGATATTTGCTTTCGATTTTCACTAAACAAACTTCAAAGTAAACAAAACTCATAAATAATTTAAAATATCCTCGTGTAATAATCGACCTCGATTGGATTTATCGGAGGTTAAAATTCTTACTCAAGTTCAGACAAAAGAACGTATCGTTTATCAGTTTCGGTGATAAAGGAATCCTTAACCATTTTTTTAAAGAGGGGGAATCAAATATGTGTCATCCAGGAAATGCCAACTGCCCTTACACCTTACGAGAAATGCACTTTCTCATTATCATAGTGCTACATCAGCAAAACGAAACTTAGAAGACGTTCTTTGGCAGAGGCGTGGTCCAACCACATTTTACCTCGACTTTCTTTGTGTAACTTTCAATGTGTGTGCATGAGTTGGGCTTTCTGATGCATCGTAGAAAAAAAAGATATCGTAGTAGAGAGAATTATTGTGATGTAAGGGATAATTATTACCATCATTGTAGAGAGAATTATCGTTTTAAAGGATATCGTAATACAGAGAACTTACATTAATCTAAAGGGAATTCAGCCGGGACTATGAAAAAATATCGTAATAGAGAGAATTTTCGTTATAGAGGATATCGTTTTAGCGTTTAGGATATGTTTTTAGGATATGTTTTATAATTTTTGTGGATTTTCAAAAACTTACAAAGCCACCAATGGTATTTCTGAATTTCATCACTGTCATGTCTTGCTGTTTCATTTAAAAAGTGAAGAAGACTTTCCATAGTCTTTTCATTATTCAATTTTAATATTTAAACTGCTGTAAAGATATTTTTCAATTTTGTCATTATCGTGTTGTGCTGCCACTTGCTGTAAAAATATTTTTAAATTTTGTCATTCTCATGTTCTGCTGCCACTACCAAATGTATCCTGATGAAGTGAGCCCCCATTTTTTCTGTTTTATAATTTTTGTGTATTTTCAAAAACTTACAAAGCCACCAATGGTATTTCTGAATTTCATCACTGTCATGTCTTGCTGTTTCATTTAAAAAGTGAAGAAGACTTTCCATAGTCTTTTCATTATTCAATTTTAATATTTAAACTGCTGTAAAGATATTTTTCAATTTTGTCATTATCGTGTTGTGCTGCCACTTGCTGTAAAAATATTTTTAAATTTTGTCATTCTCATGTTCTGCTGCCACTACCAAATGTATCCTGATGAAGGGAGCCCCCATTTTTTCTGTTTTATAATTTTTGTGTATTTTCAAAAACTTACAAAGCCACCAATGGTATTTCTGAATTTCATCACTGTCGTGTCTTGCTGTTTCATTTAAAAAGTGATGAAGACTTTCCATAGTCTTTTCATTATTCAATTTTAATATTTAAACTGCTGTAAAGATATTTTTCAATTTTGTCATTATCGTGTTGTGCTGCCACTTGCTGTAAAAATATTTTTAAATTTTGTCATTCTCATGTTCTGCTGCCACTACCAAATGTATCCTGATGAAGGGAGCCCCCATTTTTTCTGTTTTATAATTTTTGTGTATTTTCAAAAACTTACAAAGCCACCAATGGTATTTCTGAATTTCATCACTGTCATGTCTTGCTGTTTCATTTAAAAAGTGATGAAGACTTTCCATAGTCTTTTCTTTATTCAATTTTAATATTTAAACTGCTGCAAAGATATTTTTCAATTTTTTCATTCTCATGTTCTGCTGCCACTACCAAATGTATCCTGATGAAGTGAGCCCCCATTTTTTCTGTTTTATAATTTTTGTGTATTTTCAAAAACTTACAAAGCCACCAATGGTATTTCTGAATTTCATCACTGTCATGTCTTGCTGTTTCATTTAAAAAGTGAAGAAGACTTTCCATAGTCTTTTCATTATTCAATTTTAATATTTAAACTGCTGTAAAGATATTTTTCAATTTTGTCATTATCGTGTTGTGCTGCCACTTGCTGTAAAAATATTTTTAAATTTTGTCATTCTCATGTTCTGCTGCCACTACCAAATGTATCCTGATGAAGGGAGCCCCCATTTTTTCTGTTTTATAATTTTTGTGTATTTTCAAAAACTTACAAAGCCACCAATGGTATTTCTGAATTTCATCACTGTCATGTCTTGCTGTTTCATTTAAAAAGTGATGAAGACTTTCCATAGTCTTTTCATTATTCAATTTTAATATTTAAACTGCTGTAAAGATATTTTTCAATTTTGTCATTATCGTGTTGTGCTGCCACTTGCTGTAAAAATATTTTTAAATTTTGTCATTCTCATGTTCTGCTGCCACTACCAAATGTATCCTGATGAAGGGAGCCCCCATTTTTTCTGTTTTATAATTTTTGTGTATTTTCAAAAACTTACAAAGCCACCAATGGTATTTCTGAATTTCATCACTGTCATGTCTTGCTGTTTCATTTAAAAAGTGATGAAGACTTTCCATAGTCTTTTCTTTATTCAATTTTAATATTTGAACTGCTGCAAAGATATTTTTCAATTTTTTCATTCTCATGTTCTGCTGCCACTACCAAATGTATCCTGATGAAGTGAGCCCCCATTTTTTCTGTTTTATAATTTTTGTGTATTTTCAAAAACTTACAAAGCCACCAATGGTATTTCTGAATTTCATCACTGTCATGTCTTGCTGTTTCATTTAAAAAGTGAAGAAGACTTTCCATAGTCTTTTCATTATTCAATTTTAATATTTAAACTGCTGTAAAGATATTTTTCAATTTTGTCATTATCGTGTTGTGCTGCCACTTGCTGTAAAAATATTTTTAAATTTTGTCATTCTCATGTTCTGCTGCCACTACCAAATGTATCCTGATGAAGGGAGCCCCCATTTTTTCTGTTTTATAATTTTTGTGTATTTTCAAAAACTTACAAAGCCACCAATGGTATTTCTGAATTTCATCACTGTCATGTCTTGCTGTTTCATTTAAAAAGTGATGAAGACTTTCCATAGTCTTTTCATTATTCAATTTTAATATTTAAACTGCTGTAAAGATATTTTTCAATTTTGTCATTATCGTGTTGTGCTGCCACTTGCTGTAAAAATATTTTTAAATTTTGTCATTCTCATGTTCTGCTGCCACTACCAAATGTATCCTGATGAAGGGAGCCCCCATTTTTTCTGTTTTATAATTTTTGTGTATTTTCAAAAACTTACAAAGCCACCAATGGTATTTCTGAATTTCATCACTGTCATGTCTTGCTGTTTCATTTAAAAAGTGATGAAGACTTTCCATAGTCTTTTCTTTATTCAATTTTAATATTTAAACTGCTGCAAAGATATTTTTCAATTTTTTCATTCTCATGTTCTGCTGCCACTACCAAATGTATCCTGATGAAGTGAGCCCCCATTTTTTCTGTTTTATAATTTTTGTGTATTTTCAAAAACTTACAAAGCCACCAATGGTATTTCTGAATTTCATCACTGTCATGTCTTACTGTTTCATTTAAAAAGTGAAGAAGACTTTCCATAGTCTTTTCATTATTCAATTTTAATATTTAAACTGCTGTAAAGATATTTTTCAATTTTGTCATTATCGTGTTGTGCTGCCTGTTGCTGTAAAAATATTTTTAAATTTTGTCATTCTCATGTTCTGCTGCCACTACCAAATGTATCCTGATGAAGGGAGCCCCCATTTTTTCTGTTTTATAATTTTTGTGTATTTTCAAAAACTTACAAAGCCACCAATGGTATTTCTGAATTTCATCACTGTCATGTCTTGCTGTTTCATTTAAAAAGTGATGAAGACTTTCCATAGTCTTTTCATTATTCAATTTTAATATTTAAACTGCTGCAATGATATTTTTCAATTTTTTCATTCTCATGTTCTGCTGCCACTACCAAATGTTTCCTGATGAAGGGAGCCCCCATTTTTTCTGTTTTTATAATTTTTATAACTGCTGTAAAAATACTTTTCAATTTTGTCATTCTCATGTTCTGCTGCCACTACCAAATGTATCCTGATGATGGGAGCCCCCATTTTTTACTTCCTTGTACGTAGTATAAGGAAGTAATGTGATTCCGTAAAATTTTGGGGGCCAAATTTCGACAAAAAAAAACGATTTTGACTACCTGTAAATTTAATTTTAAGAATTTTTTCGATGCATCTCATCGTAGGCTAGCATGCACGATCATATTAACGCGTCTGCAACTCATTTTGACCAGCGGCGAGTCTTCTGTGGTCAGGTTTTCCATGCCGTCTGTATGTACGTATGTATGTAACTCGCATATCTCAAAAACTATTGGTCGTAGAATGTTGAGATTTGGTATTTAGGATTGTTCTATGATCTAGTTGTGCACCTCCCCTTTTGGTCGCAATCGAATGTATAGTTTATGTACAGGACCGCCGAAAAGATTCGAAATACATTACACTCTATGGGCCGAAATTCATTGAACTCGCCTAACTCAAAAACTATTAGACGTAGAATGTCGAAACTTTATATTTTGGATAGTTGTAACATCTAGTTGTGCACCTCCCCTTTCGCTTCCATTCGACTGGATAGTTTATCTACAGAACCGCCGAAAACATTTGAAATACATTACGCTCAATGAGCCGAAATTAATTAAACTCGCATATCTCGAAAACTATTAGGCGTAGAATGTCGAAACTTCATATTTTGGATAGTTGTAACATCTAGTTGTGCACCTCCCCTTTCGGTTCCATTAGACTGGATAGTTTATCTACAGAACCGCCTAAAAGATTCGAAATACATTACGCTCTATGAGCCGAACTTCATCAAAGCGTTTTTTAGAGGTATTGGGCTATTTCAAACGAGTCAGAAGTGATATATGCTGTAAAGAGTTAGAAAATGAATTTCTCCATTAAAAAAAGTGTCTTTATCATTTACAGTTCTGCTACAGGAACACTCAAAAGATTTCCAATACATTACGGTCAATGCAATTTTAGGGGCATTCATCCATTTCAAGCACAATACCGTCCTACCACCTAAGTTAGGTAATAGTCAGACCACGGTCACGTGCCTCCCTCAAGAACTATGCCAAAAGTCGCCAAGCTTGGCGACTTTTGGTGTACGTGTGTGCATATTTAACTCTCAAAGCTCAAAAAGTATTATGAAATTTCATATATAAGATTGTTGTAACATCTAGTTGTGCATCTCGATTTTTGGTTCCAGTCTACTGGAGAGTTTATTTACAGGACCACCGAAAAGAATTTCAGTGCTTTAATGTCTACGGACATCTTCAATATAATACAATTGTAGACAGTCATTGTTTGGTACATGCCCAAAATCTCGCCGTCTGTCCTGGACCTTGGCGAGTTTTTCCAAAATGTCGCCAAATTTGGCGATAGTCAGTCATTTGGTCCATGCCCAAAGTATCGCCATTTGCCATCGTTCTTGGCGAAATATCGCCAAATTTGGCGATAATCTGTCATTGTTGGTCCATGCTTAAAATCTCGCCAAATGTCGTTGACATTGACGAGTTTTGCCGAAATATCGCCAAATGTGGCGCCAAAAATTATTTCGTATTTTGTATAACTCTAAAACTTTAACCTGTAGAATTTTGAACTTTTGTATTTAGAGCTATATTATAATATCTAACTGTTTTCAATATCTTTTTTGACAGCAATTGACTGGGAATTTATTTACAGGGTGAGCCAAATGACTTTCAATACATTAAGGTGTATGGATGCATTCAATTCATTGAAAGTCTGTGGTCAATGAGTACTTTGGCTTGTGTGTTTAAACTTTTATCTGTTTCCCGTTTTTCTTTTAAATATATCCCCCTTTGTTATTTTTAGATACAGAAGAATTTCTTAAATTTGGACTGCTAATTTACGGAATTTGAATTATCAAGACAAAATTAGACCTTAAAAAAGCAATAAATCCATATTTGAATGAAAATGTTTTAGATTTAATTAAAAATGTTTAAAAGGATAGCATCTTTCTAATGAGCAATTTCTCCGATTATAACGATTTTTTTTTTTTATAATGCTACAGGATTTTTATGATCTGGAATTTTGTGTTATGCAGAATCGTTAAAGTCCCTTCGATTTGGAATTTGAAAAATTCTATTGTATTTATTTAAGGTACTTTCTTTGTTAGCACATATTATACTTATTTCAGGATGATTTAAAAAAAAAAAAAAAAAAAAAAACTTTGTTTTAATGATTCCCATAAATTAGAGGCTTTAAAATACTAAGTTAATTGAGCTATTTTGATAGATTTAAAATGCAGCCACATTTTTGATAAATTTACGTACTGCAAGCTGTCTTTCACCAATAAGTAATTAATAGAATATTGATATCTGCTTTTTGTGTGTTTTATAAATTTAAGAAATACATTATGTTATAAAAAATTATATCATTATATTACTTAATTTCAGTTTTTTCTTCTAACATACACTAAAAGCATATAACTATTTCTGAAAAGGTTGTATTGTATTGTGTAATGGTAAACCCACATGAGGTGTATTTCGTATTGCTTATATAAGGGGGGGGGGGGATCTTGCACGGTTGACTTTCTTAGTGCTTCTGAAGCGTATTTACGTTACATCGTGAGAAAAACCGTCCAAAACTCTGAATTTTTAGATTATCAGCCATCCGGTAGACCAGAACCCTGGACCTTTATACTTCAGTTATCTACCATCTTCACTATCTTATCAACTCGGCTGGGGTGGGCACAACATCTTGTTTTAGATGCCATCTCCGACCTTTAAATGTCTAATACAAAATATAGTGCATGTATAAATTTAGATTAATTAATCAAATTTCTATCTGAAAAGTATTGAACAAAATTTTAAATCTGGTATTTAAAGGAATACAAAAGAAAAGTGAGAAAACCTAAGATTTGGAAAAAAAATTGGTCTTAAAATTATAATTCACTAATTTCAATAAATTTTATATATACATGAAGAGTAAAAGAATTATTATTAAAACTAGTTAGTATGTAAAAACTAAGATTTATTTTCCTTTGAATACTAAATAATAATTATTATTTATTAATTATGTGAGCTTTCTGAAGAGAAAAAAAATCATTGAAATATTAATTACATATTGAATTTTTGAAATAGAGTTAATAATGTTAGAAAAATAAAGACTTAAGTTAATTAGAAATAGATTCAAAATAGTAGAGGAACAAAATACTTAAAAAAAAGTTAGGAAGGAGTTTTACCAAAAAATACTTAATTATTTTTTAATTCAAAGTCTTAACTATTTTTAATTATTAATTATTGCAAAATAAATTACAGAAAAAATAAGTAAAGTATATAATAATATGTTATTATTTTTTAAAATGAAATAAAACAAAAACGACAGTGCCACAAAGCTCATCTCGCAAAAGTGCAACGGCAGGGATAGAAGTCAAGTCATTTGGTCAGAAAGCGGAAGCAAATCGTACTAGCTATCCAGGACCAAACTGGTTTACGATATCAGTTAACTTGTACAAATCTTGTCACGGATCTACGTGACATCTGGGATAGTTGAGAGTGAAAAGCAAAAGGAAACAAATATTATTAAAAGAGTGACTAATTTAAAACATAAGGGATAACATTCAAAGGGAAGAATGAACAGAATTATTATGTGTGTATTAAATCATAGATTGAGATTGAGCACTGAGTCATTTCCCTTTAGATTTATTAGGTCAATTCTTTGCATCAATTTTGTCCAGAGCATATTTATAACAATTTGGAATACTGTAATGAAAATTGATGATTAATTGAACCCCCCCCCACACACACACAAAAAAAAAAAAGTTAAGAGCCTACTTATCCTTAAAAAATTCTCTCACTTTCGTGCCCGGCTACAGCACTGTATTCATACTCCCTCCCTTCCAAACAAGATCATTTTCCGTATTTTCTTATGTGGGTTAAAGAGTTCCCTCTTTGAACTGGATTAAATAAATTAAAAAAAAAAAACGAGTTTTCCTAGCTTAACCGGCTACGCCGCTCGTCGAATTTGGTACCGATTAAAATTATATATTAATTGTAAAAAATTCCTTAGAGCGGATTCCAAGATCCAGAAGAGAACTTTTAAAAATAGAAAAGCTAGCTGTAAATATAAGTGCCGCGAAGTTTTACGGTTGGTTGGTTGGGGCTGGCTGCGTCACTCGTAGAACTGTCCTTCTATATCAATGGTTCCCAACCGGGGGGTCGCGACCCCCAAGTGGGTCGCCATGTCGTTTTTCGGGGGTCGCCGCAGACCTCTTTTGTAGGAAATGAGTAGTAAACTATTTTCACGTTTCTTTGCCTTTAGACACCCTTTTCCCCTTTTTTCTTTTGAAAGAAAAAATCCTTATTCTCGTCAGGGGCTTTTGTATCAAAGCTACAAAAACTGACGTCGGTGAATCTAGGAGTGTTAACTCATGCTTCAGAACCTATGCATTAAGACAGAAGAATCGGAAATAGGAACTGCAACTAATTTAAAGGAGGTAATTAGTAGCCACCTTGAAGCCCTTGAATCTGAAATTCAAAGATATTTCCCAGAGTTCGATGAACAAGAGGTTGCACTCGTGCAAAATCCATTTCACGTATCTTTAGATGTCACCGATCTTCCTGGTGAAGTGCAGGGTGAATTTTTGAATTCGCAAAATGACTCCTCCGCAGAAAAACCGTTAACTCGATCAAGAGCGGATTAAAGGGGGCGACCGCCCCCTCCCCCGAGATAAAAGAAATTAATGTAAAGATCCTATTTTACTTAAAACATGGAAAAAATACAAGTTATAAATCTCGTATAGTGGCATTAAAAAATGATATATTTAAAACACGTCGAGAAAAGAGATTTTGCATAATAAATTTAAAAAATGGAAACGCAAAATTCAACATATATCGTAATGTTAAAAATGCGTGTCTCGCCTCGCGTCCATCCCTATCCGTGGGTGCACTTCTGTACAGTTCATCGCTGTAACGCAAAGAAGCAAACATCCAACTACTGGACGACCCACTACTCACTCTTCCTATCTTTCAAAATCGCAAAAATAGGTGCCGATTTTTGGGGCCGCACTGTGCGACCCCTTACTGGCAGCAGAAAAGCACATTGCGAGAATGGCAATTCTATGCAAATATGCAAATTTTTTAAATTTATTATGCAAAATCTCTTTCCTCGACGTGTTTTAAATATATCATTTTTTAATGCCACTATATGAGATTTATAACTTGTATTTTTTTCATTTTGTATGTTTACTTTCCATAAAATGGATGTACATGTCAATCTTCTAATTAACCGCCCCAACTGACAAAGTAACCGCCCCCCCCGACAAACTTGCATTAATCCGCCAGTGAACTCAATTTTCGGTGTTCTGTACTTTGCTCATATCTGATAACTTCTAAGCTTTCGTGTCAGATGCTAACAGCCATTTGCATACACTTACCTGCGTGAAGTTGGATTTTCAACTCTTTTGCAGATTAAGACAAAGCCAGTAATAACTTAGATGTCTAAGATGACATGCGGTTGGTTGGCTTTGACTAATATTCAGCCAAGAATAGCCAAACTTGTCAGTCAAATTCAACCTCCAATCATCCTAATCAGTACGTATTAAAAAGATATCAATTTTAAATCTCAAGATATATTTTTTCATTATTAATTTTTTTATTGGTCACACATGGCAGATGAGGGGGGGGGTCGCGAAAGCTTTGAAAAACCTAAAAGGGGTCGCGATTAAAAAAAGGTTGGGAACCACTGTTCTATATGATAAGATCTAAAAATGTTTCATAATATATTAAAGAAAATTAAAGTGTTTAGATAATTTTTTTTTAATCAGAAAATTCAGTTTTATAATTCTATCACCTTCGTTCTATCATGGAGTAAATTGAGTATGAAGCATACACGAAAGTAGTAACAAATTTTATGAAGCACTATTCAAAAAATTTTGGAAGTTAAAAAAAAAATTTGGGGGGGGGATAGTTCAGTTTTTATGACTGTCGTGAAGAGTGAAATTGCCTGCTCTGGTGGATTTATACAAGATTATTTGTTTCTAGGGATGAATTGTGAGCCTGTTTTCACTTATTTATTTTTCGAATAAATTGTGCTGTTACCTTGAATTTCTGTGAATGTAAAATGTATTTATGCTGTGAAAAACTATTATATTTACCATTTTATTGCATATATTTAAAAAAATAATGCTAATCAAACAACCATTTTCTATTGATTATTTTTAGGTTTTTCATGATTATTTAGAAGAGAGCACGATCATCCCTGAATGATATATCTTTCTATCTCATGCAAGCTGTCGTTTTAGCTTTATACATGTATATTTTATTTTGTTTTGTAATTTGTATATCAGGAATAAATAAAATTTACTGAAATGAACCTGCCTCTTTTATTTATTGTATGCATGTATATATATATACCTTACGAAAACCCTTAACTGGTTAAAAGTTTGTGACTCAGCATTTTACTTTATAGCTATGAATTCCAAATCAGAGTCTAAAAAATAATGATATCAAATTTTGAGTGACGCCCTGGTGTGACGTTATAAGATTTGATTTTAAATTCCATTACAATTATTTTTGTTGTTTTCTAAATATTTACACTTTCAAGTGATGCTTTTAATTATCAGATACGTTTTCGGGTTTTTTTTTCGGGTGTGGCTGAGTACTCAAAAACTGGAAGGCAACATAACTTATAAAAATCGATATAATGTATCCCTTTTTGAGGAGTAGGGGAGGAGGAATGGACCCCCTTTTGGCATAAAAATGTTCACATATAAAAATAAATTGAAGTAAAAATGGAAAAAAATAAATTTATAAAATCGAGTTAAAAATTTTTGCCGTTACGAAACACAATTAGGAAAAAATATTAAGTTAGTCTTCGCTCCATAGATGAACCTCAACTTTCTCAAGGTCATCTTTGAAATTTTTCTCAGAAAATGTTTTTCTCTGTACCTTATATTAACTCATTTCAATCGTAGCTGCAGCCCCATCAGCAACCCCCTGGCTACATCCCTGTGGGTAGGTAGTTGGAGGGTTACCATATCTTTTAACTCTCATGTGCCCAAATGTTTATTTTTCACAAAAATAGTTGAAATTTGAAATGCTGGAGTCTACAACGATAAGTTAGATTTCTATTTCTGCCAAGTAAAAATGAAATGATTACATTTTTATTTCAAAACAAATAATATAAAAAAAATTAAGAAAATTCCTACTTAGGTTAACAAAGAAAAAATTTATTTTAATTACATTTTAAATAATTATAAATTAATATAAATATGTATATACGTATGACAGTATCACAATATTAAGTGGCAAAATAGAAAGTGAATTTCCTATTTCTCAACCTAGCACATCTAAATCTATATCGACATAGCAACAAAAGCCCCTTAAATCAATTGTGTTCAATTAACATTTTTCAAAGTCTCGCACATCTCAATGAGCAGGTTTTTTGTTTACACTGAAAATCCCCAACGCTACCACAATTCAAGCTATCATGCTGAAACATCTTTGTACGAGGATTGTTCTTCGGAAAAAACATTTGGACATTATTCTATGTTACACATTTTATTTTCCTGCTAAACTCATGTACTTTCAATGCCATTTCATGTTTTTCAAATGCATGCGATTCTGCATAGTAGTAATAAATTTATTCCTTGTTTCAAAAGCATAAATCTTTTTATGCGAGCAAAACTCGACAAGCATGGCATCCTGAAAAAGTTTTTTAATTAATAATTAATGAACTAATATTGAAAAAACCATATCAACATCAAGTGTCATCCACTACAAGTTTAAAAAAATGTATGTAAACTTGAGTGGATATAAAAAAAAGTATTTTATTAACGATTAAAAATTTTAAAGATATATAGAGTATGTGAACTAATAGCAGGAATTGAATAAAAAAAGGCCCCGGTTTCCTCAGTTGGCCAACATTATGTTCAAGGAAGAGGCGGACCACCTAAAACAAAATATTTTAAGTCAAACCCAGTGCGCAACTCTTTGTTTCACATGCTTTGTATGAAATGAAAGCGGTTTGCTCAAAAAGTGACCGCAAAATGCAGCTTTCAATTTTTTTTTTTTTTTTTACATGAAATTCTGTATTTGTCGGAATTTACTAAGGAAAGTTATCTTGAATTCAATTTCGGCTTAAGTCTTTTATTTCAGGTATTTTTTGCAAAGCTCACTAAAATAAATGGGGGGACAGACAGTCGCCCGGTCAAATGTTAAAGTTGTTGGTTTTTTTTTTTTTAAATGAGTGCACTTATGTGTGTACCCTACTCTTAGTTACAGATAGCACTGCTTGCCTGGAAAAAAAAAATTATAAAATAATTCACATTCCATTATTAATAGTAAACAAAATTTAATGCTTGTAGGTTTTTGACAGTTATAACTGGTTAAGCCTCTGTTATATGGCAAAAACCAACATTTAAGAAGAAAAAAAAAGTTATGTCAAAATTTTTTTAGATATCTTCATTAGCTGTACTACACCCTTTAATATCAATTATAAAACTTAGAGAATAAATTCTGAAAAGAAATGTTATTAAATGTGTCACTTAAGGCTGTTCTACCTGAAAACGGAGGATTTCGGTTGATTTTCGACCAAGATAGGGAGTAAACTTATAATCACATAACTTTGAGAATTTTCAGAATGTTTCCTCTAAACCTAGAATAAAAACTGACATTGCGATAAAATTTGAAAAATTATTTATTTTTTTTAAATATTATTAAACTTGACACTTTTTTAGAGAAAACGCTATTTTCTCGAATTTTACCCAAGATTAGAAATAAATTTACGATGATATCATTATGAGAATTTTCAGAATGTTTCCTCAGAAACTAGATTGGGAACTGACATTGAGATAAATTTTGAAAAACAATTTAATTTTTTTTTAAATAGTGAAACTTGGCACATTTTCAGAGGAAAACGTTTTTGATAGACTTTCACTACAGATAAAAAATAAACTTACATTCCTAGAACAATGAAATTTTTCAGAATATTTCTTCGGAAACTGTACTATAGAGTACTGCAAATTTAAAATCTGAATAAGCAGTCTTCATAAAAAGAAAGAAGGAAAAACATTGTTTGTTAAACTGAAATTCAAAATTGGCTGACTGAAAAATTTTCTTTCAAAAGTAACTTTGAATTATAAATTTATAGATGTATTTAAGAATGTTTTGGGGCCAAAAATGTACTGCATTTTGCTTTTTACAAATTTTATAATTGAAACTCGTAATTGTTTATGAAACCTAATGAACATGACTTCTGATCAAGATTTAAAATAAAATTACAGTAGAAAAGCTACTGAAAAATTTATAATGGTTCTTCTGAAACTACTTTACGATGCTTTATGAACATTAAGTTTATAGGAGCAATTTAATTTAAAAAATAAGTAAATAAATGAAGATGATATTTCAGACGGAAATTCAAAGAATTTCAGCAGTTTTATCGCGTTTCAATCGAATTTCATTTGAAAAAATCAACTCGCGCTGATCTCTAATACTTACTACAATATTTTACATCAAGAAAAGTCCATTTTATCGTTTTAATTTTAAAGTTATAATTATATTTCTAAAATTTTTCAGAGAAATTCTAAAAAATACAGCTAACAATTGTGTCCATTACATGAATAAAGATGGCGTGACATGTATGCTTGGACCCCCAAACCACCCATATTTCAAGCTTTTCCCCTAGTCTCCGATTCGACTTTCGCTTGTCAGGTTAAACAGCCTTAAAAGAAGAAAAAATATATAATTTCTTGTCCATTCAAATAGCTGAGCCACCCCGAAAAATATTCCTGCGTCTACTGGGGATTCGACAGGGGCGGATCCAGAAATTACTCAAGGAGGGGGCAATTTTGTACCTCAAACAGGGGGGTTGAATGCACAAAATTATTTTATAATTAATTAATATAATCAATTATACCAATTAATGCAATTAATTATTTTATTGATAAAAATATATGAACGATGATTAAAAAGGACAGGGAATAGTACCCGCAATACACCCCTTAGAAAAAGGCTACTTAATTTTCATTATACTTTCATAATATATTTTAACAGATTTTTGGACTTCGCCCAGGACGAAGCGACTGCCCTCCCCTTGGATCCGCGCCTGGTATTCGAGTGTAACTCTATTTTAATTAATAGTTAAGAACTTTTTTAAAAATAATTTTTTGGGTAAATTTTTAAACCATCTGTTCATTTAAAAAAATGAATTTATCAACCAATAGAAAAAGAAAAAAGGGACGACTGCAGACTGGTATCCCGACAGCCATATTTTATTTTTCATTAATTTGCATTTGGTTTAAAACTAACCTTAGTTAACTTTTTACTATAATTCTTAATCAAATCAGAATTATGTTTTTAAGTTAATTAATAATGAATATAACGGTTCTATTCTTTAAATGTATTGTAATTTACTAACTTGCATTCAGTTTAATGTAATCGCAATTGAACTTCAGTGAAAATTATTAATTAAAAATTAATTTCTTTATTAACCTTACGATAATCTAATTACTTGTTCTATTGTTTTAATGCAATGTAATGTATTAATTTTATTTAATGGAATTGTATCTGTCAGTTAACAACTAAAATAATAATTAATCTATGTTTTTAATTAAATTACTTAATATAATTATTGGTTCTTTATTTTAATGTAATAAGTCAAACGATGAAATAAGGGGAAAAAACCGTAATATTGCTTCTGGAATACTTCAAGTTGTACTAAGTTATTTTAGATATTCACTTTATGGAAATAAATTTTGATTTCTTACATTTTTCAACATATTTTCTTTTTAGGGGGGCGATTTCCCCCCCCCTTAAAGAAAATTAAAGAAAATGTTAGAAATCAAAACTAACATTTTTCAAAATTAACATTGGCGAAAAACACTAAAGTCAAACGGACCGGGTTATGTCTATGGGAAAAAAATAAGAATTCCTAAAAAAATTTCTAAGTCCCCCAAATTACGCGTGTCTCATTAATATATCGCTAATTATTTATTATTTTAACATTAATTAGTCTAATTCATTACGGGGGACACTTAAGGTTGTACCAAGTTATTTTAGATATCCACTTTCCAGTATTACTGAATTAATAATTGATGAATATTAATCAATCGGCATAATCAACGTATTAATAATTGATGAATAGTAATCAATCGGCATAACCAAACGAATTGTTTTATACGTCGCTAATTAACAACTAAAATAATGATGAATCTATGTTTTTAATTTAATTAAGTAATATAATTATTGGTTCTTTGTTTTAATGTAATAAGTCAAACGATAAGTATAATTTTTAGAAACACACACAAAGACTGCAGGAAAAACGTCAATATAACATATTTATTTACCCAGAAACGTATACATGCAAGCCAAGTAATTACATATTATTTTATCATTGGCTGCACGCATAATGCGCATGTTCAAACAGATAGCCAGGTACGCTTCCTCCTAGGCACACAGTTGTAACGTTGTAACTTAATATACCGTCCCTTTTCTCCAGCTTATGAAGAAATTTCGAGATCGGCAGTGCGCATGCGCTGGCTGGAAAGGTGAGAATTTACTTTTGCTCTGCTATGGGCTCCTCTTTACGTTCAACAACAATAAACAAATATCAGGTGACTATTTTGAAAATGTGCTGCCACCTATCGGCAAAAGCATAGCGGCATCTATCGGTGAAGATACAGACGAACGATGTAAATACTGGAATACTTTGAAGTTTTCATATTTTAGCTTACAGTTTCAATATTTTAAATCAGTAATTATCTATAAAAAAAAAGTAAATACTACCAGCATAAAAAAAATCTAAATGATTATTGAATAGAATATTATTAAAAAAATTACCAATGTTTAAAAATAAATAGTTAAACAATTTACTATCCAATTTATTATTTCATTAGATTATTTTTTTCAAAAAATAAATGAATAAATAAAATAAAATAATTTTTTAACATACTGTCAACAGATAAGCAAAGTTTGAGGATGAAGAAATAATGGCAGAGCCGGATATAGGGGAGGGCAAACTCCCATAATAGGCATTTTTAATTCAAATTTAATATTTTATCTTACATTCCAATATTTAAATAATAAATTATCTAAAAAAAATATATATATAAAAAGTAAATACTACCACCGTAAAAAGAAATATGTAAATAATTATTCAACTGAATATTATACAAGAAATTAAAAGTTTAAAAAATTATACAAATATAGTTTTATGTATAAATTCTAAGTAAAATTTAGATATTTGTCTATTGAAAAAAGAAGTGCATGGTTTAAGTTCTGCAATTGCCTTTTTGGAAATAAAGCCAATCAACAACAAGTGATCATAATCAATGATTAGAGAAGCTATAATAATTTATTAAATATAAGATAGTAAGGGAATTCCACGTGAAATCATTTTGACTCAGTAGTTTTTTAATGAATTTTTAAAAATAAGAAAAACTACCAAAATACTACTATTTCCTAATACTAATGTTTTTTAATAACATTGTATTCATTTTCAATTAGCAATCAAAAATTCTGACAAAAATTTATACAATGAAATGAATGCACATACTATGAATCCATGCTTGTTTGTTCAAAAAATAATTGTTGTTAGTGCATTTTAATAAATTAATAATAAAAATAATTATATAATAAAATTAATTATTATTTCCACAATGGTATTACAATTTTAAATGCCTATTTTAGACAAAAACTACAAACTTTTCTACTTGTCATTGACAAACGAGAGTGCAGCGAATTGGCTACAGTAAGCACTGTACAGCTAAAATAACTTTAACTATAACAACAAAACTAATAATATAGTATGCCCTTATTATATTGTGCTTGTCAGGAGACAAGAAAAATGCACAATATAAATGGTGGAGGGGGCGGGGAAGGTGACAGGTGATATGATGAAATTTTTCTTTTATGATCGCATGCATTTAAACTATACTAAAATTAATAGCATAAATACTGCAATAAATGATAATTATACTTAAGCGATAAACATAGGAGTTTAATTTACCTTTTTAAATTCATGTACTAATTCTTTTTGGAAATAAAGCCAATCAACAACAAGTGATCATAATCAATGATTAGAGAAGCTATAATAATTTATTAAATATAAGATAGTAAGGGAATTCCACGTGAAATCATTTTGACTCAGTAGTTTTTTAATGAATTTTTAAAAATAAGAAAAACTACCAAAATACTACTATTTCCTAATACTAATGCTTTTTAATAACATTGTATTCATTTTCAATTAGCAATCAAAAATTCTGACAAAAATTTATACAATGAAATGAATGCACATACTATGAATCCATGCTTGTTTGTTCAAAAAATAATTGTTGTTAGTGCATTTTAATAAATTAATAATAAAAATAATTATATAAAATTAATTATTATTTCCACAATGGTATTACAATTTTAAATGCATATTTTAGACAAAAACTACAAACTTTTCTACTTGTCATTGACAAACGAGAGTGCAGCGAATTGGCTACAGTAAGCACTGTACAGCTAAAATAACTTTAACTATAACAACAAAACTAATAATATAGTATGCCCTTATTATATTGTGCTTGTCAGGAGACAAGAAAAATGCACAATATAAATGGTGGAGGGGGCGGGGAAGGTGACAGGTGATATGATGAAATTTTTCTTTTATGATCGCATGCATTTAAACTATACTAAAATTAATAGCATAAATACTGCAATAAATGATAATTATACTTAAGCGATAAACATAGGAGTTTAATTTACCTTTTTAAATTCATGTACTAATTCATATTCCACTTCCTGAAGAACCTATCCCAAAGTCATTCAGATTTGATTTTTACCTCATAACTTATTTTTCAGCAAAGATCAGTGAGAGAAAATTAATTAATTCTATCGCTTTTATGTAACTGGAGTTGTATTTTTCAAATGTACTGTATGCTTCTCATGTAAAGTAATGAAGAAAAGGAGTACAGAAAACAAAATTAGGAGAAATAGAAAAAGTGCGATATATCGAGGCATGATATGAGTGGGTACTGTAATAATTGTTATAGTACAGTGCGACAAAAAAGCTTTTCTTAAGGAAATAAAAAGTTAATTCAAATATTTTTGACACCAGTTAAGCGTTAAGTGATGCAGCTGCATTTAAATAAATGCTTTAATTTGTTACAAAAATTTTATATATCAGTAGGGGGAAGAAAAACAGTCATTTTTTCCTGAAGACCGAAAGTTTGCCAACTTACTGAACAGTTTTGCCATTTTCTTTTTAAAGCATCACATGGAGGAAGCTGATGCTTGTTGCTCTAAACAATAGCAAAAAGCCTTTTTAGAGTGTTTTTGGTTCATATTTATATGATTTAATGGAGGACAATGTCATTCATTGTCAGAAATTTTTACTTTTTAAAAACATTTAAATGTTTAAATCAAAAAAGGCCAATTTAAGCAGAGGTCCAGTTAAGAGGGAGTCTACTGTCAAAGTGTTAGGGTTGTTCAATCAAAACAATTGTTAATGCACTTAACGGAGTTTTAATAAAAACAGTGATCAATTCCGACACAAGAACTAATGAGGCATTTCATGATGACGAGAGTCATGTGTACCCGAACCGGGTAAGTCTCAGAAGAGTAGATTTGCTGAATGCCATAGTCACTTTACGTGGAACATTTAAGGAGACCAGTGTAAATGTAATTACAGTGGAACCTCCTTTAACAGCCACCTCTGAACACTGGCCACATGTCAGTGGTACCAAACACATTCCATACGATTAACATTAGAGATAACCACTCAAAAATGAATTCGAAACAGTGGCCACCAGTTGGCATCACGAAAGAAATCTTAATAGTCACTCAAATGCACTTTTCAATCCCCCCTCCCCTGCCAAAGAGTGAGCAATGTAAACTTTATTTGCCACACCATAAAATAAACTTACTACTAATATCCAGAGACGCAACTAGAGTTTATGTCACCTGGGGCAAAACTTAATTTTGGCTTCCCCCTTAGTATTTCGCAAACCTTAATTTTGGGGCACCCTTACTTGGAGAACCATAAAGGATTTTGGCATCCCCCATGTTATGCGAAGGCATAACATTTTTCAATCATGCTCTGGAAAAAGTACAAGTATATGCGAAGTTTTTAAGATTCTTCAAGTATGAAACACATTTTTTCCCCCCCCAAGTTCCCAGAGTTCTTTCACCGGGACCGCACAGACATTGAATTTTCAGAGAAGGGATCTTCAGACCACACTGGGTGATATCATATTTCTGTAAACAACGTAACTGCGATGCAAGGATAATCTTTTCGCCAGGCACAGACGGTTTCGCAGGGATAATCTTTTCGCCAGACACAGTCAAAAAACTCATAATTTTCAGGTTTACAAGGAAAAGGGAACCCCCATGTGAATTTTTATCTCTATTGGCTACAATTGAAAATATGCAGTGGATACTGTGACTTTGTGCCAAAAACATAAGAATTAGCCAAATTGGCGTAAGTCAAGCGATAGAACTTCGGTAACGGTTTTTGTCAGTTGCATTTGAAATTTCAAAAAAGCAAGCCAGGCCTCTCGGAAGATTGAAGGGTTTGAGACCTCTGTCTCACTCTCCTGAAATCGACCGATGCCTCCGGCTGGATGTCTGTTTCGTCGCTGTTTGAAGAAATTAATGCCTGCCACTTCTATCTCTGCCCAATATTGAAAATTACTAAATTTTTCAAAGAAAACTTACAGACTGCTACTACTCGACTATTCATTCTTCCCAGCTAATTATGTAATCTACATTATTACATGTACTTGAATTTCGTTCACTTAAAAAGATCGAAAGTCACTCTCCTGAAATCGACCGATGCCTCCGGCTGGATGTTTTCGTCGCTGTTTGAAGGAATTAATGCCTGCCACTCGGAAATCCCTGCTGATGAACATTTTGAAAATTCTTTCATCTAAGTTATAAGAGTTCCGTTGATAGTCATCATTTCGTCTGAAATCAACTGTTCCGCAGATACATCTATTCCCTCGTTTAGGAAATATCGCCTACTCCTGCTGATGAAGAGTTTGAAAATTCTTTCGTCTAAGTTATGAGAATTTCGTTGATTACAAAAATCATTTCTTATAAGATCGAACTATTCCAGCTGATGAAGAATTTTGTGGTGCACCAACTGTATACGAAATCAAAATTAGAGAAATGAACTATCAGAAGAACGCTAGGCCATCGCAATATCGTGGACTATGAACTATGAGAGGAACGCTAAATTATCGCAATATCGTGGACTTGGTGATAGCATAGAAAGTCTCACAGACTTTTTGAGACACCGTAATATTGTGGACTGAGTGACAATGTATCGCGAAATTAGTGAAACTTGAGAATTATGAACTTCGAAAATTTGTAAAACTGATGCGGGAGAAATTGTGAACTCGAGAGGTATTACTACATCTGCCCCAACATGGTATGATAAATTTATTTTTACCCTATTATGTATATAAAAAGTATTTTAGTGTTTTTGAAATGATTTTTTTAGTGGATTGTGTTGGTATAAGTAATGTTTAAATGATTATAGTACGAAAGGGATTTAATCGTTTGAAGAATTTTCTAGATAAATACTTTCATAAGTAAAAATACTTTTTGAAATAAATTTGTTAATATTCAAAATTGAAGGGTACCCGATATTTTAGTATAATTCTCTGAAATAATTGATCATAAAGTATTAATTATTATTGAATGACATATTTAGGATGTGTTGATAAACTGTATGTGCAATGAATATAATATACAAATAAATAAAGACATGTCTGAAAAAATAGAGTTATTATTTGAGTAAACTAAATTTCAGGATTTAGCGGTATCCTTATGTGGATACATTTCAGGTAAGATTTAACATTTCTCTCATATGCACAGCGCAAAATTTGTACTAACCATTATAATGATGATTGGCTCCCCTTATAAATAAATCTTAACAATATCCTCCCCCACTAAATTATAACAATGGTGCCGTATGGTTGCGACGCCTCGGGTTATTTACAAAATGTTACGAATTTAATTCAAATATAATATAATACAATATAATACAATATATGTATATATACACATGTCGCATTTGTCTTTATTATGGAAAATATTTTTATGTAAAAAACATACATTGTTCGAAAAGACATGTTATATTCATTGCACAGTGTTGTATATTCATCATTTTATATATTTATATATGTGTAAGTGTATGTTAAATAGGTTAACATATTTTTTAGATATCTGATGAAGTGTTGAGATCCTAAATTTGAAACTAGATGAGAATTTAGACATATTTGTGCCAATTTAAGATTAAATCATTTAATGATGGCTGATAACAAAATTTTGGAGGTTAGTTTAGCAAGCAATTTGAAATTTTTTCATGGTAATACCGATGAAAATGTGAACTATTTTTTGACACAGATCGAGGAGGTGGCTGCTTTAGAAAAGTGGAATGAAACAAAAAAATTATTAATCATTAAACTTAACTGCAAAGACAAGGCTTTGCATTATATTTCCAATGATCCTATTGCGAGCAAGGCTAGCACAGCAACTGATCTTAAAGAGTTGCTAAAAAATAAATTCTCTAAAAAAGAGTCTTTTGCAACCATAATAATTTCTCCAACCATAATAACCCAGCATAATTTCTCTTCCATTTCTCAGTCACCAAATCAAACTGTCACTCAGCTTGCTGAAAAAATAAACATTGAAGCTGATAAATATTTAGGAATTGATGAAAATTCCACAAAAGATATAAAATTGCTTGCTAAAAAAATCAAACTTAACAAATTTTATGATGCACTACGTCCCGACATAAAAATAGAACTCATGAAGCGTAATCCTAAAACTTTTGATACAGCGATAGAATGGGCAAAAAATATTGAAAACGCATTGAATGATCCCCACTACCATGCATATCATGCAAATTCAACAGAATTGAACACGGTGATAACAAATCAAATTCAAACTAATCAACAAATCTTGGAACTAGCAAAAACTATTGAAAACATATCAGGGAACAAAACGGTAAATAGCATGCAAGTACAGGAAAACATAAATAATTCGGATGAGCAAATTCGAAGAAACGTATATTGTTTAATTTGTGGAAGAAGACACTTCACTGTCAATTGCTGGAATCATCCAAAACATTTCAGATATCCTCACAGACGTTTCAATTCTCATTATGGGGTCAGAACTTTACAGAGTGATAGAAGCACTCGCTACAATAACACATCTAATTTCAACGACAATTACAATTCTAATGCGAATCGATATATGCATTCAAGAGTTATACCCAGAAATAATGCTAGAAGTAATTCTGGGAATAGGTACAGAAATCATCCCTACAGACGAAATTTAAACTATTAGCGGGTTCTTGCGAGTTCGAAAACTACAAGAGTAGTCATGCAAGAACCCAGAATTCACATGAGTATGCAGTAAAAGACAATAGAAACAAGAATACACAAACACTAGCAGACTTTACTCACACTAGAGAAACGAGAACGCAAGAAATTAATCAAAATAATAACAACAACTTATTTGTCATATCATGCTCTTCCAACAATAATAATTTACCAATTATCAAATTAAAATTCGGTCAAAACTCTTTTGAAAGTCTTCTTGATACAGGTGCTAATTTAAGCTTAATTCAGCCAAGTGCTTTGGAAATAATCAAAGAAACATCTAAAGTTGATTATATATCTCGCTCAGTAAAAATTCACACTCTAGGAGACTCAACAATCCCATATTTATCCGCTGTCAATATTAAATTCAAAATAAAAAATAAATGGTTCCAGAATCAGATTTTTGTTACTCAACGCAATTGGAATTCTAAGTACAATATAATCTTAGGTTATGATTTTCTGCAAAGAAATAAAATATTGATTGATACAGCAAATAAAAAACTAATTATGGAAAATGAGCATTTTGAATTTGAAGACTCTTCTCCCACACTTATGCATGCCCCAGGTAGCACAAAGATATTGACAAATGTCCACCGATATCGGGCAATATTTTGAAAGTCTCTGAATGTCATACATTGAATTTACGACATCTGCCGATATTGGCAGATATTAATTAAAAGTAATCCTTTTTAAAAACATTTAAGAGAATTTCTTCAATTATTTTATAACCTTATCATTCAGAAATAACATCCTAATGTTTTTTCTTTTTTATTTAATCCAATTTTTTAGCGATATACTCATTTCAATGTACTATTTTAAACATTGGTGAATATCAGGGAATATCGCAGAAATGATATTCTGTTTACAACATTGGTGAATATCAGGGAATATCCCAGAAATGATATTCTGTTTACAACATTGGTGAATATCAGGGAATATCAAAGAAATGATATTATGTTTACAACATTCAACTCGCGCATGCGTACTAATCGTTATTCTTGGCGGGCGGGAGGAATTTCCAAACATCAACAACGTGGGAAGTCGGAGGGTCGGAGTCGCCATTGAACATGAACTTATTCAGGATACATTTTGCTGATCGTCATGGCAAAGGATATAGAATTATCTTCTAAAATGTAAGTACATCTTTTATGTTATTTAACTGTCATTTACATTGTTTTTTATATATTGATATATGTATTGTTTGTTTATATGACGATGCAACAAGGAATATGCTGCACATCAAATCAGTATTTTTTTTCTACAATTGTGTAAATATTTCGTGAAAGGTGTTTATATCTGCAATTTCTATGTTTGCGATATTTTGAAGGAGAACGTAAATCTATTTGCCGTTGCGGACATTATGTGAAATATTCTTGTACAAGTTTATTGTGATTGTTATAGTGCACAAAAAATACTGAGTTATTTTTGATATAGTGCACACTAAAAATATAATATCGAAGCTTGGGGGGGGGGGGAGTGATTTCAGCTTCTTAGAAGCAAAGAAGTTTATCTTCATCGCAGTTTATATCAGAAGTTTTAATTTAGTCTCGGAACATATTTCTATTTTTTTTTGGGGGGGGGGGCGAGTGTAGAGCTTTTGAAACGTTTAAAGCTCAACTTCATGTGTTTAAAATTAATGTGAAGAAACACAAAAATTGGCTCAGTACCTGAGCCCAAGAATTATATTCAATATTAAGTAGCTAAGAAAATTGGAGGAAATACAAATTATTTTTTTTTTTTTTGTTCAGTGGTTAGTCTAGTAGTTCGCAGCGTACTTTGAGTTTCATTTTGCCTGTGATATACCATCATTTCAGGGTTGGGTTTTTGACTTCAAAAACTGTTTTTCGACATGACAAGCATCAAAAACTGGTTTAAACCCTCAAAAACTAATCCATAAAAGAAAGAGAACAATATGCAAACTAATTATGCACTGTATTTACATTTTGCATTAAACTAAATGCCTAATTAAAATTAATTATATTAAAATATAACAATTATACTAGCACATAAGTTGTGCTCACTAAGAATAATTAGTTTAATACCATTTATATAACAAATTTATAAATTTAATGTATACAATATTATATATAAAAATTGTATATATCTGTGGCACAGCCAGAAATTTATTGTGTGTGTGATACGGGAGTGAAGAATATACTTCTTGTATGACAAAAAATATTGCTCATTAGAGGGGCTTGCGACTTCCCTATCCCCCTTGGCTATGCCACTGATATATGTAATTAATGAATAATATTCTGCAGTTTTTTAAAAATTTCAAACGAAAGTATGGGTAAACATTTCCTAGAAGAAACATAAAGTTTATTTTTGGTTTAATCTAAATTGAAAAGGCTTTAAGGAATAGCCAATAGCATAGCAGTTTCACTCATTTAGACTAAAGAGATAAATAAAAACATATAAAACATTATTTAATACGGCGGATTAATTAGTTAAAATTTTTTATTTGGGAATACCTTATTCCCCCGTACATGATATATATTTCGGTTACACACATAACCATCTTCATCGAAGATGGTTATGTGTGTAACCGAAATATATATCATGTACGGGGGAATAAGGTATTCCCAAATAAAAAATTTTAACTAAAGAGATAAAGATCAGGTCGTTTTAACTATCAGTATACTAAAGTTTTCCATTCAAAATAGAATTAGTAAAAAATTTTGGACTTGAATGCTATGAGTAAGCACATCCTTACAAAGTACATAATGGTCTTACTTCTTAAAAATAAATAAACCTGATAGATGTAAACAAAATAAGCATTTTTTACTGATTATAGTGCTTTATTTTTCTAAATATTAATTGATTAATTCATTGCAGATATTAAAGTACAAGCTATTTTGCAATAAAGTAAAACACTTAAAAGTATTGTTTATTTTTCCACTCAATATTTGAGGTTTTTGACATGATGGTTTAAACCATGGTTAAAAATGTCATGCGTCAAAAACTAGCCAAGCCTGCATCATTTGTTTCCATCACATAACTTTTCCTACTTTAAAAATCTCAATTTTTTTTCTGCTGGAGCCCAATCATGACCCACAGCAAATTTTAGTTAATGAAATTTGTAACACATTGTATTTGTAACAATTTGTAACACAATTGTATCTTGATTATCAAATTTATAATTTTAGAAAGGTTGGTCACGAGATATTTTGATATGGAATGCCATACCTAAGATTTTATTTTGTTGAGGACTGTGTATCAAATTATAACGTAAGTTTCGTCTGTAAGCTAAGTAAACAGTCAGATATTCGGGGGGGGGGCTGGCTTACAGTTGCCTTAACCACCAGCCTGGCTGGATACGTGCCTTAGTTCGTTATATACTTGGTTTGCTATAAGAGTTCGACTGTATAGGAGAGATGAGAAATGATGATCTATCATATAATGAAATATGGTTATTTTTCCCGTGGTTTTCTCCAGTTGTTGTAATGTGAATATTCCTTTAAAGTTCTCGGCCTAAAGGCATTCTCCCCCCCCCCCCCTCCAGGGGTTGCATTTCAGTTTTTCATTTGGTTGTGCAACTGCACCCCCTATTTGCCACCCCTGATCCCCCCATTACGCAGATAACCTTTGTAGTTTTGCTGTAATTAAAAGCAGCCTTGTGGACACTATTAACAGAGAATTGCATAATCTAAAATTATTCGAACTCAGTTACAGACAGCGCTCGAAAGTTGCAGTTGTCTGCTTACCCAGGGCAGTCAGATTTTTAAACGGGCAAGTAAAACAAAGAATTCAGTTGCCCTTAGGGCAACCAAAAAGAAAAGAATTTTCTTTCATGGTAATTATCAAAAAGAGTAGAAAGAAAGAAACTACTATTGTTTTATCTTCAGTGTGCTCGTTTCCTATTTGTTTACAAGCAGCCGATCACCGTCAAGAGAATTCTGCCATCATAGTCAAATCAGACGTAGTCAAAAATCCATTTTTCATAGTAACAGCCGCAATTAAAAAAAAAAAAAAAAATTGTATAGCAAAAGTTGCATGGGCAACAAACTGTACTTGGGGGCGACCAAAATAATTTCAGAGATTGCCCGAGGGGCAGCACAAAAAGAAAACAAAACACAAGATTCTACCCTTGGTTACAGACATTGCGGATAAAAGTTATTTGTAAAAATATTTCATGTTAATGTACGAGCTATTTTGCTTCAATATTGTCATTTCTAAAACTTTTTGTTTTGACTTCACCCTCTTTTTAATTAGTTTTTCTTTCTACAGAAAAAAGAAGTCCTCCCATGTTAAGTGTGTCCTTTGTGACACAGCTAGAGTGAAAGAACCTGAAAGCTAATATCATAGGTTTCCGAAAGACCCAATAATGTAAGTGTTAATTTTAGTAATAGTATACCATGTGTTACTCATCTTGTAATGAAGCTATCAACAAATTCTTTATGTATGGTAATGTACAATGTAGGGATGCACCGAATATTCGGTATACTGGCAGTATACCTATTCGACAGTATACCGTGACGGTTCGGCCAAATACTTAAATATTCGACAACCGAATAGTAAACAAATTTAAGTATTCCCAATTAGTAAACAAATACATATTTTTTATATCAAGAATGAAAGATATAGTATAGTACCATAGTACTAAATTGATTCAAGTTGTTACAAATATCACATGTGAATAAGCGTTAGAAACCCGTATAAAGTCCTCCTACCAATGCACCCCCATCCTTGGCAGATAGTCCTAACGTAGCATTCCACAATCACACAAAAAAACAATATCCCAATGAAATTAGTTTTAATGTAAGAGAAAACACTCAGATGTTAAATTTGAATTTTGTTGCTTTTTCAGATTTTCTTAAGTCATGACACATTGTATTAACCTGTGCTATTACTAACTGATTTAAATTTGAAACAGTAACCAGGAAAAAAAAACTCATAACATTAAGGTAATTAACTCCTAAAGTAATCAATATGCTTATTCTTGATGAATGAGAATTCATTTGTGGTGAATAGTCACTGTTATGCCATAAAAGTGTCATTTGTTACTTCGATCATGTGATCTGTCTCAACTGTATTTTTACTTTCCGAACATGTACCATGTAAGGAAAGTATTGTAATCATGAAAAAATTCGACTTCGAGATTTTGGTGTTTTTAGACGTTTTGAGGGCTTCTGAATCCATTTATGCTATTTTTACGAGATGTATGTATGTATGTGTGTGTGTGTATGTGTATGTGTTTGTGTGTATGTGAGTGAACACGATAGCACCTGAACGGAGCATTCGATTGAGCTCAAATTGGATATATATGTCATAAACTACCGTCGCAAGACCGGTATTGATTTGGGTGTGTATACGACTTATAGTTTTTCTACAGGGCTACGACAAAGATTTCTCTTACACTATGGCCTATGGGGGGAAAATTCTTGAAAGTGCGCTAGCGTTTAAACGGCATATTCGATTGAGCTCAAATTGGGTATATATGTTATAAACCGCTATCTTAAGACCGATATTAATTTGGATGTGTATAGGACTTAGAGTTCTTCTACAGGGCTATGACAAAGATTTCTTTTACATTCTGGCCTATGGGGGGAAATTCTTGAAAGTGCGCTAGCGTTTAAACGGTACCTTCGATTAAGCTGACGTTGAGTATATATGTTATAAATCACCATCTTAAGACCGGTATTAATAAACCAAACCATTAATAATTTCATATGTCCGGCATTTCTCTTGGCAAAAAAATTGCTCGTCTTGGCGGACTGCTGGGATAATACGCAAGTACCCTAAAATTTATCACTAACAGTCTGTTATTACTTTTTTTTTTCTCTACCAAGTCTAAGCAAATTTTGGGTGCCACTCAGGGGCGTAGCCAAGGGGGGGTTTTAGTTGTGTATAAGAATTATAGTTTTTCTACAAGGCTACAACAAAAATTTCTTTTATAATGGTATATGTTGAGAAATTCTTGAAAGTGTGCAAGCGTTTAAACGGTGCATTCGATTGAGTTTCAATTTGGTATGTATGTTTGAATTATTCATCGATTCAAATTTATTTAAATGCTTGGTAATGATCTTAATCCTAAGTGTTCGGAAAGTCGAGTGGAGTCACTCCAGATTTTTTATATTTAAATTCTAGATTTCCCTAGAAAAACAATTTTATGGAAATTTACCTTCCATGGCCAACTTAAAATTGGTACTTACGTATTATCCCGGTGGTCATTCCAGCCAAACTATTTTTCCGTCAAATGAGTTGCCAAACTGTTGCCCCAATCGTATTCAAAACCATTAATAATTTCATATGTCCGGCATTTCTCTTGGCAAAAAAATTGCTCGTCTTGGCGGACTGCCGGGATAATACGCAAGTACCCTAAAATTTATCACTAACAGTCTGTTATTTGTTATTACTTTTTTTTTTATCTACCAAGTCTAAGCAAATTTTGGGGGCCACTCAGGGGCGTAGCCAAGGGGGGGTTTTAGGGGGGTCATAACCCCCCATGAGAAATTTTTTGCCATACAAAATGTATATTCTTCACTACATTATCACACACACGTATACATATATATGAGTTGTAGTAGTCGTAACCCCCCCCATGAAAATTTCTGGCTACGCCCCTGGTGCCACTAATAATACTTAACTCAAACTAAAACCCAATCTAATTAAGAATTATTGGATCTTGGGATCAAACTTGCTAGTTAGTATTGTTTCATTAATTAATTAAAAAACTAGTATAAAACAGCATATCATACCATTTTGATACGTTTTGAAATGAGCAATGTATTTTTTAATTAATAGTTTTTCAAATATCAATGTTTAAAATATTCATCAATTTTATTTATTTTTTACTGTCAGAGTATATTATTTTAAGAGTAAAAGAGAGTAACAAAACGTCAAATCTGATTCTTCCGCTAATTATTAATTTAAAAATGCAAGATTTCCCGATTTTGATGGGGAAATTAATAATTTCATTCTGATAATTTAAACCTTTCAGCCAACCATGTGGTTAAAATATTTTAGCTAATTTTATCGTGTAGCAATTACATGTCTGAAAAGCTTTTTTTTTTCTTTCTTTTGTAGCTGCTGCTGCTTTGAAGTTTAAGGACAAGGAGGTTTTGGCAAATATGTTTGGTCGAAGTTTAGCTGAAGCACCTGATTAGAATAAAAAAAGATTCGTGTTTCAGATTGTTCTTTAACATTTGATATTGTGGACAATTATACTGAAAACTTATAAAGATAATTTTGTTTTTAAAAATAAAATATGAAAATCTGTTTCATGTAATTTTTTGGAAAGAAAACTTAATTTGAAGTGTGTTTATAATTAGGGATATTTATAATATTAAAAATGTACAGTACTAATTTTTTACCAGAGTTAATCCTTTTCCAGTAAGCTGTTTAAATTGCATTTTGTTTTGCATGAATTAAAACTTAAATTAGTTTTTAAAATTCACAATTGTGCAATTTTAAGCATTACTCAATTTTAATAGCATTTCCAATTTAATTAAAATCTTAAAATATAGCCCAAAAAAGATTTTAATCCATTTATTCCAAATCAAAATTTAATTATTTTAATATTTTCTTCTTCTCTTGTTTACAACCAATAATATTTGCTTTTCGATCAAGTTACAGTAGAACCCTGATTATCCAAGGTGGTCAGAATCAAACATGCCTCGGATCACACTGACAATCATAATCACAATTACAGTTTTAAACATACTGCAGATCATGTCCAGACTTCGAAACGATTACAGTCAAATGTAATTCCCTATAAGAATGCTATTTCTTAATATTTTATAAATTCTACAGAAATAGTGTAATAAAATTGCATTACTTCAGAATTTTCGGAATATTTGATTTCACTAAGATCAAGATTACTACTTTTTTGCAAATTTAACAGTAACCGGTCATAATCCTTTTAGGAATTAGCCATAGTCGTAATCCTTATCAATTCTTGTAATCAATTGCAGATGGATGTGTAATCATCCGAAGTCTAATCATGAATCTTTTACATTAACCAAGGTGTCACATTGAATATCATGGAGCATTGCATAACCAAGGTTCTACTGTACTTTGAAACATTATAAAGAAATGTATTTAATCACTCGTAACTGGAATTATCATTCACCCCTCTTGTAATTTTTAATGAAATCCAAAGGCTTAAGAGATTAACTTTCAATACAAATATATTGAAAATGAATTCATTGTATCTAAGATGCATTAGTGCTTCATTGAAATTAATATAAATTAGGGGGGGGGGGAAATAACCTCCAATGGCAAATTACATTTTGTGGGAAACGTTTCAAGGTAAGTACAGAGTAAAAAAAAAAGAAATATGAGCATATTACTGGAATTTTTTTTTTTTAATAGCTATTATTTTACTCTAAGAAAAGCTCTATTTATACTTCCTGCCCCCTCCCTTTTCCCTTTACACATATAACAAACATTTATTGTATACTTTGAAATTGGTCATTTCAAAGACCAAACAATCTTTCACAATCTTTCTGAAAAATTCAAGATAACCTGTGTTGACCAAAGAAAAGAGTATGTAGTTTGGTTTAACACTGAGATTGTTATAGCAGAGCTGTAGTAATTAAAAGTATATTGTCTTTGTGGATTTTATGAGTAGTGGCTACTATAAAATCCAAAGTAAATTTTATATTCTATAGGTGATTATAAAATAGCCGCCTATAGTAAAAGTTTCAACTATTTGTTCAAGCTTTTAATTGTACTCTACAATATAAATTGCTGCAAAATTTGAGTATTAAAGGCCTTTACGTTCTCCAAAAGGTGAGTCAAGAATCTGCGTGAAGAACGATCTTTTAGCACCATCAAATGCAAACTCGTACAAAAAAAAATTTCCCAGTCATTAAAAAAAAAAAAATGTTTCCGCTAACTTATTAAAGCATCAGGTCAATATTGTATGCTTGGACTCCTATTTGTGAGGGAAAATTTTGATTGTAAAAGAAATTGGGGGGGGGGGGACTTGACTAATTAATATTTCACATGTAGACATTTTTTTGGTTTGAAATTATAACTCAAAAGAGAATTTTTTAATGCTTTATTTCATTTTAAAGCATTAAAAAATTCTATTTTGAGTTATAATTTCAAACCAAAAAAATGTCTACATGCGAAATATTAATTAGTCAAGTCCCCCCCCCCCCAATTTCTTTTACAATCAATATTTTCTCTCACAAATAGGAGTCCAAGCATACAATATTGACCTGATGCTTATAGGGCTGATGGGAGAAACATGAAAACAATATTCAGAAATGTTGGAAACCAATATTGCTCAATGTCAAAAAATAATATTTAGGAATATCAGAAAAAGATATTCCTGGATATCTGAAAACAATATTCAGAAATGTTGGAAACCAATATTGCTCAATGTCAAAAAATAATATTTACAAATATCAAAAAAAGATATTCCTGGATATCTGAAAACAATATTCAGAAATGTTAAACTGATATCTCTGAATGTCAAAAAATAATATTCAGGAATATCATTTAGGGGGGGTCCATTTAATATTGCCCAATATTGTAATTTTGATATTGGGCAATATCTCTGTGCTACCTGGGTCTAAAAGTATCGGGAAAGTATCGGTTTCTGCTGCTTTCATCCATTTTCACCGATACTTTGCTTTTCAGAAGAAACCGCGCAGGCGCAACACCATTATAGAATCTTTATTTTGGTAATGAGATGAGAGGCGTCGTTTCATCGGCATATTTGTTTGTGCGAGTGTTTTCAAACTGTTTTTTTTTCTTTTATTCTAAACATCGCTAAATGGATGTCGTATCACCAAGTGTGGTCGAAATTATGGACGAAGAACCGTTAGATGACAGTTTAACAGGACAATCGCCTATTCTTCTAAATTATTTTGAATTGGTGCCCAACACTAAATACGCTATCTGCAAAGATTGCAGAAAACAAATGTCGAGAGGTAGGCTATAATTTTACTTCAGTTTTATAAACGTTTATTTTCTCACTGTGTGGACTCGAAAAAGAGTTCATTTATATATATATATATATATATATATATATATATATATATATATATATATATATATATATATATACACACACACACACAATTGTATCTCCCTATAACGAACTCGCTCGGTTCCAGTTAAAAATTTCGCTATAGTATAGAGAAAATTTCGTTGTACAGAGATTAGAGATTTTTGCAGTTATTTCAGCAAATATTACAAAATTTTCAGTTAATTCGATGTTTAAAAGTATTAAATTATGACTTTCAATTAATAATAATTTGGCATTTATTATAAATTTGTTAAACTTACGGTTTCTTACTTTTTATTGTATAAATGAAATGTTCAAAAGTAAAGACAATCCAAGAATTTAGAGAATAAAATATGTAATGCACTTACTTATATTTTACTTCAAAATTCCGTTCTTTTACATTGTTTTGCATTCTGTGATTTTAAGTTTTCATAAAAATATTCACATTTTAAAATTCCGCTGAAAATAGAGTGAGGCATATTTTCTTCCATTAGGAAATCTCTTTTTAATGGCTTTGAAAGGTTGAAGCATTAAAGTTTGATGTGTATTTGGTCGTGAAGTTCAGGGCCTTATTATTATATGGGCAAATCGGGACTTTGCCCAGGGCCCCCGACTTGAAAGGGCCAATATTTTAAATGTTTTATCTGAAATAGTCTTTTTTATATCAAAATTTCATGAAAAATATAACAAATTTCATAGATTGGGGGCCCCCAAATCTATCACTGCCCGATGCCCCTGTTGGTCATAATCGGGCGCTGGTGAAGTGTCTTCATTATCGGAGTCAGTTTCACTTTCCTGGCCTCCATTTTTATCATCTGTTACTCTTCCACTAAGTTGTCTGTTCAAAAATTAAAATTTTCTTCAAAACTAACAAAAAAAATCAAAGGTTAAATCTGAAATATTCGCTACTGGAAGATAAGCTCTTCGGTATATGGAGAATGTTTATAGTGTTATTTAAGCCTTAAAGTTACGTTTTTATGAAAAATTTCGTTATAGGGAGAAATTCATTGTAAGGAGACTTCGTTATAGGGAGTACTGTATATACAGGCTTTTAATATCGTTGGAGAAAGTCTAGCTCTTGATATAGATTTCACGCTTAAGAGACATGCTTTAGTTTTTTTGGTTTTTTTTTAATGGCGCAAGGACATCTGATTCGGCTTGGGTATGATATAGATATCAAAACTGATGGGGGAGACGGTCCTTAACATCGTTTGATATTTCAGGGGATGACCACCTTTAAAGTGTTAAAGCAGGTATGGGCAACCTTTGAAAAGTTGTGGGCCACACTTTAGGATGTTAGCGAAGTCGCGGGACGTATAATTGGGATTTATATAGGATATGAATGGTTTATACGAAATTTTCAAATGTTCAGCGGGCCGGCGATTGCCTATATGTGTGTTAAAGTGTAATATTTCAGCCTTCGAAATACGTTTGAGGAATTTGTTTCTATTTAGCTTGTAGAACTTCAGATACATAAATTTTAATATTAGTCAGCCTGAAATATTTGAAACCGAAAGTAGCATTCTGCTATCGGGAGTGAATCGTATTTCTGTGCATGCAAACAGGGATAGGGTTTGAACCAAATGACGTTTGTCGGACATCCACCTCCCCCATGGTGCCCCTCTGCAAACGTAAAAAAAGGAGCCCCTTTTGTGCTCTAGATTAGTGGTTCCCAAACTATGGGCCGCGACCCATTGTTGGGTCACGGGAGCAATTTCGGTGGGTCGAAAAGGGTGGGAAAAAATAAACTTTAGTATTTTATATATATAGTAAACTATACTATTTCATATAGCCTATATTGGTTATCGTTATGTAGTAGTGGGTCGTGAAAAAAAAATCTAGTTGAAGATTTTTTGAAGAGAAGGACAAAAAAGGTTGGGAACCACTGTTCTAGATCAAGATTTTCTCAGGTTTAGTTCGAAATGCCCCCCCCCTTTCGACGATGGCACCCAGACATTGCTTATCATGCCACGCCGCCCCTGCTCAGAGCTTAGAATTAAAACAGATAAAATTTGTTCATATCAATCACAGAAAAGCATGTTAACAATGATCATAAAAACAAAAACACTGAAGATCAATTTCATTAAATATGGATACTTTAAGTAGCAACTTTTTTTTAAGACTTGAAAATTGAATTTAGCTTATCATTTTTGGATTTTTCTTTAACCTTCATTTAATATCGTCATTTTTAAGCATCTTTTATTTAGACCCTCCAAGGCGCAGCTTGAAAACGAGCAAAAATATTTTTCTTCATATTGTAGCTGTTTTAATGACAAAATTAATGATACTAAAATTATTAATGAAACCTATATGTAAAAACAATTTATTCCTTTTTTGTGTCGCAAAGGAGTTAACTTTTTGGCAGTGATTTGAAAACTGACGACTCCCGTGAACGGGGCCGGATACAACCGACCACACCGGCCCGGGAAATTTAGGTAAACGGCGGCCCACTAACAGTGGCGTAGCCAGGGGGGGGTTAGGGAGGGTCAATCCCCCACTATGAGAATATTTTTGCCATACAAAATGTACGTTCTTCATTCCCTTATCACAAACACATATACATACTATATGAGTTGCGGTAGTCATGCATTTGTGCCCCCCCATGAAAAATTTCTGTCTACGCCACTGCCCACTAACATTCAATTGTGAACACATATTGCAAGCACTATTTGCATTTTATTTTAACATACGTACAAGCATCCCTTACATTTTATTCTAAACACTCATACAAATTATTACAAGCTCTACTTACATTTTATTCAAAATAATGCACACCCGTGTCCATGGTGAAAAAGTAAAAATATAAATGATGGCGAAAGTTATGAAAAAGTCCCAGTTACTTATTCTTGCAGGCAGAGCTGTGATGGAATTTTGAGTTACGGTTTTCATTTTTTCGCTATGAATATGTTTTTTAACAGAAAGGTTTTAAAAAATTTCAATACATATAAATAAAATAATTTTTAGTTCATTTATTTAATTTTCCTCATGCATATAATTAGACTTAAAAATTATTAATCTTACAACGGAACTTTTATCTAGTTCATTTATTGATGTGGAAGTTCGTTTTGCACATTTCTTTGTAAACATTTAAATTGACCAGGGGAAAAAATATTATTCAGCATTAAAAAAATTATCTTATTTCTTGATATATATAATGTTTTGATGGAAGTTTACTGAATCATTCTAGAGAAATTTAAATTATCAATGATGTAAATCAATCAGAAATTTAACTTTCACACAAATATTTAACTTGATAGTTTAAATTAATCCTTAATTGATCTTATGCAGAAATATTTTTTTTGGGTGGACATATGAGTACGATAACTGCACAAATGGTTACCTAAATTCACTTGTGGACACTTATGATAATACTAATAATAAATACAATAATGAAAACAAGACTAATAATAATTCATAAATATTTAGCAAACTCATTTGCAACATAATGCTAAAATATAATATTAGGAAACTCTGAAGTATATTAAAATAAATTTACTAAGAACCACAATGAAATAATAATCAGTAAAAGCCTGGAATAATAATTAAAAAAAATCTATTTAAATTAATATATCTTTTGGTACGTCACACAACCGAAATTCTGCTATTTTGTTTGTCTTTAATTATAATCTTCTGGTTATGGCTCCTGACGAGAGTCTCAGTGGTTTTAATTTCTATTCCATTCATTCTATATCGGCTCATTCCTGAAGGATTTCGACCCAGGAAACGGCAGAATCTGTGAGATTTCATCCCCCTCTTTCTCAGCAGATGAGCATACCATGTCTTTTGTTTGGTAGGGTGGAAGAGAGGAGGGTAGTACGGGAAACTCCCTTCCCTCGCCTTCCCCCTCTCCCCCCCACAGTATAACCGAGTATAACAAAAGAGATTCTCACCTCTCGAAATTCCTTATCTATCTTCCATGAAGGGTGAATGGGTTTCTCGTTCAAAGAGGGGAAAGAAATCTCCGGTAAGGCATTTGTACCAGCGCCGTTCTCCAGTCATATTTATTTTTTGGTACAACTGCTGTACCGCCGGCTTCAGAAGCTTAAGGAATCGTCCTTAAGAAGTGTAAAACTGGGAAACAGCCTAAGGCTGCCACTATTTAACATTCGTTGTGTATTCATAAATTATCAAAAAGTCAATACACCTGTTTTAAGCCCCCCTTTTACTTCTTTAATGTTAAGATTTTCTAAGGAGATCTTTGATTTTTCGAGGAAACACTTCTAGGTATGTATTTTTTGTGGAAGATTAGTTTCTCTTCGCTAGTGCGTGTTTAAAAGTGAGGGCGATTCACTCGAGATACACCACTCTATCGGTAGAAAAATTTGAAAGGTTCTGCAAATGTTAAAATTTCTAAACAACTGGACCGCTAGAAGAATGTAGCGACTTAGAAGAGTGACTAGAGATCTGCACGGGCAGAAAATTTCAAGCCTGGCCCATAACTAAAAAAAAAAAAAAAAAAAAAAATTAGGAACAGCCCAGGCCGGCCCGGCCCGTTCAAAGATCGCAATTCAAGGCCCGGCAAGGCCCGTTTTCAAATCATGATTTAGAGCTTGGCTCGGCCGGTCCAACCCGAACTAATTTAATTAAATTTATTGTTTTAAGAAAACCATATTTTAATACTGCTTATATATGTATGATTATGCTGTATGTATGTATATATATATATATATATATTGTAATAATATAAACACAGTGATTAACTTATATAGCAACAACTTTTACTGAAAAAATGATTAAATTTAAATTGAACTTAATTAGATCCAAAAAATTATGTTGTACAGCCCAGACTACTATGATTGGACATGTGTATACTGGGACCACCTAATTAGCAGCCGTTTCGCTGACTACTTGGCCAGAAAATTGTCTAATACATCGAGTTTGAAATCAATGATTATAGTAGTATTTTACAGCACTGTAAACATATCCATATATTTTCAAGAATTTCTTTTGAGGAAGAAGTACACAATCAAATCTATTTGTGTTTTAGTCTATCAAATCTATTAGTGTTCACTTATGTTTTGAAAGTGCTATCTGTGGAGAAAAAAAAGTGCTCTGTCTGGATGAGAGTAGACGAAATAGTTGGTAGCTGTGTAGGAAATAAGGCGTGTGTTCTTGATTTGAATTCCTGTTTTGATTTTATACGCTTAGCATCAGAAAATGTATGTCACCAACCTCTTTTCGATGAAGGCCCGGTTTGGCACGAAAAAAAAAAAAAAAAGGTCATAGGCTGGTCCGGCCCTTCCCGTTACTAATTTTCATCTTGCATCGAAAGCCCGAGCCCGGCCGCTAGCCGGGGCAGGTACGGACCTCGGGCCAGGCCCGGGCCCATACAGATCTCTAGATTATGAACAGAGCTTTAGAGAGTTGCACGGGCTTGAAAATTGATTCCTGGACCGGCCAGAGCTTCGACGATTCTTGAATTTGTAGGCCCATCCCGGGCCCGTAACACATTTGAAACAAACATCATGCCCCGGCCCGGCCCGTACGGGCCCATAGTTGAGGAGTAAAAATTTGAAAATTCCAGAAATTTAAAGAAATATAAAGACGACCAAATAGATCGATTGGAGATCTGCACGGGCCGAAAATTTCAAGCCGGACCCTGCCCGAGCCCGTATAACCATCACCTCGGCCCGGCGAGGCCCATAGCTAAAATACACTCATGTCCATAAATTAAGGATAATGAAGTTCAGGCAAAGAAAGAGAAAGAAGCAAAACAAATTTGACTTATTTGTAAAGTCTATTTATTAAACAAAAAGTAAAGAGCAAAAAAGATGCTATATGTTTGACATAATTAATAAAAATTGCAAGTTTTACTCCCTTGACCAAATTTCAAAAAAGAACCTATTTACAAAAAACAGTATAACATGGTTAGTAGGATGGTTAATACGGAGTATGTCTCCCGGACGATGCAATACAGGCCTGACAACGCCTAGGCATGCTGAGTATCAAATGATCAATCTGATCTTGGGGAATATTACACCACTCATCAAGCAATGCACTCCGAAGTTCCGGCAGACAGGTGGGAGGGGGTTGACGGGCTGCAATTCGTCGGCGAAGCATATCCCACACATGCTCTATTGGATTCAAGTCCGGTGAGTATGCTGGACAATGCATACGGGTGATATCCTCCGATTGAAGGCATTCGTCTACAATGTTTGCACGGTGAGGACGGGCGTTGTCATCCATAAACACAAATTCAGCACCCATGGCGCCCCGAAACAAACGTACATGTTGTTCCAGAATGACATCCCGATAGATGTGGCCTGTCATTGTTAAACTCTGAACATGCAGGTCAGTTCTGGAACCAAGAATAATTCTTCCCCAAACGAGCCATCCTGCACCACCGTAACGGTGTCTTTCAATGGTGTTCTCTTGGTGGTAACGGGTACCTGGCGCTCTCCAGATGAATGTCCGGCGAGAATCAGACTCCAAACTAAACCTGGACTCGTCGGAAAACATCACACAAGACCACTGTTGCGGTGCCCACAATGCATGCTCTCTACTCCAGGTTAATCGCAGGCGACAGTGAGTTGCGGTAAGTGGAACACATCTGACAGGCCTACGAGCATATAGACCAATGTGCCCTAAGCGTCTGTACACGGTCTGCCTTGAAACTGTCGTACCGGTAGCTGAAGAGAGCTGACGAGACAGGTCTGATGCTGTACTCCGTCTGTTTCTTTGGCAGTAACTGCCAAATAGCGGTCCTCATTCGGCGTTGTAACTCGGGGGCGACCTGTGCTGTAACGTCTACTCACATTACCATCATCTTGGAATCGTTGCCAGAGCCTGGAGATGACACTCTGGGCGATTCCAAGTTCCTCGGATACTTCCAGCTGGGTACGTCCACATTCCAGTCGTCCGATAATTCTGCCACGTAAAACATCATCCAAATGCCTCCTTTGTGCCATAACTATGCGGTTTTTGCACTGAAAGGCTTTCACAGCGCTTGTGAACAATTTTACTTCTTTGCCACCATTCCTTATATACCCCTCTCTTACACTCTCGTCATTGTGACGTACCATCCACGCCATCTGATGGTTTCCTGAATTTGCATATTCTTCTTCAAGATGTGTGTGATCATTCCACAGGTGAAATTTTTATTTTAGAGATCAATTTCTGTGTGATTCTGAATTATCCTTAATTTATGGACATGAGTGTAAAAAAATTAAGAACGGCCGCCCGGCCAATTTCAAAAATCACAATTCAAGGCCCGGCCCTCATACTTGATAATCAAAACAAAACGAATTCCCAGTAGTACATGCATCATTTACTTTATTTTGAAAGTGTTATCTGTAGACAAAAAAAGTACTCCTGTCTGTATGGGAGTAGACCAAACAGTTTTGCAGCTGCGTAGGAAATCGAGCATCTGTTCTTGAATTGAATTCCTGTTTTGATTTTATATTTTATACACTTACCATTAGAAAATCTACGCCGACAACATTTTTTCGCTCAAGGCCAGGAAGAAAGAAAGGCCATAGGCTGGTCCGGTTCGGCCCGACTTCTAGAAAGGTGACGAGCCCCGGCCCAAGCCCGTTACGCGGGCCGTACCGGGTACGGGCCTCTGCCCAGGCCCGGGCCCGTGCAGATCTCTAAGGTCGATAAGTAAATATTTTTCAGGTATTTTACATTATGCAAAGTTATTAATATTAACTTCTTTTTTGGTTGCAGGAAGGCGAAAAAAAAATACACTAGACACGTGTCTGACCTGATCCGTTAATAACAGATTTATAAATCCAGTACCAGTACCCGTACCCGGCCCACAAGACTGGCTGGGCCGGGCTTCCACTGGCCCGGCCGGCCCGTTCAGGTCTCTACAGAGCATTCCCTGTTGGTGGTTGACACTTGAGAAAGGCCACGAAATAGTCCTTAATATTAAGTGAAAAATCGTTTCGAATTTTAATCTTTCATTCGTATATAAGTACTGTGTTTAGAAAACGTCAGACTGAACAAAAGGGTATACTCATCAACACTTAGATCCTGATGTTTTAATTTTCATGCTTGATAGTTTCTCCCCGTAAATGTCTGTGTCCCTAAAGAAGTTTTTGATTTTTGCTATTTAAAAAAAAATCTACATTTTCCAGTTAGTAATTTTTTTTTTCTTCCGGGTTTTTCTGTGTGTGAGAGAGATACAGGATCAAAAGTCTTTGATATACAAAGGGAGTGGGGAGATACGTTTTGCCCCCGCCCAAAGGCAAAGGCAGTCGGTGGCATCAGCATTCAAGGTCAGAACATTATTGAACGTGCCAAAGAAGAAAGAAACAAATGAGCCATGGTTCGGCTTCCCTTTTCTGTGCACCCCTTATCAAAGGAAAGGTCGTAAATGAATCCTCTCATTTTCAACCTGGGTGAAATTGGCTCAGCTGGAATATCTGTGGAGAAAGAAAATAGGAAGTTGACGAGAATGGGAGAAGGAAAATTTTCTTTCTTTCTGTAAAAAAAAAAAAAAAAAAAAAAAAGAAAAAGAAAAAGAAAAAGGGAGAGAATTGGTCATCGTCGGCCCACCGGGAAATTTCCCGGCTTCCCGGTGGGTGTATCCGGGCTTGCCCGTGAACTTTAATTTTGTTGATCCAGAAGTTAAATGATTCATTTTTAAAACATTACACACTATCAAAAGTACGAATTATCAAACATTTAATGATTTTATTATCTATCCGATTAATGAGATAACATAGGATTTGTGTATCATTCTGTTTTGAGAAATGTAATAATTGTCAATATCTAATAATTATTTATATTGTTAATTTAAAAAGTTGAAGCTGTATTAGTATAATTAGTAATACTACACTCTCGTTCCAAAAACTGCCCAGAATACAGATGTAGGTTTAAATGACATTAAATTATGTAAAGTATTGGTATCGGCAGTGGTGGGAAAAACTATTTTTTTTTTTTTTTTGTAGCGAACTACAACTACCGCTACTTTTCGAAAAATGTAGCTAACTACAACTACAACTACTTTTTGAAAAATGTAGTTAGCTACACTACTTTTGAAATGTAGTCGCTACTTCGCTACTTTTAGGAGACAAATTTTGCTAACAGATTCAGTTTGCATTACATTCATATTTAAGGATATTTATATCTTAATTAGAGAAAACTATTGATATCTTAATTAGAAAAAAACTATTGCACTAATAAACAACTACCAGGGGAGTGTTTGAGGAGGGCGGCGGGCCCCCTCAAGAAATGTAAAGCAATTATTAAAAAGGAGCTATTTTGAAACATTTCTTTTAACTTTAGAACAATAAAGTTTAAAATACCGAATCGTCCCCCTCCCCTCGAAATGGAAGCCTATATATATGCTACTGACAACTACTGCTAATTATTGAAGTATTGTTGAAAACTAATTCAGTTTTAATACCTCTATGATAAAAATAAATTGGGAAAGTGAGCTCTGTAAGCATGAGATAAATCATGAGAACCAAAAAAGTAAAAATAATAATAATAATAATAATAATTGGATGTCTGAGCGGTAAACTCGTTAAACTCGGTCAAAACTCGTTTAACTGAAAGGTTTTTTTTTTTAATACGTTTCTACCTTAATTTAAAAAAAAATATTTTATCCACTTAATTGCATCTACAAAATAATACCTTATTTCTAATATAAATAGCATTAAAAATATATATAAATACAGCAGGGTGATTACAGAAGTGATTACATACTTTACAAGGTGATTACATACTTTTTTGTGCTTTTTTTTTTTTCTACATGAAAGCGAACAAGTTAAATATGGGTTCTTTGAAAGCTATCGCAAGCGCAAAGCAAACCTGTACCCAGACGGTACATTCAAACACCCCCGTCCTCGGAAGCAACATTGGCCATTCCAGGGGAGTCTCCTCCGTTGGATGATGGGGGACAGATAAAACACCGGTTTAATATTGGGTAATACCTCACATTTTTAAATTTAAGTTTTCTCAGGAAGAGACGTTCGGCTCTTTCAACCTTGGACTAAACAATGCTATGCTCTCCCTGATTAACATTCAAGTGATGTTGAGAGGGCTTTCCTTTTCGGTGGCGTTATTGCATCGTTTCCAGTCCCTCAACCCCCCCCCCTTTGTCAAAAATTTTTTAACAAAATACCCATAAATTTTCATTTTTTAGCTTAAATATTACGCATTTTAACACAAAGTTATGTCTATAACCCCACCCCCTCCCCCTTGAAAGAAGTATTTATACGCCGCGAATTTTGAAAACAGGGGTCATACAGCGGACCGCAGTGCATGCTGGGTAATCTTGGCGACAGAAGGACTTGGCGATGTAGAGTTCAACTAAATCTGGGAACCCAGACGTCGCCTTAGCCTAATTTCAACCACATTTACGTGCAAACAAACAACACAGAGCACTCACTGTAAAAAAATGCTAGCAACCAGCATTTAAAAATACGCATAATGTTATACAAAAATTTTGTGCTGCAGCACTTAAAAAATTCTAACGTTTTAAGGACGAACTTTTTTATAGCATGCGATCGATGGTAATGCTTATTGTAATCATTGATTAAAAACTAATTAATTCCTTATTAATGAGGATAATAATTGTTGAATAAAATAAATTTAAAATTGCCATAACATTTACAAAAAACACACAGATCAATACCATGAAAAATTACATTTTTTTTGGGGGGGGGGGGCAAAAACAGCGCACAAATTGATTTATTGAGTATGGTAATTAACTGAATAAATTATGGTGTTTTGTTGAACTCAAATCGTCATTCAACTAAAAAATAATAAGAATGATTTAATTTACAGAGTTTAATCCATGCTTCTACTAAACTTACATTTCTTTTTTACTATTTAAATTTATTTGTCGTTTTTTTTTTCTTTTAACTTGAAGCAGAAATGTTGTGCTCCTATATTTAGCAGGACACAAAATATGTGTTATCCCCATCTCCATAGAAGAACTGTTAATATTTTTTGTGTAAGTAATGTATTTAATGTGTTATGTATGCATGTAATTTCAGAATACCCTACAGTGTTGCAAATAAGTTGTGGCAACTTCAGAAAATGCCTTGAGATTAACCCAAATATAATTTAAAAATTTCTCATTTTTAAAAGTTAAGTGCAATGTACTATTGTGAAAAAGTAATAAGACTTAGCCCTGAGCACAGTAGATTTGCTGTCAGCTTATGAAAATTCACACCATTTTCTGTTGTCAGCAGGCCCTGATTATTGCATGGGCATATGAGGTACACATAGCCCAAACACTGACTTTAGAGTTATGTACAAGGGTACAAGACTTAAACCAGCTATATATCTGCCTAGATGATGTGCTCGAGGTTGACAAAAACACACTGCCTGAGGTGGTGTTTAGTATAAAACATCACGGCTCAGCTTTTTTCCTAGAAAATGGCAAGCGCCATTCAAATGACCTATCTTACTGGCCGTTGTATTGAATACAGAGGGTGTTCACATATTTTTGTAACATCCAAATGCACAGTAATCCATAATAGACACATCAGGGGACTTGGGTGGAATGCAAGGGAATAGCTTTGATTCCAGTTTCATTTCTCATTTCATCAAAAAATAGAGCAGTAGATTTAGAGGTATGGAACTTAACACAGTGAAGATTGTTTGGATAAACGGATGGAATTTTTTCTTTAAAATAGGTGTTAAAACATACTTCTGATAGTAATCCGAATTAATTTTGACATTTTTTTCTGCTTTCCTTATTGTAAGTTTTCCATTATAAGAAAATCCAGTAATAACCATAAAAACTTTCCTTGTTTTCTCTAAATCAACTTGTTAAGTCTTTTTCTCCTCTTTTGCGGTAGTAAATCGATCTTTTTCTATTGCAGTCGGATAAATGTATCCAAATTTCATCAATTATATCTACATATTTTCAATTTTCACCCACTAAATAATTTTCATACAACAATCTACACATAATCTTACCTGAGAAATATGTTTCGGCTTTAGGTGATGAAAATCGTGTTTTTCTGCTTTCGTTAACTTTAAATTGAATTTTATAATTTTGTTCACAGTTCCTACAGAGATATTTAAAGATTTTGCGATAGTTCTTTGGGTAGTTGGATTTGCCTTTAAAACATGAGATGTGACTTTAAATTTAATAAGAGGTGTACGTACCTTTGTTGGGTATGCATTTATTGCATTACTTTGACGTTTCTTTCCTTTCATATTAATTACGTCACTTATTTTACATTAGAAATATTAAAACCATGATTTTGACATCTTTTTTTAATAACTCAATAAGAGTATTTCTTTGGATAGTGCAAAACTATAGCCTTCGATCCATTGTTTATTTGTCAGTGACATTTTAAAGCAAAAAATATTTTTAATGCTGCAGACGATAAATAAGACTTATTACAATTTGATGCCAAACACATTTTTATTTTCAAATTAATATTTAGCTTCATGGAGAAAATAAAAATTGTTACAAAAATGTGTCAACACCCTCTGTACTACAGCTTCAGTAGCATCCAAAAATGACTAATCATGTAAGAGTCTTATACAGCAGAAGCAATTCCAAGTCTGGGTCCTGTAGGGAATTCAAAAATTCCCAATACTTATTCAACCTTTGGAGCAGTAGCTATCACAGGTATTCTGTCGGTATGCCTTTTTCCAGTTCCCAGGCAGCACAAAGATATTGACAAATGTCCACCGATATCGGGCAATATTTTGAAAGTCTCTGAATGTCATACATTGAATTTACGACATCTGCCGATATTGGCAGATATTAATTAAAAGTAATCCTTTTTAAAAACATTTAAGAGAATTTCTTCAATTATTTTATAACCTTATCATTCAGAAATAACATCCTAATGGTTTTTTTTTTTCATTTAATCCAATTTTTTAGCGATATACTCATTTCAATGTACTATTTTAAACATTGGTGAATATCAGGGAATATCGCAGAAATGATATTCTGTTTACAACATTGGTGAATATC
>JAWZYV010015456.1:0-89221 GCA_038373885.1 Cheiracanthium punctorium
ATGTATCCAATTCACCTGAAATTTATCGCATGTTGTCTTCCGGATGATGAGGCGACTGAGAACTACCGGTGCTTTTCATCCAAAACCTGGCCCTGGGAAGAAATCGCTTGAATGATGAAAATGAAGAAACGGATATAAAGCGTATTTTCTGCCAACCCACGTGCAAGTATTCAAAAAGAAACCCCGAATTTGGAACTACCTACAACATCAATTGATAGAACTCTTGAAAAAAATAATTGCCATCTATTTTGTATACATGGCCTCTAATCACTCCACCCATCTGATTTTGCTTGCTGTCTAGCATTCTGCAATTGGCTGCAGATTCAACCAGATGAACGTTTATTTATGAAATACGGGTCAATATATACTCATAATGATCATTTTTGGAACAATACAAATCCATATTTTGAACAAGAAATACACCATGAACGAAAATTTTCTGTCTCCGTGTGGTGTGGAATTTGGAATGGAGAACTGGTTGGTCCTGTGTTTTATGAAGGGACACTTAAGCCTCAAAATATCTGCAGCTTATTTTAGATTGCATAGTAACAGATATTTTGGAGAATACACCATTATCGTATGTAAAATGTATGTAGTTTCAACAAGATGGAGCATCTGCACACAAGGCTATAAGTGTAACAAACTGGCTCAATGTTAACTTTGATAAACAGTGGATAGGTTTGAAAGTAGCCACAGAATGGCCCGCCAGATCGCCTGAACTAACGCCGCTCAACTTTTATTTTTGGGGTTGGCTTCGAAGTTTATAATAATCGTCCCCTAAATGCAACTGATCTAAAACAAAAGATAGTCGATGCATGCAAAAATATTAATGGAGAAGAACAAAATATTCACAGAAGTATTATTAGAAGGGCTCAGTTATGTACTGGAGTTGATGGAAAACATTTCGAAAATGGTCTGTAAATTGCATTTTATTTGCATTTGTAATGAAATTTGCTGTTTTATATGAGTGGTACCCTCTAAAAGGTTTATAAAATTGAACATTTAGCAATCGTAATAGGTACTTATTCATTTTCGCAAAAATGTTTTAATTTTAAAATTACATGCATTTACATAATTGTTATTGATTGTTAATTTAATGTATTTATTTGCAGTGAAATGTTTTATAAATATAAGTGGTAGTAGCACAATAAAGCATAAATAAGAAAACAAAATGTGTACATAACAAGGCTCACAGAATTTGCATATTCTTTAGCTTTCCATTTATCTTGTGAAATCTGTGTTTATAAGGTTTTCAATCAACTTCACAGATTTAGTTGTTTACCAAAAAAATGTTAAAATATTTCCTACTCAAGATGCTTAGATCGAAACACATTCCAAGTTGCAAGAGGGAATTTTCTAAGCATATTCGTATTTCTGACCTTATTTGAACATTTTTTCAATTTACACTACTCACTTACCTCTAACAGATAAAGAATTAAAGCCCGTAACCACCTTTTTGGGACACCCTGTATACTTTTAACATTTTAATGGTAAGTACAAAAAATGCCTCTTTGTCTAATGTTGAATGTATGCATATAGATATATATACACGCAGTTAAAAAAATTATCAAAATCGGATAATTGATTTTTTTTTATGAGGATAAAAAAATATTGACAAAATCATAATTTAAGGTCCCTTTCTCGTAGAATTCTTTCTTACATACTTCACACACATCCAATTTTTCACCAGAGTGAATAAGATGTTTGTTTAACCCATTCGAGCCCAGACTATTTTTGCAACTTTCTTTTATTTTTGGTAATGCAAGTATTAATAGACAAATATCTGATATCAATGGCAGGAAAAAGTGATAATTTCTTCTTCATCCCCTATGGCCCTGACGTCCTAATATATTAGAATGCATTTTTGTATTCTTTTATATTCTTCATTTTCAAGAATTTTAACACCAAAACCTGGTGTCCTACTAACAATACATGCAAGAATAGCTAAACATTATCATTTTTGCTCTAGTGAAAGAACATCTCCAGCAGAGAAGATAATGGGTGCGTCAAGCCATCTCAACACAAAATTTAAATGCAAGTCTTATTAGTTCTCAAAATATTATTATACGTAATTCCCTGCATCTTTAAAAAATTCCATAGTATAAAATTAGACTCTTTATGCCCAATTCAGCACTAACTAACTGAAAAAATAATTAGGAATTGCATTGTAAATGTGAATCTAATATTTGTTTCAATAATAGGACATCAGGTCTGAAAGAAAACATGCATTAATAGCACACCAGGCATCTATTAGCGTAAAGCATATTTTATTTTAGAATAAGAGATTATCTTTTAAAATATTGTGTTCTGCATATAATTTGTATATATGTTAAGGTTTTCATTGAATAATTAGCACCATAGTTTTGTGTACTTATTCCAAATTACCCACACTGAAATTCATAGCCGTTGAATGCTTGACTCATCAAGCTGATTCTGATTTAGAAGATATAAACTTAGACGGGTCTAATGATGAATAACTGCCATCAAATTCTCCTGATTTACCTGCCTGACTTCATGCCAGAAGAAAAGAAAGTAACAGCTGAGAAGTAATATGTAGTTAGAAGATGCAACTACACTACAAAAATTCCTAGTAAACACACACAGGTTCTCTGAACGTCTATTAACGTTCAGAAAACGTCTTCTAAATGTTAATAGACGTTCAGAGAACCTGTGTGTGTTTGCTGTGTTGTTAAAGGAAGCATGTTCATCATTCAAAAAAGACTTTTTAATCCCCTGATATTAGCTTTATGCATAAGCAGAAAACATAAAACAGGTTTACTGGATTTTTCTTTGGTATTGCAGAAACACTGTCATTTTCAAAGCATACAGCAGCCCCTACCAAATGTGGGGGCCATCAAGTAATAGCCATATTTTATCACCATCAAAATAAATAAACGCAGCTGTTTGGCCTTGCAAAGATAGGATGGGCTAAATTATCATTGAAAGGAGTCTAAAACAACACAGATGCAAATCGGAAGGCTGCACATACAAAACTAGAGCATTTTGTGAGAAATGTGAAGTATTTTCATTTTTTAAGCACAAAGAAATTGTTTCATACAAAATAACTGTAAAATATACTTAATTTTTTTTTTTCACATTTTACTCACTTAAAGTGTGTCCTATTATTAGATCATTTTTTAATTACTTTTGTAATTAGCTGATTGCTATATATTTCATATTTAACCTATACCAGGTGATTCAAAATAGATGTTAAGGCAATTATTTTTTAAACCGTAAGCGATCGAAACATACTTCCAATTAGAAAAGTTCGTCAAATCAAGAGTAGCTTTCAGATATGGCATTTTTTTTACTGGGGTTTGTATACATATTAAAATATGAAATTTAATTTTTATACAGTCCCTCCTTTCCTACCCTTCATATTTAGAAGAATGTTGCTCTTTGCCTAAGAAAATTAATAAAACAAATCCCATGTCTCTAAGTGAAACAGTTAGCAAAAAATTTATTTTTAAAACTGATGACTTACAGCAGTTTACCTGCTGTGTTGGCATCAGTTTTCAAGTGAAAAAAATCTTTACTTTGGGGGACTAACTATGAGTTGAAAAAAGTTAACTAATGATCCCATTGTTGGTAAAGGCAATTAATTAAGCACGCTCAAATGTATGAAACGAACAGGTACAGTTTTAACTGAATGGATCACTTTTCCTGCTATGTTGGCATCAGTTTTCAAGTGAAAAAATCTTTACTTTGGGGGACTAACTATGCGTTGAAAAAAGTTAAGTAACGATCCCATTGTTGGTAAAGGCAATTAAGCGTGTTCAAACATGTGAAACGAACAGGTACAGTTTTAACTGAATGGATCAGTACTGTGTTATAAAATTAGTAATAATTTACTCTTTTAGGAAAGACATCCACTCACTACGTCATGCTTCTAGAGAAGGAATTTGAAAGTGTAAAAGAGAATGACTACATAATGGCGTGTGTTGCTATGGTGTGGTAACTTTCACTAGCAACTACCAAACGTGTGTTATAGGAAAATTCTAGTTAAATTAGGATTTGAGGAGTCAACTGTGGCTATCAAGTGACTATTATTATAAATTAACGTCAATTGAAAAGTAATTACACATGCCCTTATTGCTTAGCGACAAATGCCAAAATTTTCAAATTGATATATCTCCAAAACAATTCCACATAGAGACACGGGATTATTTTTATTAATTTTCTTGAGCAAAGAGCAACATTCTTCTAAATATAAAAGGTAGGAAAGGCGGGACTGCATAAAAATTGAATTTTGTATTTTAATATGTATATAACCCCCAGTAAAAAATATGCCATATCTGAAAGCTACTCTTAATTGGACAAACTTTTCTAATATGAAGTATGTTTTGATCACTTACAGTTTAAAAAATAATCGCCTTAACATCTATTCTGAATCACCTGGTATATATGCTATATGACATTATCATCATTCAGATTCACAACAAACTAAGGGGATGGCATCATGTGACATTGAAGACGATTTTGGTTTTTCTTCAGCCACTTTAGCAGACTGGCGTAGTTTTGTAAATGAACAGGTTTTATATTATGTGGAATTAAATTCTAATGAAACAGGTGGATTGGGTAAATCAGTACAAGTAGGTGACTCAAAATTTGAAAAAAGAAAATATAAAAAAGGCCATTAAGTAGAGTGTCAGTGAGTATTCGGCGGTGTTGAGCATTAATCCAGAAGATTGTTTTTGTGGCTAGTACATAATAGAACTCAGGAAACTGTAACAAAAATTAATAAAACAGTGGATAGAGTCAGGCACAACTGCCATGTCAGGTTGCTGCAAAGGATATAATCACGAAATATTAAAAGAGGAAGGTTTTGAGCATTTGACGGTTAATCACTCAATTAATTTTGTTGACCTATTAATGGGAGCCCATACGAATATGATTAAGAATACATGGCGACATGTTAAAACAAGATTCCCTGCTTATTATAGACAGAATGATGTGCTGTTTTATTTAGCAACTAGCCACCTCCGGTGACCAGTTGGTTCGCCATCTTAATAATCTTGTTCGAAGAGAATTGTGTTCCTCACTGGTTTCGTTGGCACTGAAATCTCTTACATTCTGAATGGAATTTAAAATTAAGATGGTTACAAACAGGAGTGGCCTAGGGTAAGTGTTGAGACCCCTGCTAACATAAAAAAGACGCCTTGTTTTATGCTCTACTTAGTTTTTAAGTTCGAAATGACGGACCTTCGAAGCCGGCGCCCTGATGCGATGCTTACCGTGTCGGGCCACCCCTGGTTATAAAAATAAGATGTGGTTTAATGATAAAAACGTACAAAGAGGAACAAATTATTTTCGTCCTATATTAATTCTGAATAACTTTTGGATATATTGGCCTTTATAACAAATGGAAAGGAAACAAACTAAGAAAATCTGAAACACTTTCAGATTTTAAATACGCACTAAAGTGCTATGTATTAAAAGCGTATTATAATCCATGGGTCTTCCCTATTTTCTTTCCTTATTCCATTAAGTTGGAAAGAAGATCATTATTGATGAGTGTGATTAAACACAATTAAAATTGATATTTCTAACAATTTTCTTTCTAGATGTAATACATTAGAAATAGATGGGAAAAAGCTGCGTAGAAAAATGTACAATTCGAACTGAAATAAAGTTTAAAAACTCATTCAGGTGTATTCATAATTCAAGTAGCAAAAGCAGCCGATAAATAGCGCTTGGCGCTAGAATCACATCTTTTCAAAATCGCACATCAACCCTTTTATTTTTTGCCAAATTACGGCAGAAATGAAAAACTTTTTAAAAAAATATGCCAACAAAAACTGTCCGCAAGCAGATTTTTGTGTCCGCGACATTGTCGCCGTGTTTCTGCTACAGGGATTATAATCCGTGGGTCTTACCTATTTTGGTTCTTATTTCATTAAGTTGGAAAGTATATCATTATTCATGATTGTGATTAAATAAAATTAAAATTTCTAACATTCTTTTTCTGGATGTATTACATTAAAAATAGATGGAGAAAAGCTGCACAGAAAAATGCACAATTCCAATGGAATGAAAATTTTAAAAACTTATTCTGAGGTGTATTCATAATCCAAGCAGCAAATGATAAATTGCACCAAGCGTTAGAATCATCTCCCCAAAATCACACATCAACCATTTTATTTTTCGCCAAATTAAAAAGTTGCACATTTCAGTCTCGTAAAATTTCCAAATCCTATTTTTCTTTTGAGTATAAAACATTTCATTCCTGTTCTGATTTCACATGCACACTATATTTTAATTAAAAAACAACCTTACAAATAATCCAAACAAAAAAAATCGTTATTCTTTTATTTTTACTTCAAGAGTCTGAATAATTTAATAAACTTGCTAAACATGGCAACCTAGATATGCTCAAACTTACGCTCTTTCCTCTGCGGGGTTACAATTGCAAAATGGCAAGAACAAAAATGATCTTTTTGCGACACGTTTTTTATCGATATCTCTTAAAATAATTCGAATTTTGAAAAAATCGCTTCGAGGTGTGTCGGAACCCCTCCTGGAGAATTTCCGTACAAAATTTGGTAGGTCTACGATCACCCGTCTGTGAGCTATGCGAGACACAGACAAACTAACTAACGGACAGTTTACACATTGCTTTATTTATATACATGTACATGTTTGAAAAAAGTTGTTTTGATAAAAAATTGATTTGTGTAATGCATTCTTTGAAATTATTAGGGAAATAAACTAGGAAAATTTTGAATATAAGGTATAAAATTTTTTGCATTAGCTGAAATTGTTGAAATTTTGTAAAGTTTAGTAATGTTGTTTTTGTTAATTTGGAATGTCAACATCTACTGTCTTTCATATTGCTGCTGTAGAGAATTAAGTGTTGAAATGGATTGTTTAAATTTTTTTGTAGTGTGTATTCCTGTTAGTATAAGAATTTTGTATTAGAAATAAATAAAAAGAATTTAGTGAAAAATTAAAAATAGTAGCCATGGCATATAACGTGAACTTATCCTCATGATAAAAAAGAAAAACATATATATATCGTCTTATCGTTGCATAATTCTATAAAATTTGTTATTATGTGTGTAAAGTTGCCCTCTGGTGTTACATAAGGAATTTTTCAAAAATTAGTAGGTAAGTCTTTTTAAATGCCGTACTTGGTGCGGGTTTGGTGATAAAAAATGGGGGGTAGGCTATACTAAAGCTGTTCTATAATTATACTTTAAAATTCAGTTATTGTTTTCACTGTAAAAACTGTTATGAAGTTATTTATTAATATCTTAAAAATTTACAATTTAGGATCATCTTTTCAGAATAAAGAAGCACCTTTCACATTAGTTCCCAAGCGGTACAGCTTTAGTATTGGTCCTTTGGCGCGCTTTATTTTTGGCACGATAAAGGATGCCAATATGGTAACCCCGCCGTCGGATGCTCCGGAGCGGTAACCCTAACCTCGGGCGAAAAGTGGATTCTTCCGTGACGTCACGGATGCGCTCGTGTTCATCCGGAGAATTGCAACCGTTTGTTCCTTTCATGAACTTTTTGAGCCCCATATATCTTAGCCCACGAGGTTTGAGTGCCGTGATCCGCCATTACAATGTGCTTTATGGTTTTATTTTAATGGCTTTATTTTACATTAAATTTTATTATTATTTAATTATTTTTGAAATTTAAAATGGATGTTCAGGTTCATACTAACTATTTATATAGTTTTGTATGAATAAACATTCTTTTGATAGTACGTTTCAGGTTAATTTTTTTCGTTCTCGATTGTTTATTTGCTAAGGGTAGAAGCAACAAATGATTGCTTTATTAATATTTTATACAGTGAAATAATTTTAGATATTTTGATTTTATTATTTCCATATTGCAATAATTTAGAGATTTTAATCAAGGTATGTGATAAGCATTGTTTGTTTTTATTTGTTATTATTACCTTTGTTTGTTTGTTAATGGTAGAAGCAACAAATAATTCCGTTATTAATATAATATTTGCTATTTTGATTTTATTATTCCAATATTGAAACAATTTAGCGATTTTAATTAAGGTATGAGATAAGCATTGTTCGTTATGATTTAAATTAGTTCTTTATTTTGCTTATGTAGTCTTTTGTCAGAATGCTAAAATATATTTTAATTTTTTTGTCTTTTTTATTTGTTATTTTTGTGAGGTATTGCCTTTAGAATATTATTCGTTTGCATTGTTTATTTTAATCTACTAAAAAGAAAAAGGGGGCGGTTGAGGGGGGGGGGGGCACAGCCCCCCCCTCACATAAACAGAAAAGTAATTAAATTTTATTAAACCGAATCTATATGTACATGTAAGCTTGTTATCTGTTTAATTTATTTTTCATAAAAATATTTAAAAGCCATTAAAATAAATCATAGCAAAATTAACGGCGACATCAATTATCTTGGAACCAGCGCCATTCGATCCGCTATTGTTTACAATTGGCATCGGCAAGGCATACTTGGGTTGGCGACAAGATTTTGTCGCCAAATCAAAACATCGCCAAAAAGGACCTATACTAAAGCTGTTCCACACAGGCAAGTAAGCAATAATTTTACATATAAATTTTTAAAAAAGTTTAAATAGAAAAAACATGGTAGTTACGTATTATCCCGGCGGTCATTTCCGCCAAACTATTTTCCCGTCAAACTGTTGCCAATCCTATTCTAAACAATCAATAATTTCATGCGTCTGGCATTTTTTAGTCAAAAAATCGCTCGTCTTGACGGACCGCCGGGATAATACGTAAGTACCAAAAACATGAATGACATGATGAAGTTCAAGTAGGACTTAAATGCAAATCTGCTTAAACAAATTATTTGCGAATTAATAAAAACACATAAAACATTATTTAATACGGCGGATTAATTAGTTAAAATTTTTTTATTTGGGAATACCTTATTCCCCCGTACACGATATATATTTCGGTTACACACATAACCAACTTCAGTCGTTTCTGGATCTCTCACTAATGGCGGCTTCTTTTTATATCTTCTTCGTTCTTCTTCTTGAAAGTTCGATGCATGACGTCATCCCATGATTGGTCGATTGTATGAAGCGTATCGTTGATGCTGCCCTCTGTCGTCAATATTTCTAAGCTCTCACGAGTGTAGGCATATATACTATTTTTAAAGTTGGCTATTTTTTTAATATTTTTAAAATCAATGGTAATGGGCTCTTTCAAAGCAAGACGGGCTAGAGCGGTACTTTGTTTCTGGAGGTTAATGTCTTTAAAATGTTCGTTTTTTCGTTCTTTAATTTTCCTTTTTGTAACGCCGATGTAGCAATTTTCTTTATTAGTATCGTTTGACATAAAATTAATTTTATAGATCCCTGCGGTTTCGATGGGGTTGATTGGGTCTTTTTCCGATCTAATGCGCTGAAAGATTGTTTTATTAGGTTTAATTGGAGTACGGAAGTTCTTTTTACTGGCGATATTAGAAAGTTTATTGGCTATCCCTCGGCTAAAGGGGATAGCGGTGGTTTATCTTTTTGACGGTTGTCTATAACATTTAATTTACGTTGCCTAGCTTTGAAAACTGTCGAAAATTTCTCGAGGGTAGTGGGCGCATTTTGGTTATGTGTGTAACCGAAATATATATCGTGTACGGGGGAATAAGGTATTCCCAAGTAAAAATTTTTTAACTATTTGCGAATTTTTTCCTTATAAAACGAACCCGTGAATCCCATCTATTAGTGCATACAAGGAGCAAAAACAAAACAAATGTTAGTATAATAAATATTTGTTCTTTTACGATAAAAAAGGTTGTAAAATAAATTTCCGAACAAAAACACTGTTTGTTTTTTTTTTTTGCTAAAAATGCTACTTGTAAATTAAACGGGGCCTCGAAAAACTTACTTTGCTCACTTTTGATTGTTGCCTTAGCAGGACATTGCCAAAATCTGATCACAGCAAGAAACTGCGGTATCTCCTCCAATAACACGAAATTCTGATTCTGTAAACATTAGGCAATGATTTTTTATTAATTGCGTGTTTTTGAGTGCTAGAATGATGATCCAGGGCAATCTTGAATGTTGCAAGCTGCATACACGATTATTTGTTTCTTTTCGACATTGGTTTGGTTGGTTGGTTGATGGTGGTCATTTCGAATCATGTTTCAAATGAATCACGAGAGATTGAACCTTTTTTCATATACCACATGGTTGGTTTTAACGATAATAATTATTAGTATAATAAATATTATACAGTTACAATTAACAAATAGACAGTGCTTATAGAATACGGTGCTTTATTATCACTAAGTAACAATTAAAAACAGGTGCGTATAAAAGTGAAATGTTCTTCAGCCAATCATATTCGTCCTGTTTCTGTTTCTAGTGTTCTGTGATTCAATTTTGATTCATTCAGGAAACAGTTGTCTTGTGTCTTCTATGGTGGAAATGAATCATAGTGAGTGATTCTTTTACTATAGCGACATATTGAAAATTACTTTCGTCAATTGTCTTTTGCATTTACTTTACCTATGTGTTTTCAAAGCTTAGAACGTGGAGTTCATGTTTTTTTTTAACGTTCCTAATTCGTATTTTTTTTGTAAAATGCTGAGAATTTTCTAAAGTGTTAGATCTGTTATATTAATTTCTAATGACATATTTATTGAACTGAGGCTACGTATTCATTCGAGAAATTTGATAAATAAACTAAAAGTTTTTGAACATATTTTCTCGAAAAAATTTCGTTTTTATTTGGTAAGTTAAACTCTTCTACACGATCATTGATTTAAGGTGAAATTTTGTATAGTAAGAGCAATATTATTATTGTATACAGGGGCGTAGCCAGAAATTTTTAATGGGGGGGGGTTACGACTACTACAACTCATATATATGTATACGTGTGTGTGATAATTTAGTGAAGAATATACATTTTGTATGGCAAAAAATTTCTCATGGGGGGTTATGACCCCCCTAACCCCCCCTTGGCTACGCCCCTGATTGTATAGTTAATAAAGAATTTTTGTTTTATGGCCCTGTATTTATATTTTGTGAATTAATGACTAAATGTTTCGAGCCCTGCCTGTTTTTAACGTCAATTTACTGTGATAAGTAACCTCTGTTTTTTTAGAGACCGCATTTTTAATTAACCTGCTTTAATTTTTTTTGTTCGTTGTAATAACGTGTTTGCTTTGTTTTAAATGTTTTTTTATTAAATGTCCATATATAATTACTATCTTTATTTTAATCGAGCTTAGATACATATCTAATAGTTTTGATTGTTTATTAATAGTTCAGTATGAATTAGCTTCGTCTGTGAGTAAGTGATGGTTAATAATTCAATTGTTGTGTTCGTTTATTTATTTTCTAAGTTATAAAGAAATTTTGTTTTTAATATTTTAAGCAATGAGCGTAATAGAAATATTGTGACTTCATAGTTTCAATATCGCAATAATTTAGGTGACATCAACTACGGTATTAGCTAAAAGTTTTGTTTCTTTCCCCTTGGAATTTTGAGGTAGCTCTTTGATCTTGCTTAGACGTTTTTAAATGTAAAAGTATTTATCGTTCTGGTCTGGACAATAAGTACCGTTCATTTGTGTTATTTCGCAAAGTTTTAATTATTTCAGCTTTTAAACAAGAGTTTCTTTTGAGGTTTTCTTTTTTTGTTTTTGTTAGTACAGTGAAACTTCTTTGGATATACACTGTAAGCGGGGGCAGGTCTCCAAGCCAGATACTTCACCAAAACTTACATGAGTAAGCAGGCTTGTCAGCTTTGCCAATCGAGAAAAGTTATTTAGCAAACCTTTTGCGGAGTTGTGTTGTTGTTTGATGATGTCATTAAAAATTTTGTGATTAGTTAAAAAAATTTAAATGTCAATCGTGTTAACTGATCTGCATTGAGCTTGAGCTTGAGCTTGAAGCGACTTGCGATTCAACATGCTTATTTGTTTTTCAGTTTTTTTTTCTTTTTTTAGGAAGTAAAACTTGGGGCTATTTTTATGTTAAATGTAGATAAGAAGAACTGTTATGTATTTGTTTTATTTTAAGATGGTTATCCTCAACGGAGTGAATATTGGTATAAATCAAAAAATTGTTTATTGTGGCATGTTAGGATGAAATTTTGCTTATTTGAATGCTATGTGATGGATTTATTTTGTGATAAATGCATGTTGTTAATGGGAATAATACCGTTACCGGGGGCAGGTCACCAAGTATGAAACGTCACCAAATTGGGAAGATGGGTAAACATGTTTACGATGGCGTGATGTTTTCAAGTAACCCTTATAAGGAGTTGAGGTGTAGTTGAGTTGTGTTTTTGTTTCATGATGTCATGAGAAATTATGTGATTGGTTACAGTTAACCCATTAAGTGCCAAAGCTCCCGTTATGGGAACATCTATTATATATTTTTTTTCTTAAAATATTTTAACGCAATTTACGAAATACGCATTTTATATAAACATTTACACTATATAACACACACACACCCCCCCATTTACACTATATAATATAGTGTAAATGTTTATATAAAATGTGTATTGCGTAATTGCGTTAAAATATTTTAAGAAAAAATATATATAATAGATGTTCCCGTAACGGGAGCTTTGGTGCTTAATGGGTTAAGTTTGAAAGAATTTATCTGTAACCGAACATGAAATGAACCGTTGAACATGCTTGTTTGTTTTGATTTGTTGTTGTAAAAGTGCGCAGTTATTTAATATGGTGTTTAATAAGTGAAATTTCAATTTTTTTTTAATATTAAACGAGGATAAGTTGTGTAAAACTGTAATGAATTTGCTTTATGGGGGATAATACCGTAAGCGGGTGTCCATCACCAAGGAAGATGCGTCGCCAAAGCTTACTATATGTTGTAAACAGTCCTGACAGCGTTGCCAATCGAGATTAGCTACTCGGCAACCCTTCCGGCAGAGCTGTGTTGTTTTATGATGTCATGAGAAACTAGTGTGTTTGAAGGAATTATATGATTGGTTGAAGGAATTTTAAGGAGTTTAACTGGAAAAATAACTGAACTTGAATTAGCAGGGAATGGAAGTTGTGTCGTCTGCTGCAGTTTTGTATTTTATAATGGTTATTTTTGAAAAGTGGAATTTTTGCTTGTTTTTATATTAAATGTAGATAATTTGTGTAGAGCTATGATGAAAGTTGTTCCTTTATACGTTGAGTTGTTTCTAATTTTTTATCAAGTGAAATTCGACAAAAATTTGAAAATGTTTGTTGTGAGTTGTGAAGACTATGAATCGAGCGTATGTTGAGGTACAGTTGTTATGCTTATTTCAATGCTTTTGGTGGAATTATTTTGTGGTGAATGGACGTCGTTCATGAATAAAATTTGAGGTATGTGGTGCTTTTATTTATTTAAATGTTTATTCCTTGCTTTACAGTACACCGGTGTATAGTTGAGAATATTTATGGTCTTATGTTTTTATAATTATGTAAGGTTTTTAGTACGGTATGTTATTTTTTGTGAATTGGGATGAAAAAATAAAATTTTTTAAGCTTTTAAGAGGGATGGTTAATTTTTTTTTTTGTTGTTGTTATCTGGATTTGCTTCCGATTTACAGAATTCCCGTACAATTTTTAGGTTAAATATGAATACATATGTAAGGATTTTTGAGTTTGTGATCAGGTTTGATTCTATTCTGATTAATAGTGTAAATGTTGTGTGTTTTGAAGGTATTAAATTGCAAAAAGCACGTGAGGGAGGAAGTAGTCGGTTTATTATAGTAGTTTTATGTTATTCATAAAGAGTGTTTTTAACGTTTTATGAAAATATTTGCAGTATATTTTTCTTGAAATCACGTGCACTATTCACATTAAATATGATTCAATATATGTATTTTTGAGTTGTTTGTGGGGAGTTGTATGTGTGTGGGGGGGAGGTAGTTGGTTTATTTGATGTTTTTCTATTAATTTAAAATTGTTATTTTAACGTTTTAAGGGAAATTTCGCTGCATAATTATGTGCAGAAACATATTTTAGCATTTTGCATAATTTGAAGGTTATGGTTTATTTATTTTTTAACGTGCCCAGAGCTAGTGCTTTTTTTATGTACATTTTGTTTATAAATGCATTTGAAATATGACTACTAATGTTTTAATGTGTTTAGATAAGTATATTGTAGTTTTGGGTTTATATTTTTCCGTATGTGTCTACTTATGTTTATGTTTTGTCTGGCGCGAAAAACAAGTCGCCAAGGTTAGACGTTGGCGACAAAAAAAAGTCGCCAACTCAACCGACACCCGCTTACGGTATTATTCCCACTTTTTGTTAAGATGTGTTGTATATGAAAATTTGAAAGTGTTTGTTAGGCAGAATATTAAACGTATTTGTGGTAGGCTTAAATTCTGCTTATTTGGGAACTTTTTAATGCATCAAGGCCATTAAGTAAGGAAATAAATAGAAGATTTGAGGTATGTGTTTTTGTTTATTTAAATATTCATTGTATGATTTACTGTATTGGTTGAGATCTAATATAATTGTTTTCTGTTGTAGCATATTTATATAAAAGTTATCGTATGCTGTGTCATTTTAATTTTATGTGAATTGCTGAGTAATGATTTGTGATGAAAAATGGCGATTTTTAGTGTTTTAAGAAAGATGGATAATTTTATTCGATACTTACATGGATTTTCAGGAAACAGGTACTATACTTTGGCTTAATATGAATTAATGTTTAAGGATTTTGGGGTTGTTTGTGGGGAGTTTTGATTTTATTCTGTTTTTAGTAATGTAATTTTTGTGTGTTTTGAAGATATTAAAATTGAATGAATCTCGGGAGGTAGTCGGTTTATTTGAGTGTTTTTCTATTAATTTTAAACTGTGATTTTAACATTTTAAGGGAAATTTTGTTGTATATTTTTCTGCAGAAACATATTTTAGTATTTTGCCTCTTTTGAACGTTTTATATTATTTATTTTTTAACGTACCCATAGCTCAGAGGTAGTACTTTGTTCATGTTCATTTTGTTTGTAATTGCATTTATTTAAGCATATGTACAAATGATTTAATAAGGTGTTTAGGTAAGTCTATTGTAGTTTTGGGGTTTATTTTTTCTTATATAACTACGTATGTGTATGTTATGTTTGGCGAGAAAGCAAAGTCTCCAAGGTGTTTTGTTTATGTTCATATTGTTTTTTATTGCATTTGAAATATGTGTAAAAATGTTTTAATAAGGTGTTTAGATAAGTGTATTTTAGTTGTGGGGTTTTTTTTTGTTCCTATATATGTTTGTTATGTTTGATGAGAAAAAAAAGTCGCCAAGGTTAGATGTTGGCGACAAAATACAAGCCACCCAAAAAGGCAGCACCTGCTTATGGTATTACTCCCAATAAAATGTACCTCTGAAGTTAAAGTTTCTGAGGAGGGGGGGGGGCTTCGAACGTGTACGATTACGTTAATTGTCTTTTTAGCAGTCATCTTTGCGTCCCTGCACAGCAGATATTTTGTTCTTTTATGATATTCTGGTTTAAATAAAGATGAAGTGCTTTTCATGTTTTAAATTTAGCAGCGGCACAGTCTTTGCAAGCATGAGTGCTTGTGATGCTTATTTTCACTGTGGCAATCCTTTATAGGAAAAGAATCCAGTCGGTATAAGTTTGTTCATCCCTAAGTGCAGTAGAGTTTCTCAGATTTAAACTCCCAGCAAAATTGGGCCTGAAATTAATACATTTATGTAGGGTTGTCAGTCTTGCAGCCGAAAGGTTGTGAGTTCGATCCTGGGACCAACCAAAGACCGCCAAACGATTGCTAGCGCTGCCATCTATCGGCTCCTGAATGAGTTAGAAATGAACTGTTTGGGAGTCTGTGGTAGAAATGAACACTCTTGTCAGGTACTGCTGCTATCGATCTAATCTGGATTTGGGGTTGGTACAAAACAGGGTTGGCATGATTTAAACCACGGTTGAAACAAAATGTTTTCTTTTTCTCAAAAGAAACAAAAAGCCAATTGGTTATTTTAAAAGAATAATTTAAAATTATAAGAATACTACAGATAGAATATGTTCTGATATACTGGGTGATCCAAAAATCCGGACAAACATTAAAAATTAATAATTCGAAAATGACTCAAGATACAAGGATACGGTTTGCACCAACGAAACGAAAATAGTTCACTTGGTGTCCAACAGATGGCGCTGTCAGATATAGGATTATGCAAAGCGACAAGCGATATAAAAGGGAGCAACTGGAGCAGGTAATGGTAGTCGAAGCTTATACGCATGGAAATGCTGTCCATAGTTGAGAAAGCCTTCTTAGTCAAACTTTATTATAAGAATGCGGAAAGTGCCACAGCGGCATTGCGAGCATCTTGCTACATGACTGGCATGCGAGGCAGAAAAGCACCAATAACGCCTTCTGCATTCATCAAAATGCTAAAGAAATTTGAATCTACCGGCGTCACGTGCAAGAAGTGGTCACCCCTCAACAGCCGCTGCTGTTGTCATGACAGTGGAGCAGACAGTGCAGTCCATGTCTAGACTGTCTGACAGGGCGTCTACATGTCAGGGAAGCCTAGAAAATGCCCGGAAAATACAAAGTTCGTCATCAGGAACTAAAAAGGATACTTTTTGCTACTAAATTAAAAATAGGCCAGCTTGGATTTTTTTTTTTTTTTTTTTTTGGTTAAAAAAATGACATTTTCATACTATTTCAGTGCTGTTACGATTTTGACCAACCCGAAATAACCCGGGTGAGTGTTTTCGAAAAAGCGCCCTTCAAAAAATTCAACTGGTTTTTTTTTTTTTTTCAAAATTTCAACTTTAATTACGTATACATCTCTTAATATCAGTATACATACTGCTTGTGGTATTTCAAGACACTTTTCACGTAGACACATTTTAACACGAAAGCACGTAACATGAAAAATCGGTTAACACAAAATGATACAGCGGTCCGTTAACTGTGCAAAATTTAATATTTTTTTTCTTTTCTTTTAGAAGCAAAAATCGTTTAACACGAAAAAAGCTCAGTTTTGATCTTTAGTTGAATGTATAGAGGGAGCGTGTGATGAGAGCTGGATTTGAACCCAGGGACTTATGGGTGGTAGAAAGAGGCGCAGTCCGGCTCGGCCGAAAGGTACCCATTCGACCGGCCTTCAATTGCCGGTTGTTGTGTGCGCGGAGGTGATCTCGTACCGCCACAGTACTCCCCCCCTAGAGAAGTCGGAGGCTGACGAACGATGTTCCAAGCGTTATGGAACGCTGCCTCTCGTTGTGGACTTTGTGAGGTCGCAGCCGCTCGTTGCGGACTTTGAAAGAGCCGAGCGAAAGATGAAAGAGGTTGGTGCTGGCGCCATCTGTCGCTGTTGGCGAGAAGAAGAGTGCGTGTTCGTAGTCCGGGTCATCAATGTGGGGAGAGCTGGCTTTGAACCCAGGGACCTATGGGTGGTAGAAAGAGGCGCAATCCGACTCGGCCAAAAGGTACCCATTCGACCGGCCTTCAATTGCCAGGTGTTGTGTGCGCGGAGGTGATCTCGTACCGCCACAAATGTTTATGACAAGTCAGTGGAATGTAGTTGAGGAAATTTTTAACTTCTGGGAATCTGTTCCTCTTCCTTCACGGCATCTTTTTGTTTTTCTCCCCTGCCGGAAATCATCCTAGAAGGAAGTATAATCCATCAGGTATCTCCCCCTATTCCCATGAAAAATACATTTAAAAAAAGATAGCTGATCCCCCCCCCCAAAAAAAAATAATAAATTTTTACATGCCTTTCATAATAATGAATGCAATTTACTTGTAGTTTAACAGGAAGTCGAAATGAATTATAACATCGAAGTAGGAATGCACCGAATACCATATTTTGTCGAATAACGAATATTCGATTAAAATTCGAACCGAATATTCGGCCGAATACCGAATACCTTGTTAAAATTCATTAAACGTTATTAAACTTTCATTTCAATGATTAATTTGATTATTTGTTCTTAAACAATATTTCATATGGTGTAAAACTTCAGAAATTAAAGTGCTGCAAAATTTAATATCCAAGTGTTTTCTGTATATCAGGGTTTCTACAGACCTGGAAAGTCAGGGAAATGAGTTTGGTCAGGGAAAGTCAGGGATTAGGGAAAAAAGTCAGGGAAATTAGAAGAAATTGAAGAGAGGTCAGGGAAATGCAAGAAAAATTGAATTTTGCTGCAAAATTAAGAAAATATTTGCTGTTTGAACCTAATTGTAGAAATTGCTTTATTTTAATTTTCTTATTTAACCTTATAAATAATTTTTAAATGTGTCCTTTATGAGCATATATTGTGCAGTTGAAATATGCTTAATTTTATCCTAAATTATTATCAAAAGGGGTTTTTGTTAGAATCCAATGACGTCAAATAAAATTTTTGCATATATTAATTTTATTGTTATTATTATTTGTAAAAAAAGGGGGGCAAAATATATAAAAAATTTATTAATTAAAGTTTTAAAAATAGGAATGCAAAATTCGGGAAAGCGCGCTAGATAAAAAGTCAGGGAAGAGCGCGATAGATGTCAGGGAAAAGTCAGGGATGCAAAAGCTGTGAAATGTGTAGAAACCCTGTATATATTATTAATAACTTTTTTAAATATTAAAGACATGCGAATAAATTTTTTACCTGCATATTTTATTTTAAAAATTAGCAGTTGACTTTACATATTTATGAACACTTAGTGTTATGAGGTGTTTTTTTTTTTTTTTTCCTGGTTACTGTTCCAAATTTAAATGAGTTAGTAATACCAAGTTAATCTAATGTGTCATAAGATTTAAGAAAAATTGAAAAGCAACAAAATTTAAATTTAGCATTGGAACTATGTGATATTAGTTTTTAGTGTGATTGTGGCTACGTTACGCTAGGACAATCTGCCCAGGATGCGGGTGCCATGGCAGGTGGACTTTCTAAGGGTTTCTAACGAGTATTCCCGTGTGATATCAGTAACAACTTGAATTAATTTAGTACTATGGTACTGTACTATCTTTCATTCGTGATATAAAAAATATGTATTTGTTTACCAATTGGTGAATACTTAAATTTGTTTACTATTCGGTTGCCGAATATTTAAGTATTCGGTTTGTCTGCCGAATAAGCAGTATACCGAATACCAACCGAATATTCGGTGCATCCCTACATCGAAGATATTGGTGAGTTTTGTCCTTTCTTTTACGAAACTTTTAACACGAAAAAATATTTTCGTCCCCTCAGTTTCGTGTTAAAAGTTTTCCGCTGTATTAAATTGTCTAGCATTGTTGTCCAACATGCACATTGCAAACAAAGCACTCAAAAACAAATTTGTGTTAAAAGATGAGATAAATAAAACTTTGTATAATGACACACATAAAAAAGGGGTACTTGTACATTTCAGCCTTCTTAATATTTTATAGACCGCATTGAGATCCAGGCATATTTTAAATTAGGTTTTTTTTTTCCCACATTTTGTCTTGTAATGTGTTAGTTAAAAGATATTAGTCATTTAAATGAGATTTTTTTTTTTACACACTTTTACTGTGTTTCCAATTAGGAGCATGTGTCATTTCTGATTAATTTTACATTGGTTTCAAAAACTGAATGTACTCATGGGTAGTTTAAATAATAAGTGGAATATTAAGAATTATTGAAAGATTTATTTTTAAATTTCGGTAAAGATATGAATTGAGTTTGAAGGGGGGGGGGGGTATATCAAGATAGCCATTTTCATACATTTTTACAGAGCTACTTTCATGATTTCTTTTCTAGTTTCCCAATAATGATACACATGCAAAAAAAATCAAGTCATCGTTTAATTGTATCTGGTATTTTTTCTAAGTCAGTGAAATGTTGATAAAACTTCATTTTTGAATAAATTTTTAATTCGATGTTCCCAGTTGGGAACATTGGCCTGTAAAAGGTTAAGTAGTCGACGCACTGTGTCCACAGTATTATCATTAATACTTTACTGCCAACTGCTGTGCGTTTCGAAAATTTCCTTTTAAAAGAAGTTTTTTTTTTTCTTTACATGTCTTACCTCAGATCTCTAAGAGAATACTTTTAAGTTTTAGTATCTTCCGCAAACATTGGTAAGGCTCATTTGCAAAATCAGTCATTCTAGTGATTTAAGATTTCTGTAGTCTAGAGGAAAATTAAATCTTAAATACAAGCCGTTTTAGTTTTATTAATATTTGATTATGTACAAAATAGTGTTAACTCTAGAAAAAAAGGGCCGCCGGGGGGGAAATTTTCAAAAGGGGCACCCTGTTCTCAAAAAGGGCACTTTGGGGTTCCACGAGAATGTACAGGTAGATAACATATAGAAACTGGTTTCCCCTGAACTTTAACATGAGTTGTAATATGTGTTCCGACTTACAATGCATAGTAAGATTTTTTCCAATTTGTCTTAGTTCCCCCCCCCTTCTTTTGGAGAAAATATCCAGTAGAAGTAAGTGTAAGTGAAATAGGAAAAATAATTTGTTGATAATATTTTGGTCTAAACATGACATAAATATGTGAATTAAATCTACTTAACTAGAAGTTTTGATTTAAAAAAAAAAAAACTTCTAGCATAAAGAAGTTTTAATATAAGTAATGTTGAATTTTCTGCTTAATTTTTTTTTCTCAAAATTACGTGACATACATGTTTATTATTTATAAGAATAGTACATTTATTGAAAAAGATTTCAGAAATTTTTAGCCAGACATGATTTGTTAGGCAGTAGGGGAAGGCAGAGGGATTGTTAATTTTTGTTCCTCCATTTTATCACACTATCAGTACTGGACCACAATTACTGGATCTCATTCATATGATATTTCACCTATATTGGTGCAAACTTTTAAACAGAAAAGGACTGTCAGTGTAAGTGGATTAGGGTAGATGCATTTAGCATGTAATAAAAAATAAAATTTCTGCAATGCAGGATGTATAAAATTTAATTATATAAATCAGAATTTTATTTAAATTCTTTTGTTTGCAATAATTATTGAATGAGTACCAAGTAAAGATTTTCAAAGTTACCCTTATTACTATTAGACATTATTAAAATTGCATCAAACAATTTAACTCATCCATCAATTGATAACTACAGAAATTGGGGATATTTAATTCAGAATACAGAAGATTGCTGGAAAAAATGACATAGTCATGCAAATTTTGTAATACATCCTATGGTTGGAATGTACAACACCATATCAAATCAAATCACTGAAATATATTTGTTATTCCTCTTTCACTTCTAATTTAATGCTTTCTCATTCATGAAAAGTGAATGTAAGTTTTTTAAAAAGTACTATTTCTTTAAAATAAATAAAAATAATTACTACATGTAAGTTTTTTAGCAGGTATAAAATTAATGTTTTTTTTAACTCACAGAATTGTCCAAACGTATGAAATAAAGTTTAAAATATTTTCAATCATTTATTTTTCATAAAGCTTTATTTTTAATTTCTTGTAACATACTTAAAAAGGTCTCTTTAAAAACACTAAATTTTCTTTCTTAAACCTTGCTTTAATCTTTTTAAAATAAAAAAAGTACTAATCAATATTTATTTTAACTATCAAATGTTTTTAATCAGCTTAATATAATTAAAATAATCAACATCCTGGTGCCAAAAGTACTTAAACAAATTATCTATTAATAAACCTTCCAGAATTCTTTTTTTCAACTGAAAATACGCTTAAATTGATGACAGTTTGTTTTATGAATAACCTAGCTGTTAACTTATGACACAATTTGTTTTCTGAAGACATCCTTTCCCAGAACTAGCTTTCTTTTGCTTTTATTATTATTTTTTCCCCTTTCTTCATTCATTAAAATGTTGAGAATTTTAAAATCAGAAGGTGTATAATATGAATATTTAGAATACCAAATCTTGTCAATAGTCTGATTTACTAAATTCTGCATTTACTCCACTTTTATGTAATTAAAACTGTGGCGTAATAAGAGGGGGGGATCCGCCCCGGCGGCAAAAAAAAACAAACATGGTGGCCGGCAGGACATTTAGAAATAATAAAGTGGAAAACTAAAGGACCGAAATGGGGGGCAGAATGCTGAAACTTAGAAAGAATGGGGCGGCAAACTGAAGGACCGCACCGGGCGCCAATAACCCTACCGCTACATTGCTAAAGCAAAAGATCGTTATTATGCTCTGATTTTGGCAAAAGCATAATGTGTTTCAATTGCTGTATTCGCAAAACGTCGCAAATCCCTCGATTTTCAGATGGATTTGAGTAGATAAAGCCACTGAACATGGTACACGGCTGAAGTGTTGAAGTTCCCACGTTCGGCGGGCCCCGCCCGCGCGACTCTCGGTTTGGAGTTTTGGTCGGTTTCATACAGATGTACGCGTCAATACACATTAGAACTCCTTAAAAAGTCACCCAACAATGGCACCCCCCTTAAAAGATATCCCTTGTTTAGGCTTGCCATAACAAACAAGCAAATCCCGCGGAATTTTCGAATCGCGAAACGTCGTTTTGCTAAGGCATTCTTTCTGTATCATCTGTAATTAAATGTGATTAGTAAATAACTGTTATACATTACGAATAATATGTACTAAAAAAGCCGAATAAAAAGAGCAAATCGTTTAGGGGGGGGGACTTGCTAGTGTTGCAAAACTATTAAAGACATCGAGAAGAGCAATAATTATATACAGCTGGCGACGAACTCTGGTATAATGATTGTTTGATAATTCGCAACTACATATTTATCAAACGTAGCCACCGATACTTGAGGATTGACAGATGGAATCAGAAATTTTTAGATAACTTGAGAAAATTTTGAATTTCCCAACCGTATTTTCTTCCCCCAACTCCTAAGTGAAATGCCGATCCGGCTTCTTCTCGCTTGAGTCAGCAAAAACAAAACATACAAGAGGGGCCTTTTTGAGTTAGTCGGCTGTTGCTGTTCGGCTCGCGCAAATGAAAACAAAGAAAAGGGCAATAGCAGTATTTCGATCTGAAAGAGTAGAATATTTGAAAAAAGCATTTTAATAAATTACATTTGTGGGAAAGATCGGATTTCATAGACGGTTTTTGTGAAAGGGTCGTTTTCAATCGAACCTATTTTTATGATGGGATTATTGTTCTCAATCGTAACCGTTTTAATTAACATATTATCGTGATGGACCGCAAATGGTAAGTAGGAAATAAAAAGTGCTGGTTGTTGACTAATAATAATAAAAATATAAAAGCAGGAGGGCGCAGAAAGAAGAGAAATAGGGCCGCCCGGCGCTAAAAAGACGACAAAAGGGCCGCCGGGCGCTAATAAGATAACAAAAAGGCCGCCGGGAGCTGCGCCCTGCCAAATTAATCTAGAGTCAACATTACAAAATACGGACCTATGTTTGGGTTAAATAAAAATTATAAACATTAGTTTATGTGAATAGTTCTAGATTTTTTGTGTTATTTACTTCCAATATTACACTGCTTAGCAAAAAAAAAAATAATAAATAAATAAAAGCAAAATTTCCCCTCAAAATTGCTGCAGATATTCCTCAAATTGCTTCTCCAAGGTTGACAGTCCTGTTAATATTTTACAGGCCAATTTTCCAGTTGGAAACATTAAATTAAAATTTTATTAATTTTTTTAAATCAATATTGACTTGAAAAAATTAGCAGATGAAGTTAAAACATGACTTGATTTTTAAAACAAAAGTTGCATGTCTATCATGAGTGGAAAACTGGACAAAAAATCATAAAGATAGTCATTTTCATAAATTTTTACGGAGCTATCTTGATACACCCCCCCCCTTCAAACTTAATTCATACTTGTACTTAAATTTAAAAATTGATCTTTTATTAATTTTTAATATTTCACTTATTATTTAAACTATCCATCAGAATATTCCGCTATTGAAACCAGTGTAAATGCATAGTTAGAAATGACCCATGCTCCCCATTGGGAATACAGCGAAAATTGCACACAATATTTTTTTTTTTCAGTTAAATGATTGATATCCTTTAACGAACGCATTAGAAGACAAAATATGCAAAAAACTAATTTGAAATATGCCCCAATCTCACTTCGATCTGTAAAGGATTAATATTGGTATGTTTTTCTAGGGAAAAAAGTGGAGTTATAATTTCTGATTCCAAATACATTTGAATCACAATGAATCAAATTGAGAGATTCTGACCTGGAGTAACAAAGAATATCGAATTGAAAAAAGATAGTTTTCCGTTCATTCTTTAGCAAGGACAAATGTAATCTGCCAATAATGGTCTGCTGGCCATAGTTTGTGAATCCCATTGAAGAATTGCATTATTTTACATGTCTGAGTTTCAAAAATTCAATTCAAAAGTGTTTAATTGTTTCTTTTTTTCTTTTATTAGATAATACATCACACAGTACAGAATCCGGATTTAAAGACTATAACTACCAAGTGTTCATGTCAAAAGTATTAGTTTCTTCTGAAATGTGATTCCGAATTGCGACCTTGAAACAGCTTTTGCTCTTAACACACTTTGATGATTAATCGACTAAAAATATACTGTATGCAACTGTTGAAGAAAGATTTTAATACATTTGAAAAGACAGATATTTTTAAAAACCCAGCCTGCGAGAGTTCAAATTAATTTTTCACTCATTCTACTTTCTTGGGAATTAGAAGTTTAAATGGAAGAAGAATCCACCAGGTGTGAACTGAGTACTCTCCAAAAGCAAAATCTAGATGTTTGTGATGACACCTTAAAGGAACATCATTCGAACAATACTTGTCAAACGTTTTCAAGTAACGTATGTTTAAACACCCGCACCGTTACTCATACTGAAAAAAAGCCTTACATTTGCGATGTGTGCCAAAGAGGGTTCAGTCAGAAGGGTAATTTAAATAAGCACCTTCGCATTCACACGGGAGAGAAGCCTTGCGTTTGCGATGTGTGCCAGAAAACATTTATTTCTCAGGAAGCCTTAAAGAGACACCTTCACAATCTCCCTGGAGAGAAACCCTATGTTTGTGATGTGTGCCAGAAAACATTCACTCTGAAGAAAAATTTGAATGCACACGTTCGCATTCACACGGGAAAGAAGCCCTACGTTTGCGGTGTGTGTCAGAAATCATTCACTCAAAAGAAAAATTTGAAAGATCACCTTCGTATTCACACAGGAGAGAAGCCTTTTGCCTGCAATATGTGCCCGAGAGCATTCGCTCTTAATCGTAATTTGAAGGAACACCTCCGCGTTCATACGGGAGAGAAGCCCTATGTTTGTGATATGTGTCAGAAAGCGTTTACCAGTGCGAGTCACTTGAAACCACACCTCCGCACGCACACAGGAGAGAAGCCCCATGTTTGTGATGTGTGTCAGAAAGCATTTTTTCGGCACTCGGACATGAATAAACACTTCCGCAAACACTCGGGCGAGAAGCCCTATGTTTGTGTTGTGTGTCAGAAAGCATTCACTCTGCAGTCACTCATGAATAAACACCTCCGCATACACACGGGAGAGAAGCCCTATGTTTGTGATGTGTGTCAGAAAGCTTTTAATAGTAATTTTTCCTTCAATCGCCATCTCCGAGTTCACAAAGAACGGAAGCTCTAATGTTTACAATAACTGGCAGAAACCATTCACTCAGCAAGGTGAATTGGCTTATCACATCTGGGTTCACCAGGGGGGGAAGTCATATATTTGCAATGAATGACAGATATCATTCACTCAACGAAGTTACTTGAATCGGCACTTCCGTATTCACACATGGGAGAGAAACCTTAAGTCTGCAATGTGTGTTGGATAGCATTCACATACCAATGTAACTTGATTCACCACCTCCTGATTCACACAGGAGAGAAGCATTATGCTTGTTATGGGAATCACAAAGCATTCGCTCAGCAAGCAAGCTTGAGTAATTACTTGCGATCTCATAAGATTGGAGTAGCCCCATGTTTGCAGAGAGTGAGTTGAATAGACACCTCCGAATTCACACAAAGTAGAAGTCTTTTGTTTGCAGTGTGTGTCTAAAAAATTGATTTTGCGATTATTTCATTTTTGTTATAACAGAAAAAACTGTCAATGCTAAGCCAGTAGCTAGGGAGAAAAAAGGAGTGCAATTCGGGGAAAATCTTATTGTTTTAATAGCTTCAGTTATGTCCCAGTGTGACTGCCCTAGGTTTTTCCACTCTTCTTGAGGTGAGCGTTGGCTTCTATGTTTAGAAATGTGAGCAAAAATGGGGTGTTTTGCAGTTTTTCTTAAATCAGGCTTCATACACTCCTTGAAAACTCTTTAAAATTCATTTTACAAAATTTAGGGCCCTTAAAATTATGTGGGACTCCTTAGAAACTCTTTAATTTTGCATTTACAGTAACAACCGCGATTAATGAAGTGCGCAGCCTCTGCAACCTTCCAGATTGCGGTCACCATGACCCGGTGATGGAAGAAGAATTTACATTTCTTTAACCAATTTAGAGTTTGTTACTTACAGAAAGCTGTGTAATAACAGAATAGAAATGGTGCGAATTTTAATTTTTGTCTTTCATTTCAAGATTTTTTTGGGACATGCCTTCAAAAAATTATATTTTTCCATCTTCAGTTTGGATTAAAACTTTTGTTAAAACATATTTGTACTGTCTCCTGCTAACCTAAGATTTGATTGGTAGTCCAGAAAAAAGGTGACTCCTTAAAAAAAAAAAATTGGGGTCTTTAAAAACTTCTTAAATTTCTTTTTGAAAAATGAGTATGAAGTCTGTATTATTTTTGAAAATGAAGCAAAAAGTATTTTAAAAGTTGTAGAGCATTAAATTTTGCTCAAAATGAGTACCCATTTGGTGTACTTCGCTCCGCTTGCAATAGCAGTAACATCTGTCAAAATCCTTTGTATTTTATACCAGAAATCTAAGACGCTGCTTTCAGGTGTCTGTCTTCGACCGCCTACAAAAGGTCTGCATCTCCACAGGATAGAGGAGAGACATTACAAGATCGCCTTTATCACTGTGGCTTTATGGCACTTGAGCCATGGGGGTTTGCGGGGGCTAGGCAGTGGCGTGAACAGACTTCCTTTAAGGGGATGGGGGAGGTGTTATGGACGTAATGTTAAAAGGCGCAATCTTTTAAGGTGAAAATAAAAAATTTACAGACTTTATTTTATTGAAATTTCTTCGACTAGGGGGGAAGTTGAACACTCCCCCGCATTGTGTAGGCCCACCTGTGGTAGAGGATATTCCTTAATAGAAATTCATTAATATTTTATTTTTTATTTATAAAAAAGAAATGCACCCTACAGACAAAAATCCATTTCCAGTGTTGCATAAGAAAAAGAACATAAAAAGACAAATTAGAAAATAAAATACAGAGATAAAATAAATACCATATTATGATTGTAAAAGCTCAAAACACTTAACTTTATAAAACATTAAAAGACATGTTAAAAATATCCAAGTCCAAAGAAAACTTATTAAAAATTTTATAAAATTTATATAACGAAAAATAAATGTATTTATATTTTATAATTGGTTCCACAAATAAGTGACTATTAGAAGAAACCATAACTATATACTTAATGGGATCCTCACAGTTATCCGGCAACATCAGGACAAGGGCGGCTCCAGACTGAATTATCGGAGGGGGCCATCGAACTTTTTACTTAGGTCTATAAATTGTTCAAAATGCAAATTGAACGTGTGAAATCGTGAAGTATGCGAATCTAAAGTTGTAAAGCAAAATTTCGGAGGGGGCCATGGCCCCTATGGCCCCCTCACTGGAGCCGCCCTTGCATCAGGACGGTTCTAAATCAAGTACACAAAGAATTCCCAATTTTTAGAATTGCTACCAAAAAGTTAAAATTCTAAATAGTGAAGAAGAAAGAGTTACTAATTTTAAAAAAAAGTACTAAACAAAATCGTTCTTCAGTGTTATTTTTCTTCATTCGTGCTTTACTGTGCTTCGATGAGAACTCTATTCTCCACCCCACCCCCCCTTTTTCGTATCATACTTTTTTTTAATTCTGGTATATTTTGTTCAAATTTAAGTTCTTATGGGTAAAGCTTTGCGGAATAGTTTAATTTTGCACAAAAATGCAGGTAATGGCGATCCACCCTGACTTGAATTCGTTATAGTCACTTAAGACTGAGATATGCTGACTAAGAAAAAAAAAAACCAGGAACACCGTTTTCTATATTTTCAGTTACCAGACTGTCATATAAAGGTTCCAATAATCTATTACCAAAAAGAAAGAAAAAAAAAAAAGAGCTTGATGGGCACCAGATTTAACCCCTCCTTGGCTTTCCCCTGCAAACTTCATTTTATTTACACACTCAACTGTACGGAATTTTCCCATATCTGGTATTCGGAGTTTCCCAAGCTTTTGCTGTGTATATATTTCTATTCATATGAAGCATCGGGTAGTATGTATTGATAGATAAAGAGCAACACAAACTGTTTAAAGGGATAATTTGTAACATTAAAAACAGGCAGATTTAGATGTTCCGGCTTATCTACGTTTGTTTAAAACTAGTTGTTTTCTTCCTCCCTTTTTCTGATCTCCCTGCTTTCACTTATTTTTGTTATTTTAGGATCTCGTACAGAGTGGCAACAGAGCCAGTGGGAAATATCAGGGAATTATATAAATTTGTTTTATTCCACCCTTTTTCTGATCGTTTTAGGTACAAATTAAAAAATATCAGCCACGCTGACATTGTAAAAAAATCAAATGTGTTGCAAATGTTGTCGGCTATCTTTTACAAGGTCTTTTTTTAGTCTCTTTTTTTTCTAGAATTTGGAACTTTTTTTCCTCTAGCGATATCATTAAAAACACTTGTGAGCACTGCAAAAGTTCTGTTCGCTAAAGCTGGGGGTTTGCTTTATCTGAACAGTTAAATACAATAAAAAAACAAGGGAACCAAAATTTGAGTGTGTTATAACCGTGATTTCGTTATATACCGGGTTCGGTATAATGGAGTTCGAATTTACGAGGGTCATTTTTAAAGTAAGAACCGATTGCGCATCGTGTCCGTGCATCCTATTAAGTGACGTGAGTTCAAGGTCGGCCAATCTTTGCCAGTCTCTCACTACGCCTCCATTATGTTTCACGTCTCTGCCGGCCGGTGTTCGTTGTATGGTTAAACTGCTTCGTTTGCATATCAATCAGTAATCCCGCCGACTGTGAAGTTCGCTCAGTTATTCGGTTTTTAAATGCAAAATTTTCATTGCGAAGTACTGGAAATCCTGCATACAGCCCTGACTTAGAACCATCAGACTTTCATCTGTTTCCAAAACTTAAGGAATTTCTTGGGGGAAAGCGCTTGGGAAATGATGACAAGTTGAAAGAAACTGTTACTAACTGGTTTAGCGGTCAGGCGGCCGAGTTCTTTGATTATGGGATCCAAAAGCTGGTGCCACGACTTGACAAATGTTTAAATGTTAATGGTGACTATGTTGAGAAATGAAAAGATGGTCATATTTTAGTTTGTAATACAATCTACGTTCATAACTAAATTGTCTCCTACTCCATTACAAAACGATTCTTACTTAAAAAAAGACCTACGTATATTCACTAGTGAGTCCTTAAAAGTCACTATCAGTATTAACAATTTTGCAGGATGGAAAATGTAAATGTTCTTTAATGGGCCAAAGATACTGCACAAACGCCCCATTCAAGCAAAGTAGTCAGGAAAAAAGTAATAATTTTCTTGGTTTTGTGGTGTTATAGACTAATTGATGAATGCAGTGACACAGTATAGAACGTGTACTTATAAGTTTCTTTGCAAATAAAAATTACTGCAAATAAGCTGGCCACAAATCATTTATTAAAATGTAACTGAATGTATACTGGCGCAGACTTTATATCAGCTGAACATGAATTAGAAATAATTTAATTTTTACAATGATTTTTTGTTCATCCAAATTCAGTTGGTGGATGCTGATATAGGGTGGCTGCACATCTGGAATTATCAGGAAACGGGAAATGGGTAAAAAATCTGGAACTGTGTACAGGTGAAGTTTTTAATCGGTACAAGAGGATCATTTATACACCTCGAAGAGTATGTGTAAGGGTGCATTAAATGAAAACGGAACAGTGATTATAATCTGGTGTGTGTATGTGCGAGTGTAAAAAAACTGTGTTTAGAGATAGAGTGGGAGGTGAAAGAAGAGAAACTTGAAGAATGGGTTTGCCCCCTTTTTAAGCGTGCCCAACCACGTGATATAAGTTGGTGGTCAGCCAGGTGTGTTGTGTTGTCCGGGGAGAGGGCCAAAATCATATTGATGTCTTTTCCTTGATTTTCTGGACCGCCGTCAACAATCGACAGTGTTGACTATAATCGCTTTACTCTAAGCTTATTATGAGTATTGCACTACCCTTGCATGTGCTGCAATCAGTCATGCTTTCTGGCCTTTTGTCTTCTTGTGTAGTTTTTTGTTTCACGACAAGGCGTGGCTGCACACGGCCACTGGCACACTTAGTATGCTGGAGCATTTTTGGGGGAGTGTATTGGAATACCCACCGTACAGCTCTGACATTTCACCATGTGATTTTCACATCTTTGGTCCTCTAAAAAAGACGTGGAAGGGTCGACGTTTTTACTTGGAAGTGAAGTCATGGACAATGTTTGAAATTGATTTCAATTCCAGTTAATCATTTTCTATGAACAAGGTATTCGCCGCTTGGTACAACAGTAGGACAAGTGTTTCCGTAATTTTGATGATTACATTTGAAAATAAATAATACCTTTTAATTTTGTGGCTGCTGCCCCGTTTTTATTTGATCCACCCTTATATAAAAATATACTTTAGTATTGTTTAAAACCAGTTAACCAGTTTTTTTTCAGTGTTTTTTCTCGTGGTATTTTAAGACGCTTTTCACATTCAAAAATCTAGCATTGTTTTCCAACATTCATATTATTTCCAAGTAACTTTATTCTCGCATGTTCCATCTTATTGTACATATTAGTATCCGGGGATTCACAAAAACGAGTCTGCTGGATTCCGTGCTGGGGTGACAGGGAGTATCACTTAAGTATCAGGGAACTTGAAAATGATGGCTTGATGGCCATCCTGTGTTAAGTGTTTTCCATAGTGCTATTGGGTTGGTGTATACAGAATATAGGTGTACCGTAAAGCGCCCCCTACTTTTCACATGAATTTCGTTTTCTCTTAAAATACCGAGTAAACGCCCCCTTATGCAAATTACTCACTATTATTCCTCATCTACTTCCTTTTACCGCCGCACTTCTGAGTTTTCAACACACGTGTGCTGACTCAAACGCAGTTGTATAGTTTTCAATTTTTGCTATTGTGTTATTTATTATGGTGGAAACTCTACCAATTTGCATCTTTCAAAAACTGCTGATTGCCCTTAAAATAAATATGAACGTTATACCATTGTTATTTAATGTGAACGAAACATTCCACTACTGTGTTCAGCATTGCATTTTTAAAGGCTATTTTACGACTTTACTCCTCCCCCCATATAGAAAAACAAAAAATCCCGATTTTTCTTAAGGGGGGGGGCGCTTGAACGGTATTTTACGGTATAGAGATGTAATAGAATCAGAGAGTAATGGACTGCAGGCCAGAGGTTGGACATCCCTATTGTATAGTTGCATCAAAGCATATCTGAATTTCAAAAATTCAACTCAAATGTTTGTCCTCCCAAGTGAAAATTTTAATTGTTTCTTTTCTTTTTTTTATTAGGTATTACATTAGTACTGAATCTGGATGTAAAGACAATAACTACCAACTTTTCTTGCCAAAAGTATTACTTTCCTCTCAACTCTGATTCAGAATTGTGACCTTGAAACAGTTTTTTTTTTTCATGGTGACGTTCATCAACCAAAAATACACAGTATGCAACAGCTGAAGAAACTACGTTTTTTTCGACTAGCTCCGATTTTAAGAAATCTGCTCTTCAAAAGTTCAGATTAATTTTTTACTGATACTTTTTTGTTCAAAACTAAAATTTCAGATGCAAGACGAGTCCACCAGGTGCGGACCGAGTGCTGAAACATCTTCCGAAGAGCGAAATCTAGGCGTTTGTGATGACACATTAAAGGGACATAATGCAAACGATGCATGTGGAAAAGCATCTTCCAGGAATTCATATTTAGAGGTCTCAGTCCCTACTCATATTGTGAAAAAGCCTTATGTTTGTGATGTGTGTCTGAAAGCATTCTCTCGTCTGACATATTTGAATGCACACCTCAACATTCACACAGCAGAGAAGCCCTATGTTTGCGATGTATGTCAGAAAGCTTTTACCCGGAAGAATGCTTTGAGTCGGCACCTCAAGGTTCACACCGCAGAGAAACCTTACATTTGCGATAGGTGTCAGAAAGCATTTACTGAGAAGATTTGCTTGATTCGGCACCTCCGAGTTCACACAGAAGAGAAGCCCTATGTTTGCGAACTGTGTCAGAAAGCTTTCACTGTGCGGAGTAACTTGAATCGGCACCTCCTTGTTCACACAGGAGAGAAGCCTTATGCTTGCGATATGTGTCAGAAAACATATGTTCAGTGTAGTGACTTAAAAAATCACCTTCGCTTTCACACAGGAGAGAAGGCCTTTGTTTGTGATGTGTGCCAGAAAGCTTTCTCTCGGCAGAAAATTTTGAATCAACACCTTCTCATTCACACAGGAGAGAAGCCGCATGTTTGCAGTGTGTGTCAGAAAACATTTACTCAGAGGATTCACTTGAATCGGCACCTCCTTGTTCACACAGGAGAGAAGCCTTACGTTTGCGAAGTGTGTCATAAAGCATTTACTTATAAGAGTGCACTGATTCGACACTACCGAATACACACAGGAGTGAAACATTGTAACCCTGATACTAAGTAATAAATTTTCAACAAAGTTATGTTTCTAATTTGGCAGTTTTGCTTTCTGTTTAATTGAGCTGCAGGTATGTAGAAAAGAGTGGTTGAATTTTTGAAATTTCGCTTTTGTGGATGTGACTGAAGCTCCCCACCAGGGGCTGAGAGTTTCTGCTCTTGAGACTGGTAGGCGGGTGGTATCAGGCTCAAACCCCGGTCGCGCCTTGCGAACTAGCTGGAGTTTTCCCTTTCGGATTTTTCTGTGGCTTTCTCCGAAACCCCACGTAAATACGGGCTAGGATCCCGTAGAATGTTCCCCATAAAGGGCATTTCCTCATTAGGCCTATGACCCTGGTGCAGGGAATCGGCCTTAATCTACAAGCTGTGACTGAAGTGTTTACATAGGTGCCATTTTTTTTAATGGTACAGCATACACTCATAGCATAATAAATTATTTAAAAAATAATTTTTTCGTGTACGTAATTATTTAGAAGTCTTCAATCTGTGTCAAAACAATAAGTTGACACAACGATGTCACACCACTTAAAATCATCCTGTGCAACAAGTTTGACGTATGCTGCAAAATTTGGCCTCCTCTGGTCTACAGTAACAAAACTTCGAAAGTACAGTTATATTAACCCCTTAAAAGACATATTATTTTCAAGAAAATGGTCATTTAAAGTGCCTATTTTTAAAAAATTATTATTCCAAAAAATTGTATAAAAATAAGTGCATGTACAATATGTGTATTCGTTTTAAAGCTTCGTGGTATGCATCGTGCAATCTTAGATCACTTTTTTTACTTATCTTCAAAGAAAACTGTACAAATATTTATTTATTTTACGAAGTAAATTTAATACAATTGTCTTTAGTGTTTAAATCATATTTTTAATAATTCCCTGCTTAATAAAAAACACACCTTCTGTCACAGTAACCCTAAATGTTGGTTTTTCCCCGAAATTTAATGTTACTTCTTTCTTTAGCGCTAGAAAATAACTCAAGTAGTGTATTTTTTCTTGCTGCATATTTTACGGGCAGGCACTTTATTAAAGTATGGAAAACAAGCAATATAATATTCTGTCACAAGGGCACACTGGCGTAGCCACGGGGGGGGGGGCACCGTGTCCGCACCCCTTCCCCGAAATTTTTTCAGTCCATATGTAGTTGTATGAAATTCAATTGTTTTGACTTTAAATTCTAATATAGATACGTATTTCAATTTGTAAAAAAAAAAAAAAATCTTAGGCATGTAAACTTAAAACAAATTTTTTTAAAGTTATCGTTTCGTTTTAAACAAAAATTTCGACAGGGAACCGGGATTTCTATGCCCACCCCTGGGCACGCCACTGGTATTAAAATAATTCAAAAAAGTTCAGTATGTTTTTAAAATGTTGACATCTAAGGGAAAGGGGGTGACTTGACCCCCATCTTTCAAGAATCCGCTCTCAGAAGCAACACTAGGCACAAGATTTCCGTTATACCTTTTAAGATGAGAATGAACAGGTTAAATCAGCGTTCATAATTAAAAAAGGGAAAGGGAGACTAAGGAGGGGGGGGGAAGCATATTTTTGGAAGATTTCTATGAGCGCTGAGTTATTCGGATAATTTAACATTGTATAAAACAATACATTTGTATAAAAACATCTATTAATCAGAGAAAATAAGCTCTAAATACAAATCTTACGCTTTAAAGTAAAAAAATAATGTATGATATTTTTATTTGGATTTTATTTGAGGAGGGGTGTGTGTGTGTATCAAATTGCTGAGTATCAGTTGTAAGTACTAGTAAATATCACATTGTAAGCTAAGTAAATGGTCAGATTTAGGGAACGGGGGTTGCAGTCCCCCCTCTAGATACGCGCTATAAGCAGGGCCGTAGCTATTCCGTTTTTATAGAGGGGGCTCCAAATTTTCCAAGGGGGGCTTTCATATATACACACGTAGACATATATAACACACGCATATATGTGTGTACATATATATATATATATATATGTGTATATCAGAAACAATTCAGTAGTTACAGAGATGCCCATAGAGCGTAATGTATTAGAATTATTTTGAGTGTTCCAGTAAAAGAACTAGTTGTGCATAAATTTTAGCTTATGTTACTCAAGACAGGGTAGCTTGCTAATAGTGACAAAAGTTTTAGACTCGGTTCAGTGGTTACAGAGATGGCAATCAAGAATAATGTAATTCTTATAAGTGTCCCTGTAAAATTGTGATATGTGCTAGAAAGGTAACCTATATTACTTAAGAATAGTGTACCTTTTTGTCAGCGAAAATGTTTTAGAATCAGTTCTGTCATTACAGAGATACAAATGGAGCTTAATGTAATTCTTATGAGTGTCCCTGTAAAAGAACTATTTATGATGTATGCATAGGTAGCCTATAATACTCTAAAATAATGTAGCTTTCAATCAGTGAAAAAGTTTAAGAACACGTCTAGTAGTTACAGAGATACCGATAGAGCATGATGTATTAGAATTATTTTAAGTGTCCCTGGAAAAGAGCTATATTTATGTTATATGAATGAAAATTAGCCTATAATACTCAGGAATAAAGCAGCTTTCTATCAGTGAAGAAAGTTTTCATATCGGTTCAATAGTTACAGAGATACCCTTAGAACGTAATGTAATTCTATGAGTCTCCCTGTAAAAAAGCTATTTATGCAATATGCATTAAAATTAGCCTGTACTACTCAGGAATAGTGTAGATTTCCATCAGTGAAAAAAGTTGTAGAAACAGCTCAATAATTTCAGAGGTGCCCATGGAACGTTATGTAATTCTTATGAGTGACGCTGTAAAAAAACTGTGATATATGCATGAAAGGTAGCAAATATTACACAGGAATAATGCAGTTTTCTATCAGTGAAAAAGTTTTAGAATCGTTTCAGAAGTTACTGGGACGCCCGTAGAGCTTAATGCATTAGAATAATTTTAAGTGGCCCTGTAAAAGAACTATTTGTGCTATATACATGAAAGATAACCTATCGAAGGAAGGACTCAGGAATAGTGTCGCTTCCTATCAGGAATAGTGTAGCGTGAAAATTTTTTTAGAATTGATTCTGTAGTTACAGACCTACGCTATGTAAATCATATGAGTGTCCCTCTAAAACAATTATTTGTGATACATGCATGAATTTTAGCTATGTTACTCAGAAATAATGTAGCTTTCTATCACTGAATTTTTTTTTAGAATCGATTCAGTGGTTACATAGATGCCCTTAGAGCAGAATGTAATTTTTATGAGTATCCGTGTAAATTTGTAATATATGCATGAAAGGTAGCCTGTAATACTCAGGAATAGTGCAGTTTTCCATCACTGGAAGTTTTAGTCCAGAGTTTTAGTCGGTTCGTTAATTCCAGAGATCCTAATGTAATTCGTATGAGTATCCCTGTAGAAGAATTAGTTGTGATATATTGTTTCGAATTTTTGTGGCTCTTCTGGGGTTTAAAGTAGTTTAAAATTCGTATTCTATGTGTCAAATAATTAAATTTTGCATTTTGTTGCATCAAAATTCGTTAACTAGAACGGAAGAAAGGAAATTTTGGGGTTCCCCATTGGTTAACATAGGGTTTCGTAAATCTCGATAAATATTGGTGCTAGGGCTTAGCTGACCTCACTCTTCGGGACTTATTTTTGGTGCCAAATTTGGCGATATTTTCCAAAAAGTCCCCAAGCTTGGCCACATTTCGGACATTTAGGAGGATTTTTCCAATGGGTAAAAGTTTGTTTAAAGTATATAAAGTTTGTTTTCTTGCATTAATATTACGTAATAGCCTAGCGATTCAACTGCATTTCTATGACGTACTCAAAATTGGCGCTTTATGGGGATCCTTCGAGAAATTTCTCCTAGCTTCTGCGACACCTATAAAAGGACAGCACATTGTCCCAGTTGAGTTTCAGTTTGCTTGTGTCTGCCGATGAGAATATTTTTAGAATCGGCTCAGTATTTACTGACATGCCCGTCTAACGTAATGTATTAGAATGATTTTGAGTGTCCCCGTAAAAGAACTATTTGTGTTATACGCATGGAAGATAGCCTATAATACTCAGGAATAGTGTAGCTTTCTATCAGGAATAGTATTGTGTGAAAATCTTTTTTGAATCGATTCAGTAGTTAGACATACACGCAGATCTCAGTGTAATTCATATGAGTGTCCTTGTAAAGGAATTATTTATGATATATGCCATCAATTTTAGTTTATGTTACTCAGGAATAGTGTAGCTTTCCGTCAGTGAAAAAATCTCATGTGAAGAACACATGACTTCCTTGTACATCTATTAAATCAAAAATATTTTCACCCCACTTCATCTAAACTTATTTTGTTTGAAAGAGATAAAATATTGCAGTAATAGTAAGGTTTAGCGAATTCTACCCAAATATTTCCGATATCGCCAAGCTGGGTTCAATTTGACAGATTTCCTTCTGACATTTAATTTGCCAATATTTCACGAAAAACCGACAAGCTTGAGATAGTTCCCGAGATTTTGGGTATAGCCATGGTAGCCATTGACCACAGACTTTCAATGAATTGAATGTATCCATGCGCCTTAATGTATTTTAAGTCATTTGGCAGACCCTGTAAATAAATTACCTAGTGGATTGCAATCAAAAATGGAGATGCACAGTTAGGTGTTACAATAGTTCTAAATACAAAATTTCAAAGTTCTATGGGTAAAAGTTTTCGAGTTTTGCAAAATACGTAATAATTTTTGTCCCCAAATTTGGCGATATTTTCGAAAAACTCGCTGACAAATGGCGAGATTTTAGGCATGGACCAAACAATGACTGACTATCGCCAAATTTGGCGATATTTCGCCAAAACCTTCCAAGGACAATGACAAATGGCGATATTTTGGGCATGGACCAAATGACTGACTATCGCCAATTTGGCGATATTTGGGTAAAACTCGCCAAGGTCAACGACAGACTGCGAGGTTTTAGGCATGGACCGAACAATGACTGTCTACAGATGTAATATATTGAAGATGTCCATAGACATTAATGTACTGAAATTCTTTTGGGTGGTCCTGTCAATAAACTCTCCAGTAGATTGGAACCAAAAACGAGATGCAAAACTAGATGTTACAAAAATCTTATATATGAAATTTCCACATACTACGACTAATAGTTTTTGAGATTTGAGCGTTAAATACATACACGTGTACACCAAAAGTCGCCAAGCTTGGCGAGTTTTGGTGTATTTCTGGAGGGAGGCACGTAACCGCGGTCGGACCATTACCTAACTATATGGTTGGACGGTATCGTGCTTGAAATGGATCAAAAAGTCCTTAAAATTGCCATTGACCGCAATGAATTGGAAATCTTTTGAGTGTTCCTGTAGCAGAACTATAAAGACACTTTTTTCGATGGAGAAATTCATTTTGTAACCCTTAACAGCATATATCACTTCTGAGTCGTTTGAAGTCGCCTAATACCTCTAAAATGCGCTTTGATTAATATCTGCCCATAGAGCGTAATGCATTTAAAATCTTTTGGGCGGCCCTGTAGCTAAACTATCCAGTTGAATAGAACCGAAAGGGGAGTGTACTGTACAAATAGATATTACAACAATCCTAAATACAAAATTTCATCATTCTACGACCAATAGCTTTTGGGATATGCGAGTTACACCCACACGTGCGTACCGATGGCATAGAAAAACTCGTCAAAGTAGACTCACCGTTGGTCAAAATGGGTTGCAGACGCATTTATAGGATCCTGCATGCTAGCTTACGATGAGATGCATCGAAAAAATTGTTAAAATCAAGTTTAGCGGTAGTCAAAATCGTTTTTATCGTCGAAATTTGGCCCCCGAAATTATTCGGGATCACATTACTTCCTTATACTCCGTACAAGGAAGGAAAAAATTTTAGAATCGGTTCATTGGTTCCAGAGATCGTAATGCAAATCGAATGACTATCCTGTAAAAGACCTATTTGTGATATATGCATGAAAGGTAGCCATAATACCCCGGACTAGTGTAGCTTTCTATCAGTGAAAAAAGTTTTAGAATCGGTTCAGAAGTTAAAGAAATACCCATGCAGCTTAATGTAATGCAATTATTTTGTGTGTCCCTGTAAAAGAACTATCTAAGCTATATCCATAAAGCTTAGCCTTTAATACTCCGAAATAGAAGCTTTATATTATCGAAAAAAGTTTTCGATTCGGTTCTCTAGTTACAGAGATACCCATAGAGCATAATGCAATACTTGCCTGTCCTTCTAAAAGAATTATTTGTGATATATTCATAAAAAGGCAGTCTAAAATACTCAGTTGCTTTCTATCGGTGAGAAAAGTTTTAGAATCGGTTCAGTAGTTAGAGAGATAACCATAGAGTGTAAATGTATAATAATTATTTTGAGTGTCCCTGTAGAAGAATTATAAACGCTGCATACATTGAATGCAGCCTATAATAATCAAGCATAATTTATCTTTCTATTAGTAAAAAAAGTTTAAGAATCAGTTCTGTAATTACACAGATGGCTACAGAGCGTAATATAATTCTTATGAGTGTCCCTGAAAAAAAAAATTATGTATATATATATATATCTACATATACCTGCATGAAAGGCATTGCATAATTTTCAGGAATAGTGTAGCTTTTTATTAGTGAGGAAAGTTTGTGAATCGGTTCAGTAGTTAGAGATATACCCACAGAGGGTATTGCATTTAAATTATTTTGACAATTCCTGTAAAAGAAATATTTATGCTATATGCATGAACTTTAGCTTATGATACTCAGGAATAGTGCAGCTTTCTACCCGAGAAAGTTCTTTAGAATCTGGTCAATGGTTACAATTATGCCAATTTTATGTATTTCTTATGAGAGCCCCTGAAAAATTGTTATATATGTTGCAGAAATACTCTGCTTGTTTCCGGGGTACGTCGTTCTAAAGTCCAGTTGGTGTAGAAAGTTCCAGTAAAAAGTCCACTGGTTAGGATGGAACACAACTTTATTGCTTCAAGAACTTCGTTGAACAATCAGCTGTACAAAATTCACAAGCACAATTAAATAGTCATGTGCTTTTAACAGTTCGCTTAGATCAGAAGCTCTCACAAATGCTGTATTTTCCGCACAAAATAAAACACTTTCACTGGCAAAAATTCAGTGAAAATATACGAGAGATAACACTAACAGTCTCTTAAGATTCAGCAATCAAGAAATTACACACAGCACTTAAATTCAAAGCTTCAAAAACAGCGCGAAACACCGCTTCTATCACATAGCAAAGCAAGCGTACTCACTCTCTCAAAGCTTGATCAACTCTGAATTGAGGCTTCAGAAACACGCTTATATTTATACCCGAAGCAGAAGCTACAAGAATCTTTGAGAAAAGTCTATTTCGCAAGGATTCCACATAAGCGGGAATGTTGATTACGTCATAGAAGTGATTTTTTAGGTTATTATGCGTTTTTAATGCGGAAAAACCAACTTTCAGGCCCCATTGGGAAAATCGCGCCAAATAACCAAAATGTCGCCAAACTTGGCGACTTTTGACGAAATATCGCCAAATTTGGCGCCAAAAGTAAGTCCCCAAAAGTGAAGAGATCGAAGCCCTAGGACCCATATTTCACGAGATTTCTAGAAACCCATAGAAAAACAATGGTGAAACCGAAACCTCCGTATCTCTGGTGATAGTTGACCGATTTTGATGCAACAAAAAGCAAAATTTAACTATTGGACGCGTAAAATACTAATTTTGAACTATTTTAAGCCCCGGAACAGCGGGTTGCCCCGAAAATTCGTAACAATATGTATAAAAGGTACTCATATTACTCAGGAGTAGCAAATCTCTCTATCAGTGAAAAAAAAAAAAATATTCAGATTCAGTTCGGTGGTTACAGAGACCGTAATGAATTAGAATTGTTTTGAGTGTCCTTGTAAAACTATTTATGCTAATACATGAAAGGTTTTCTATAAGTTAATCCAGTGTATAAGAACTTTAACCCATACTTTTACATATATATTTGAAACAATTATTTCCATTTGTTTAATTTTATTCTTTAAAAATTTAGCCCATTGTTTAGAAATATATTATTGACGGATTTTTTAAAAGGATAGTTATACCGTATATTTTTGCCTTAAGTCTAACGATAATGTCTCTTTGTTCAAAGGCATTTTTAATATAACCCTTTGATTCTATGTCCATTATTGACACATATTATAAACTGCATTGTTATACCGTGTATTTCTGCATTATTTCCAACAATGAACGCCTCTTTGGTGAAAGTCATTTTAAATAAAGGTTCAGTCCACTGTTTTAACGTATATTATTGACACACATTTTTAAAGAGCATTGTTATATCCTGGATTTTTGCATTATTTCCAACAATTACATCCCTTTGTTCAAAGTTATTTTAAATAAAGGTTTAGTCCACAGTTTCAAAGCATATTATTGACGCACATTTTTAAAGACCATTGTTATATCCTGTATTTTTGCCTTATTTCCAACAATTACGTTCCTTCGTTGAAAGTCATTCTAAATAAAAGTTTAGCTCACTGTTTCAAAGTATATAATTGAAACAATTTCTTAAAGAGCATTGCTATACCGTGTATTTCTGCCTTATTTCCAACAATTAACGTCCCTTTGTTGAAAGTCATTTAAATAAAGGTTTAGTCCACTGTTTTAACGTATATTATTGACGCACATTCAAAAAGACCATTGTTATATCCTGTATTTTTGCATTATTACCAACAATTACGTCCCTTTGTTGAAAGTCATTTTAAATAAAGGTTCAGTCCACTGTTTCAAAGTATATTATTGACGCTCATTTTTAAAGAGCATCGTTATACCGTGTATTTTTGCCTTTTTTTTCAACAATTACGCCTCTTTGTTGAAAGTCATTTTAAATAAAGGTTTAGTCCACTGTTTCAAAGTATATTATTGACAAACTTTTTTAAAGAGCATTGTTATACCGTGTATTTCTGCATTATTTCCAACAATTAACGTCCCTTTGTTGAAAGTCATTTTTAATAAATGTTTAGTCCACTGTTTTAACGTATATTATTGACACACATTTTTAAAGAGCATTGTTATATCCTGTATTTTTGCATTATTTCCAACAATTACATCCCTTTGTTCAAAGTTATTTTAAATAAAGGTTTAGTCCACAGTTTCAAAGCATATTATTGACGCACATTTTTAAAGACCATTGTTATATCCTGTATTTTTGCCTTATTTCCAACAATTACGTTCCTTCGTTGAAAGTCATTCTAAATAAAAGTTTAGTTCACTGTTTCAAAGTATATAATTGAAACAATTTCTTAAAGAGCATTGTTATACCGTGTATTTCTGCCTTATTTCCAACAATTAACGTCCCTTTGTTGAAAGTCATTTAAATAAAGGTTTAGTCCACTGTTTTAACGTATATTATTGACGCACATTCAAAAAGACCATTGTTATATCCTGTATTTTTGCATTATTACCAACAATTACGTCCCTTTGTTGAAAGTCATTTTAAATAAAGGTTCAGTCCACTGTTTCAAAGTATATTATTGACGCTCATTTTTAAAGAGCATCGTTATACCGTGTATTTTTGCCTTTTTTTTCAACAATTACGCCTCTTTGTTGAAAGTCATTTTAAATAAAGGTTTAGTCCACTATTTCAAAGTATATTATTGACAAACTTTTTTAAAGAGCATTGTTATACCGTGTATTTCTGCATTATTTCCAACAATTAACGTCCCTTTGTTGAAAGTCGTTTTTAATAAATGTTTAGTCCACTGTTTTAACGTATATTATTGACACACATTTTTAAAGAGCATTGTTATATTCTGTATTTTTGCATTATTTCCAACAATTACGTCCGTTTGTTCAAAGTTATTTTAAATAAAGGTTTAGTCCACTGTTTCAAAGTATATTATTGGCACACATTTTTAAAGGGCATTGTTATACTGAGCATTTTTACAATATTACCAACAATTACTTCCCTTTGTTGAAAGTCATTTTAAATAAAGATTTAGTCCACAGTTTCAAAGCATATTATTGACTCACATTTTTAAAGAGCATTGTTATACCGGGTATTTTTGCATTATTTCCAACAATTAACGTCCCTTTGTTGAAAGTCATTTTTAATTAAGGTTTAGTGCACTGTTTTAACGTATATTATTGACACACTTTCTTAAAGAGCATTGTTATACCGTACATATTTTGATTGATTCTAACGGTTACGCCCCTTTGTTAAAAGCGATTTTTAATAAAGGTATATTCTATTATTTCAAAGTATATTATAGCCACATTTTCAAGAAGCATTATTATACCGTATTTTATAGCAATGATTTAAAAAAATTATGTATCTTTATTGAAAGTTATTCTACTAATATGATAAATGTAAAAGTTCGCATTTTTGTGTGTTTGAGTGTTTTTGACTCAATTACGCAAATCCGTTCTACGGTTTTTGCGTAATTGTCCCTGTAAATTGCTCCCTGTAATCCCTCATAAGATTCAACTGAATATTTTACTTGTGGAAGTCTTTTATTGGGTGTGAATTACAACATCTGTGAAAGCTTCGTTACTGAGCGGACTGTTAGAGCAAGCTACTGGCCGTTAGTGCCTTTGAATTTTGTACAGCTAGAAGCAATAAAGTTCGTGTTTCATCCCAACAAGTGCACTCTTTACTAGAACTTTCATGAATTTCTTAAAAATAAAATAAAAGTTAAATAGGTCTTTTACTGGGACACTCAAATTAATTCTAATGCATTAAGCTGCATGGGTATTTCTCTCACGTCTCTACTGATTCTAATTTTTTTTTTTTTTTTTTTTTTTTTTTTTTTTTTACTGATAGAAAGCCACACTATTCCTGAGTATTATATGGGCTACCTGTCATACATATATCACAAATAGGTCTTTTACAGGGATACTCATTCGATTTACATTACGATCTCTGGAACTAATGAACCTATTCTAAAACTTTTCACGGCCGGAAAGCTGCACTATTCCTGAGTATTGTAGGCTACCTTTCTTGTATATAGCATACTTTAATTATTTTACAGGGACACTCATAAAAATTACGGTACGCTCTATGTGTACCTGTGTAACTATTAAGCCGATTTTGAAAATTTTCTCACTCATAGAAAATTTCGTTATTCCTGGGTATTAAAGGGTACCTTTAATGCATATAGCATAAATAGTTCTTTTACATGGACAATCAAAATAATTCTATTATTTTACGCGCTAAGGACATCTCTATGACTACTGAACCGATTGTAAAGATATTTTCATTAACAGAAAGCTTCACTATTCCTGAGTATTATGGACTACCTATTATTTCCCTCTATTCTAAAAAAAAGTAACGGCCGCTGCCGCAAGCTTCGAAACAGTTAGGATATGAGTTTCGACAAAGGTGTCCACGAATTCGGAAAATTCCGGGGAAGCCAATGAGTTGACTTAAATTTCGAAATTCGAATTATGTTAGAAGCTATTAATAAAAAACTGAAAAAATAAGCATAATGGTTGCTAGGCTAGGCAATTTTCGCCAGCATAAAATCATTCATGCCTTTGCAAAAAAGCAATTCTAAGTGTGTAGAATCACGTGAAACTGACAATCATGAAGTAGAATGACACCAATTGTATGCCAAATTTAAAAGTTTGGGACATAAATATGTCAAAGTGTGTTACACAAAGTTCCCTTAGATAACAGGAGTTTAGAATTACCGGTTATTCATTTTTCCAAAACAGAATAACTAATTTTAGCTGATTTAAAAAGCGCCTTTTTGGCATCAGGTACAGGTACGATCTAGCAAAAGACTGTCTCTCCAAGCAGGGTAACTCTAAAACGCGTTTTTCAAAATGTTAGCACCCAGTATCTTGAAAATGAATAATAATTAAAATGAAGATTATAGCAAAGCCGGTTAGGTTCAGCTTATTTGCTACAGTAAAATTGTTTGGCGGCGTTGACCATGCCATTATAGCAGTTACAGTACAGCTTGGATATTTGTCAGCGCGGCGAGATGGTATATTTCGTGCTGCTAAATACGCCAATCTGCAAAGAATTATGTATATGAATACATGGATAACGATTTACACGGAAAAGTTACAGGAGCAGTAATTATTGGTTAGGATTTTGTGTAAATCGCCAAATAATGAAAAGTCGCCATGGGTGGCAACCCTGACAGCACACTTGCCCAATTTATGTCCATATCTGGACAAACTTGTCCAAAACATGTCTATGTCTATGATAAGATATCTCCTGGACATCATTTTAGCGACATCTTTGGGAAAGTCCATAATATGTCTAGAATAAGATATGATTGGGGCATGTAACACCCCAATTAAGTCTTATTACGACAAAAACGGGAAAATCCATATTATGTCTGTTATATGACATGAATTGGACATCTAAACACCCCAATCATGTCTATTTTATGACATAAATGGGAAAATCTATCGGCGATAAACTCTGATTGGCTCAATTTGTTTGATCATGCGCAGTAACATTTTTGTATGCACGTTGTTTTTAATAATCTGTGGTGGTTGTGGTAGATAGTACCCATATATTTGAAGTTTCCTTGTCAGTTAATTATAACATTTTTATGCGCACTTCTTGCATATTGCTTGCCTATATCACTGTTATTTACAATACGGGATAATGTACAACTTTTTGACTTAATGTGTATTTTAATTTAAAAAAAAATAAGTCGACTCGACAGGAATGGCGAAATGTTGAATAAGAAGTTAATGATGAATTATTCCTTATTGAAGCTGAATGTAATGTGAATGATATTGAATCAAAGCCTATTAATGCGCACGATTATAATTATTTTCGTAATGAATTTGAAAATAGGATCGATGAAAATATTTTTGAAGATTCAAATATGTGTGATCCTACAAGCAGTTCTTGTAATAGCTTCATTTCATCTCAGAAATTACTGATGAAACAGATACTTCTATTCCTTTATGGTAGTAACTTATCCATAGCATAAAAATAAACTGTGGATATGAGATAAATATCCACAGAAGTCTTTTCATGGACAAATTATGGATGTCCATAACATGCCCATATGGATAAGCTCTGGATGTCCATATGGATGTCTATATTTTGTCCAGAGGATATCATTATGGACGCCGTATTGTGCCATATGGACAAGTTTTGGGGGTATTATGGACAAGATATAGACAAATTTGGGGATGTCAGTTATGTCCCGAACTTGTCCATGATATCATATGAACATGTTCTGGACAAGTTTGTGCTGTCTGGGAAGTTATTCTGGCTGTTCCGTAGTTTTTATCAAGGAAAACATATAAAGTACTGTATTCTTCGAACTAATTATTAACTATACATGTACGTAAGTCGCCAAATTATGAAAAATTGCCATGGGTGGCAAATACGCAAGGTTTTCCAAAGCTTTTACATAATTAAAAATTGTGAGAAGTTTAAATTTTTATGTTCCAGAAAACGTGCATAACCAAGCGATGTGTAGCTCGGTAACATTCTATCTGATCCAATCTTAAGTTTTTTCTTTTGAAATTATGCTTTTTTTACGAATACGCCTTATTAGGGGCCGAATGCATCACACGGAAAGCGAGCGTAGCGAGTCCAGCCGACCTAGCCAGTCCGGGCCTGATTTTTATACATAAGGATAGATACAGTAAAAACTTATTTTTTAAAAAAAGTATTCCTGGTGCCTGTTAATTGCTCTAGGGGGGGCTGAGCCGTCCATAGCGCCCCCAGCGCTACGGCCCTGGCTATAAGACTTCTTTCTCGCGTTCGAACTAGTAACGAGGAACGAATACATACAGGTATTAATATTTTCGTTACTTTTACAGCACTACTCTGTAAATTATATATTGATTCTTCTTTTAAAGTTATTCTCAATGACCAAATTATGCATTTATCATCAGAAAAGTAAAATATTTTACTTCGTAGTTTGATTTGATGGTATATTTTTACTACACAATTAAAACACAACAGAATAGGATGTTATGAATCATTTTTGATAACTCGAATATTTTAGCTGATCCCGCCGACTTCGAGATATCTGAGAGTCGACTGAATCGGGTAAAATGCCAGAAAAAGCGTTGTTTCAATTAATAGTATTTTTGCGAAAGAGCCATTTTATTTGACTGTAATTTTATGAAGGTGCCATAAAACGGACCCGATTTTCATCTGCATTGAATCCTGACATTACATAGGCATATTACTGCATAAATAGTACGAAAATGTTTTTATTTTTCGAAAATATTGATACATCGGCTAGATTTGTAAAAAAAAATTATTTAAAAAGCTAGTATGAAAAGACTAAAATAATAGGGCAAAATATGGAAACATATTTTCATTCGGTGTGTTTTTTGTTATTACAAAACACGTTTTTATGGATAAAAATATAAAACAACAACTTGCAATGAGTATTCCTGATAAAATTTATTTCTATAATATTGATGCTATGCAGTGAGGTTATAGCTTTTTTAAAATAGGAAAATATTTTTGTTTTTTCCTTCCCTACATTTTTGTAAGACAAGTATTGGGGAACGCCTGGCTTATGAATGGCAGTTTCCACTTACAGCTGTTCAGTCACTGGAAATTGCAACAATTGAAGTTCCCTCTCAAATCCAAACACCCAGAAAAGTTGACAGATGGCCATTAATAGATTTCACGAAACTGCATACCGCTCACAGGCTGTTTCAGTAGTGCTGAGGTTTGCTTTGATAATCCAGCAGAATTTTCACTGGGATGCCATTACACATCCTTCATATAAAGCAGGGTTTCTTAAACATTTTGGTGTGGGGACACCATGATATTTACGTAAATTTTGTGGGACACCCCCCCTCCCCCATATGCATTGCGCAAATCCGACACACGTGTGAGTGAAGCTGTCAGTTTCCTTACTTGTACTGTTACACAGGGTGAATCTAAACTCTTGGACAAAACTTTCAGAGGTGGTAGAGCACATAATAAGGAATCAGAATCACATAGCAATATGGGGTAGGCAACATCGTCTTCATGTAGCTGTTAATAATCACTTTGGAAAAAGTGCTGAAACAACAGAGCACTTTCCGACCATTGTTCGACAGCAACTAATGTATTTTTCTCCGAAAACAGAAGACTAAAATTCATAGTTTAAAAATTCTATTTTATTTCATGGATGAAATGTTTGGAGACGAGCCTTGGTATTTATGAAACTTGGTTAAAAAATTAAACGAACACTTCAATACTTTTCACTAAGTAATTATTACCGGGTAAGTGAAAACTGCGTTTTTGACCCCACATTGCTATGTGATTCTGATTCCTTATTATGTGCTCTATCACCCCTTAAAGTTTTGCCCAAGAGTTTAGAGTCATCCTGTATACTATTGCAGTTTTATGTCATTAACTTTAATTTGAAATATTAAGACATAGAGAAATGTGAAATTTTTAAATGAGTAAGACTCAAAAATATAATACAATAATAAAAATAAATTAAAAAATTAACCATAGTCTGTCCGTTTAGTGCAACCACTTGGAAAATCACTACTGAGAAGACCCACTTACTTCTAACAGTGCACAAGCGAGGATTAACTATCAATGGAAAGGGTGTGACTGTTTATTTTTAACTATACGGGGCGATTCAAAATAGATGTTAAGGCGATTATTTTTTAAAACGTAAATGATAGAAACATACTTCCAATTAGAAAAGTTCATCAAATAAAGAGTAGCTTTCAGGTATGACAGTTTTTTAACAGGGGGTTGTATACATATTAAAATACGAAATTTAATTTTTATGCGGTCTCTTCTTCCCTACCCTTTATATTTATAAGAATGTTGCTCTTTGCCTAATAAAATTAATAAAACAAATCCCGTGTCCCTACGTGTAATAGTTTCCGAGATATATCAATTTGAAAATTTTGGCATTTGTCGCCAATCAATAAGGGGATATCTCCAAAGTGAGAAAAATGCGATTACTTTTCAACTGACGTTAATTTATGTTAATAGTCACCCGATAGACACAGTTGACTCCTCAAATCCTAATTTAGTTAGAATTTTTCTGTAAAGCATGTTTGGCAGTTTCTAGTGAAAGTATCACACCATAGTAACCTACACCATTATTTTACCATTTTCTTTAACACTTTAAAATTCCTCATCTAGAAGAGTGATGTAATCAGTGGATGACCCCCTAAAAGACTACATTATCGCTAATTTCATAAAGCAGTACTGGTCATTTTAGGTAAAACTGTACCTGTTAATTTCACATATTTGAACGCGTTTGATAACTTTTTTCGGTTCTTTTCCGTTATCTCACCACCAGCCAAATTTGGCGAATTTTTCCCGGCAGTAGAGGGCGATGCTTGGCGACAATATTTTCTGGTAACCCATCCTCGTTTGCGCGGCGATCTTCATTTTTTTTTGGTAACCCGGATTCTTAATGCGTAGTACAAGCGCTACTGTTTCAAAAGGAAAGCAAAACAAATAATGCGACGTACTGATTATACTAATCTCCGAGTGTGTTGTTTATTCATACGCAAACGTGTATCCTGAATCGTGCGGCGAGCTTGTTTTTTTTTTACTAACGTTGCTTCTGTGTCCGTAGTATGTTAGCTTGTGTTTGAATAGTAAAGGATAACGTATTTTTCTGTTTTGTATTCGTCAACCTATTTGATTTATTAATCTTGCGTAGACCGAGTGCATGTGTTTGCATGCAGAAAAACGCCGATTGGGTCTGTTTTGTATCCTTCTGCGATCCTGTTGTTGTATTGATGTACAAACGTGCGTAGTATGTATAAGCGTGTGTAGCCATATTTACTTCAGTTTAGGTGAGTGTTGCTTTTACATATATATTTGTATAAATATGAATTAATAGGAAATGTGGCGACGAATGTAGATGATAAATAAGTTTTTGGCAGAGTTGTTAAAGGAATTCTTTTGTAATGTGTGAATGCCGCCATGTATATTTTGAAATTGTGTGTCTTCATAGTTTGAGCTTCAAATTGAAACGTTTGGAATTTGTAAGAAGAAGCTGAAAATGTGAGTATGTTTTAAAATATTTCGATTTGTGTAGAATTGCCGATATTTCGATTTGTGTAGAATCTTCAGGATATAGAAATTGGTGAATGCAATTAGTATAGCAGTCAAACCGCCTTGCACATGCTCGGTGTGTCAATGAACTTGTTGAAAAGAGAATCCCGTAGGTAATTTCGTTGTCGTATTGTGTCGATATTTAAAATATTCATTGGTTTGACTCACCATTACATACTATGTAATGGTGAGTCTATTTTGTATGTTTACATTTTTAACTTTGTATTTTCTGTTAAAATGTTTGTTTTGTAGGCATTGAAAATGTTTAAGGCGAAATAAATATCCGGTAGGTAATTGCGGACAGGAAAAATCACCTAAAAACATCGTAGCTACTTGGCGACAAAAAAGTCGCCAAATTTGGGTGGTGTCGAGATAACGGAAAAGTACCCTTTTTTCAGCAATGGGATCTTCATTTCACTTTTATCAACTCATAGTGGGTCCCCTAAAGTAAACATTTTTTCACCTGAAAACTGACGCCAACACAGTAGGCAAAGTGGCATAAATCATCATTTTCAAAATTAATTTTCTCGCTAACTATTCCACGTACAGACACGGGATTTGTTTTATTCATTTTCTTAGGCAAAGAGCAGCATTCTTCTAAATATGAAGGGTAGGAAAGGAGGGACCGTATAAAAATTAAATTTCGTATTTTAATATGTATACAGCCCCCAGTGAAATAAATGTCATATCTGAAAGCTACTCTTAATTTGACGAACTTTTCTAATTGGAAGTATGTTTCGATCACTTACGGTTTAAAAAAAAAATCGCCTTAACATCTATTTTGAATCACCCGGTATAATCAAATCTTAGCAAAGTAGAAAGACGAAGCACTTCTTTAATTTTCTTTACATTTGATCGACACTTTATTTTATGGCGGCTAAAGACAAAAGTGTTGCTAAAGACAGTTCTGTTGGTTGCAGTCCCTTTGAATAGTTAGATTAATGTATTTACCTCTGTATAAGGGACACCGTAAAAAAGTTTCAAAAATAAAATATAGATTTCAAAAGCAAGTTTGTGGTAAGTGAAACATAGTTTTGTGACAAGGGAACAATAAATGAAAATTTTAGCCCCTCTGTTATTGATAAAGCTCTTTCTAAATTTAATAAGCCAAATACTTCTACTACAACTATTAATTTTCATAGTGAATTAATTGTACTATCTTTCTTTTCACCTTTATGCTACAAAATTTCTAAACTTCTCAAAAATTTCGGTTTCAAATTCATTTTAAACCTGTTAATAAACTTAAATTTTCTTCCCTTAAAGATCCTATTCCTACTGAGAACCGTTGGGGTGTTTATTATCAGGGCCGCAACTAGGGGAGGGCAAACGGGGCATGTGCCCCGGGCGCCGTGATAAGGGGGGGGCGCCAAAATCAGTTATGGTTCCATGAAGATTTTTGTTTTCCAGTTTTGTGACTTTGTACCCAAGCGTCCTGTCTGAAAAAGCTGGTATTGCTGCACCCCTTTAGACATGTTAGACCCATTTAAGCAGTTTTTCGAATGGGACATCCTGGAAACGTTTTATCACAATGCAAAGGAAAGAGCCCCTGGAGACCCATCGGCTGGCGATGACCGATCTGTTTTAGTCGATGAGTCGAGCAGGTCCGATTAAGGCATAGTCAGAAGCGTAGCTAGTTTCCAGCTTCCGGGAACAAGTGAAGTTTCCGCATCTCTTTCTGTTCGATAGAATGGACAACAATGACAGTTCGAAATTATAATTTGGCCCCTCCTGTGTGCTGTGTCCGGAGACAGATACTCCCTCTAACCCTTCTCTAGCTACGCCACTGGACGCTAGAGACAACCTGCGCCTCTGTTTCAAGGAAAGTGGCGTCAGATTTCACTTACGATTAAAAAAAAGAAAATATTTTTACATTTGTAGAAAAAGGCGTGATTATGGTTTTAACTGTGACACTAACCAAATTGTCTTCAAATAGTTTACTTTTGTATGTTCCACTTTCTTTAAAAGAAAAGAGTAAAACTAGATGGTCAGCAAGAATGAAAGCTGTTGGAGTAGTTTATAAATATTTTGATGGCATTAACAAAGTTCTGGAAGAATTAACATCCAATACTCACAATGTCTACATTGGAAACAGGCGCTCTCTCTTGAAGAAAATGAATAAATAATTTGAATTTATTATTTTCACATGTTTTACGTTTAACATAAAAAAAAAAGACCGCGGGAACCAATTTCTCCAAAGAAATGATATAACCGTAGATGAAACAGTAAGGCGTGTGTAAGCCAGACAGCATATAAGCTTAAATCAAGCTTGACATTTCTTTGAATTTGACGTATTAATACAAGCTTGACAGTTCAATTCATTTTAAGCTTGCAGCAAGCTTGGAGATTACAAAAAAAAAATGAGTCAGAATATATTTTCCCGCCGAATTTAAGTCATTTGAACTGTCAAGCTTGAATACAACTTGATTTGGAAAGCCACATCCACATAACAAAAACATTATTATCAGTCATAAATGAACTTGACCATAGGATTAAAAAAAATTCTATATTTTCAAATATTGAAATTCTTCAAAATAAAATACAAATATACTACAAAACTGATTTCAAAATCAGTCGTTTGTCTCGATTTTGGCCAATATTGCCCAACAGGAGTGTTGCGATATTGAAAGTTTTAAAACGTGTTCTGCTTTTAAGTTTATATTATGCTTATTTCCCTATTAGTAGAGTCTATAAATCACACATAACATTATTTTGATTTTGATTCATCCCATCGAAAAATAAAAGAGGTAGATCGACATCGGCCAATACTGATCAATCTCGGCAAAAGGCGTGACAACCATAACAGTCACTTCAAGCTTTAGTCTTGTCACCTCGAGTGAGATTGGCATGGTTGTTAGGACGCTAGCTTCCCACACCTTAGGTCCCGAGATCGATCCCAGCTGCGGACGGAAACAGATTGAAATAACTTGGAGTTTCAGCATAGAGGGGAAAGTGCGTGGAAAAATTAAATATATGGGCGAGTTCGCCGACCGGCTCCCCATGTATAAGAATTTTTTTTTTTGGAAATTTTTTTAAGTTTGAATTAAGCTTGTTATGTCAAGCTTAATGCAAGTTGGGCAAGTGTAAACTTGAACACTTGATTCAAGCTTGCATTAAGCTTACACGCTTGAAATTTTCAAGCTTAATTCAAGTTCATTGACTTGATATATCAAGCTTACTGCAAGTTTGATGCAAATTTGCTGTGCTGTCTGGGAAAATCCACCAGATGAATATAGAACTGAAATCCGAACCTCAAAAGTAAGCACTTCTATATAAAAAACCTAAATATAGAACAGTTTTTAGGAGAAAGTTTTAAAAATCACTCTCTATTGATTGACGACACTGTGAAACAGCACCTGCATCAACCCTTTTGAGTCTCATTCATAAGCATAACCTGGAAGAATGCTATCCAAATTTGACCACAGCATTAAAATTATTAATTCTTCCAGTAACACTTGCATCAAGTGAGAGACGCTTTAACAAGCTGAAAATTATAAAATATTAAGAAACTCTATGGAGCAAAATAGACTTTCCAATTTGAGTATTATCTCAATCGAACACAAAAAAAAAGCATCATGGATTTCTTAGGATGACATTATTAGAATTTTTGCTGCAAAGAAAGCGCAAAAGCCAAATTTTTGGGGGGGGTGGGGAATGCCATTTCTTTATGTAAAACGAAACAAAAGAAAGGATTTTGATGTTTCTACTACTTTTCTGCGTAAATACTAATAGGTTTTTTTTTACAAGTTTTGATTTTAAATTGTAAATTGCACCATTAATTAAAAACACAATTGTATGTAAAGTTAATTTGCACTGAAATTAAATAGATTTGAAGCTTTGCCGACTTCCGAATTGGTAATAAAATGATACCTTCCTGATGTTTCAATTCTCAAAATGCTAGATCCTGATTTTACTTCTTTCTAACGGCATATATTGAATGCCTTTCCGTTTTCAAAAAATTTTCAAACTTCTCTATTGCTTTTTTTTTTTTTTTTTTTTTTTTTTTTTTTTTTTTTTTTGGGTGGGGGGGGGGGGGTTGGCGCCATAATTAAAAATTGCCCCGGGTGTCATAAAGTTTAGTTGCAGCCCTGTTTATTATATTCCTTTGTGGATCTTGAGATTTGGGCTATATTGGTCAGACCAGAAGAGCTCTCAAATTTAGGCTCAAAGAGCATGAGAGATGTTTCTAAGCACGAGCTTTCCGAATCTTCTGTTGCCTCCCATTGTTGGAATTCTAATCATCGTTTTCAGTTTTCTAAGGCTAAGATATTGTGCACTCCTCAATCCTTGTCCCATCTTGATTTTTTGGAAAGTTTTTCCATTACCCAGCACTTGGAACGTCTTTGTGAACGATGGTTCTTCCGTTCATTCCGCTTGGAAGCTGTTGTTGTAAGGTTCTATTCACTTTCCCCTTTCTCCTCTGCTACCTTTTGCCTTCCCCCCTTCCTAATCTATTTTTTTTGTTTGGTTTTTATGTGTGTGTTTCTGCAGTCGTAGCAGCAGGAACATAAAATAATATAGGATTTGTGTTTCAAAAATATAGGACAACCTCTTGTATGCCATACGCTGCAAATATTCTGCAGGATTTTAACGTACAACATATTTAAATGCATATTGAACATATATATATATATACATCCACACAATAAATTATAGCAATAAATATATAATAGGATTGAAGAAAAGAAATAATTTCCCCCTACTTTTGCGCGACAATTACTGCAATTTGAAAAGAATAAACTAGCCAAAAAAAAAAAAAAAAAAAAAAAAAAAAAGAGGCTGGCTGCCATTCTCTGAATTCAAACTTCTACTACATAAAAAAGTGAATTGTCCCTGGAGAAAAAAAAAAAAATGTTAATTTGCCAGCAAAATTAAAAAAATTGTATTAAGTTTTTAGTACTTTGAAAAAAAAAAAAAAAAAAAAAAAAAAAAGAATCATAATAGAAAACAATTTGCAACATAGAAATATTCCCTTCATTCAGAATCAATGCATTTAAATTTTTTTTAAGAATCACAAATAATAAATTCATATCTTCAGGGTGTCACAACCACACGAGTCGACTTTACCTCAAATCACCCTCAAGTAATCAGATACAAACACGCGGAAGATCAATCAGAAGGCCAGTTCCAGTACTGAATGATAATAAATAACACAACCGGTCGAGTCTCAGAACAGCGCATTTACTCCCGCTCAAATCTATGCTTCACGTGAGGGGAGGGAGGGGCGGAGAATGCAGTAGTCACGTAGCGCCTAGCCTGTTGCTAGGTGCCTAAAAACATCTGCTTTCAGCCACGTGTGCGCTTTTCTAGCACCGATGGTCGCGTCGAATCTGAAACTTTGTTAAAATTACAAAATATAGGACAAATTAAAGATTTTTTAAATATAGGACAAAAATAGGACATTTTTAAGCATTTTTTTTTTAATATAGGAAAAATAGGAAATATAGGACAACTGTGAGGCCTGTTTCTGTCGTAACTTTGTTTTTTATTATTTTATTCTTATATATATATATATTTAAAAAATTTCTAATGTACTGTCCTGTATGTTGTTAAAAAAAAATTAATTATTGTGTTTTTCTGTTATTTTGATTGTTCTGTTTTCTTTTTTGTGAAGTGTTGTTCTTTTTATTTTGTTATTATTATTATGTATTTTTGCTTGTCCATCTTTTCTTTTCTTTTTATCCCTTTCTTTTTTTCCATCTCCATGGTTTTGTTCGCCTTTTCTTGTTTCCTTGTGGCAACATGCATGTTTGTTTATCTTTTTCAGTTCTCTCAGCTCAGTGAGTCGAAGGGCTTGTCTGATGAAGACCGAAAGAATTTTTTGGTCAGAACGATCATAACATCTTATAAGTAACATTTTATGTGTGCTTTTTTTCACAGAGTTTTTATTTATTTTATACTTCAACTACTTAGCATTTGCTAGAAAAATGTAAAAAGGAATTTTATCTGCACCCGCAGAACAAGAAAACCTGTACAATAACTTTTTTCACAGCAGGTATCTCTTTTCTTACTTTTCCAGTTTCAACTGACCAATCCACTTTCAAAAAAGGGTACAATAGTTTGGGTCTGGGCCAGGTTTCATAAATTTAAATCACCTTAATTAAAACCACATGATTTCCATAAAAAGTCATTAATTTATTTATTTGTTTTATTTTTTGAAAAATAGTTTTTATAAGAAATTTGTTAGTCGTAAAGCATTGATAATTTGTCTTACTTTATCATCTGTTTGGCAATATCTAAGATACTAGTAAGAGCACCTGGAGCACAAAGCAGGTGTTCTCAAGATCAAATCAAATAAATGGTAATTACAGACATGTTTGAAAGAATTTCTGATTTAGAACAAAAGGAATAGTTACTGTTTGCAAAGGAAAAATATCCAGATATCAAGCAACAGTATAAACTGACATTCTACTTCAGGGGCATATATATATATAAAACTAAGGCGGTCCAAATGTTGTTAAAACACAACAAGGCTGAATGCAATGTTAAACAAGGCTGAATTTTTCTCAAGACTTAATCATTATCATTTTAAAAACAAAAATCAAAATTTCAGAGGGGAGGGCTTGGCTTAAATATGCATATGATGTGCTTCATCTTTTAATATACACTGGCCTCCAAAAGTTAAGGAACAACATGTTTTTCGAAGCTCACCATTAAAAAAAAAATGACACTGACAGTAAAATTTATGGTTTATATAAATGATAAAAATGAACTTTATGCAAATTTATGCAAAAACGATAGCTACCACTTTGTTTTTATAGAAAAGAACACGCATATATGAGTCAGAGAAAAATGTGCAAATATCAGGCTTTCATAATTATGCATGTAACTTTTGTTGATTTACAACTTTTGTTAACAGATTCGTTAACAATAGGTAGCACAGTCTCGCAATGTTTTAGAGAAACTGTTTGCCCGATTCGTTAAGTTGGCGGTCGGTCGTATGAATAGAAATGGAATTGTCACAGGCTTCTGCTCCTAGGCGTCTTAATGTGTCTCGCAGTGTGGTCCACCGTCTCTGGAATCAATATCAAACGGAAGCTTCTGTGCCCAGAAGACATGTTCTAGGATGACCACGAGCTGCAACATGCGCAGAATATCGTTTTATAGCTCTTTCGGCCCAGAAAAGAAGAAGCATTTCTGTGCCGTAACTTGTTGCAGACCACTCTGTAGCATCAGAGATTAGAATATCCGATAGTACGGTGCGAAGGCGTCTTCACAATGCAGGTCTCTATGCAAGGTGACCCCTTGTATATGTCCCTCTCAACGGATGACAGAGAAGGGCCCGTTTATCTTGGGCAAGAGAACACGTTCCTTGGACCAGATAGCGATGGGCTTCTGTACTCTTTACAGATGAGTCCAGATTCACACTGGAGAGTGATTCAGGACGTCTGCTTATCTGGAGAGAACGAAGCACCCGATACCATCAATCCCCCACTGTGGAAAGACACAGTTATCGAGGTGGTGGAATAATGGTTTGGGCAGGGATCCCACTCGATGGTCACACTGACCTGCATGTGTTCCAGCGAGGAACTATGAATGGTGTGAGATATCAGGACGAGATTCTTGATGCCTATGTTCGGCCATATGCTGCTGCTATTGGCAATGATTTCATTCTGATGGATGATAATGCCCGACCTCACCGAGCTGTGCTTGTTGAGGATTATCTTGAGAGTCAAGGTTTGGAGCGAATGGAATGGCCAGCTCAATCCGATAGAACATGTTTGGGACTACCTTGGAAGACAAGTGGCTGCTTCAAGTCCTCCTCCAAGATCGTTGCATGAGCTGGAACAAGGACTAATCCATGCATGGTCTTGGCTCCCTATTGAGGTGTCTAACAACTTAATTAGCAGCACGGAGAATCGATGCCGCCAGTGCATTGCAGTTAAGGGTAGACACATTCCTTATTAGAACTCATTTTTGTAATATTTCCACAAAAAGCTTTGATAAACTGTTTTCTTAAAAAGTGGACTTTTCTACCAAAAGTGTTCTTTTGTTTTTACACCATGTTTTTGTTGAATTTATGGAAATTTCTATGTCATACTCAATAAGGAAATATTTAGTACTCAGTTAGTCCAATTTTTTTACTTCTATGTTCATTCGTTTCCATATTATTCACAAAAAACAGGTTGTACCTCAATTTTTGGAGGGCAATGTATTTCAATTGTAATTAGAGTTATGAAACTGTAATTAAGTACTATAGTGACAATAATTGAATCTGTGTATTTGTAAATATTAAAACAAGTGAGAAATGGAAACAACGTAAATACAGGTTCCTACGCCTTAGAAAAAAGACCCCCACATCTCCGCCTAGGTCCCACATGCAGATAATTGGCCGTAATACCACAACAGCAAAAATAATAAAATGACTGAAACTGATGAATATAACTTATTTGTTCTCTTCAAAAGCAAAGGGAAGGAATTAAATGAAGTTACCTATTAAAAGGGACATAACAGAAGTTCTTTTAAAGCATAACCTTGAATTAATTTTAAATATTTCTTTATTTGTATATTAGGTTGCTCTCATTAAATAACTGCTTTAATTATTTATTAAATAGCTAATTAAATGGCAAGAGAAATTGATATAATCGTTAATCTAATTATAACCTTTATTAAACTGTAGAATAGAGAGAAGCCTTTCTCACATATGCCACACACACAAGGCTTCTCTCCTAAGTGGTAATGAAGATGTTTATTCGAGCTTCCTTTTGCAGAAAAGCCTTTTTTAAATGTCATCTTTATGGACAGCACCAAAATAATTTTTCTCCTCTGTGGATAAGAAGATGTTTATTCAAGCTTACGCTCTGACAGGAGCTTTTCTTACACATGTCACATGCATATGGTTTTACTACTGTGTGGATACAAAGATGTTCATTCAAGCTTACTTCCTGAGAGAAGCCTTTTTTACATATGTCACATACATGAGGTTTCTCTCCTGTGTGGTAACAAACATATTATCAAAATCTCCATTATGAGGGAATTGTTGCTGACATATATCACACACAAGGTTTCTCTCCTGTGTGGTAATGAAGATGTTTATTAAAATCTCTATTACAAGAGAATTTTTTCTGGCATATATCACACACATATGGTTTTTCTCCTGTGTGGATACATAAATGTGCATTAAAGTTTCCTTTCTTAGAGAATCCTTTCTGGCATATATCACACACATATGGTTTTTCTCCTGTGTGGATACGTAAATGTGCATTCAAGTTTCCTTTCTCAGAGAATCCTTTCTGGCATATGTCACACACATGTGGTTTCTCTCCTGTGTGGGTACGAAGATGTACATTCAAATGCTCTTTCTGAGAGAATCCTTTCTGACATATGTCACACACATAAGGTTTCTCTCCCGTGTGGTAATGAAGATGTTTGTTTAAGCTTCCTTTATCAGAGTATCCTTTCTTACATATGTCACACACATAAGGTTTTTCACCTGTATGGATACGAAGATGTTTGTTTAAGCTTCCTTTATCAGAGTATCCTTTCTTACATATGTCACACACATAAGGTTTTTCACCTGTGTGGGAATGAAGATGTGTATTCAAGTGTTCTTTCTGAGAGAATCCTTTCTTACATATGTCACAGACATAAGGTTTTTCACCTGTGTGGATACGAACATGTGTATTCAAGTGTTGTTTCAGAGAGAATCCTTTTTTACATATGTCACACACATAAGGTTTCTCTTCTGTGTGGGTAAGAAGATGTTGGTTCAAGTTTCTTTTCCCAGAGAAGCCTTTTCTACATATGTCACACACATACCGTTTTTCTCCTGTGTGGATAAGAAGATGGGTATTCAAGTTTACTTTCTGAGAGAATCCTTTCTGACATATGTGACACACATATGGTTTTTCTCCTGTGTGGATATGGAGGTGTCTAATCAAGTCTCCTTTCAGCAAGAATCCTTTCTGACATATGTCACACACATAGGGTTTCTGTCCTGTGCTCATGCTAAGATGTCTCTTGACAGTGAGCAATTTAGAAAAGTGTTTCTGACAACCCAGTGCACTCAAACATTTGCTCTCCAGCACAATCACAAATGTGGATGCCAGGAGAATGTTTTTCAGAAAGTATCACTGATGCACTTTTTCACATCCGCAGGACAATTAATGGAAATGACTTACTGCTGATGATCTTATAATGAATGACTACATGTGAAAGAGTCCAAAAATGCCAAACATGAAACTTCTCGGGCCAAGAAGAAATTATAAATGAACTATGAATCTGTAAGAAAATAAATAAAAGAATTTTAATGGAAAACAATTAAAAGAAATAAAATGATATAAGAAGCAAAAATCTCCCTGAAATTTTCTAACAAAAGGAATAACATTATACTTATGAAACCAACTGTACATTAAGTAACCTATAGAGTGCTTTAGATTAAAAGTTGAGAATCGTAAAACAGAGCTGTCCAAGATATCTCACAGTCCTGTTATTTACTATATTTTAAAATGTGTGCTTTAAAACATACAGAAAATAAAAGAAACATGGATGTTTTACTCTTTCTGAAATCACATATTGTTTGAAATTCTTTTTAAAACCATGCCTGCTAAGCTATTTTCAAACATAAGGGCGCTTGCAGTTCAATACAACAGGGAGGTAGCACCAGAATGGGAAAGGAGTCCAAAGTTATGTTGTGTTGATTATTGAGCTTTAAAGGCATGAAGCTTTTTTCAGTAGTTGTGGATAAGTTTTAGTTAATTAAAGCCATTTTTAATTTTGCCAGAAGATAAATTTTATGCTGGCAACGAAAAAGATGCTCCCCAGTCGTGTGCACAGTGTTACAGAGTGGGAATGTTTGGAAGAAGGTGAAATGTTACTATTTGAAAACCAGACAGGGTTCATATTAGGGCATGAAATAAGATTTTGAAGTTAGCAGAAAAGAACGGTGAGAGCTTTGGAAAATTGCCAGCAAAAATTATTCGGATCATGACAAAATCTTAAATTTTCTTAGAAACAGTAAATTTCAGTGTGAGATTTTTTTTTTTTCATTTAAAATAAAAAGCATGAGTAATCCTACTAATATTATAAATGTCAATGTTTGTATGTATGTTTGTTACTCTTCCACGCAGAAACAGTTTGACGGATTTGGATGAAATTTGGAATACAGTTAAAGTTCAGGATAACAAACAGAACAGGCTACCTTTTATCGGGAAAAAAAAAAAAAAAAACTGTTCCTATAACATACAAAAAAAGAACTATCTTTAAAAAAAAAAAAAAAAAGAAGGGGGGGGAATACAATTAGGCTTTTTTTTATATATATATATAATACACAAAGCTGTCGACAGATGGTGCAAACTTATAGAATATGCAGTTTTTAATAAATAAAGTCACCTGAATAAGTTTTTCCTTCTGACGTGGATTTATAAGCAGGCTACAGACCAAGCATACCAATCCAAAATACATGTTACACAAACAAACAAACAAAAAATAATTTTTTGAAGCTTTCATTCAGTTCAAATTATACATTTTTCTGTAAGTCTTTTTCCCCTTCTATTTCTAATGTATTACATCCAGAAAACGGATGTTAGAAATATCAATTTTCATTTTTTTTTTAATCACACTCATGAATAATGATACACTTTCCAACTTACTGGAATAACGAAGATGCATGGATATGATACGGTTTTAATATATAGCACCTTAGTGTGTATTTAAAATCTGAAAGTACTTCAGATTTTCTTACTTTTTTTTTTTTCCTTTCCGTTTTTTGATAACGGCTGATATATCAAGAAGCTCTTCAGAATTAATATAGGACTGAAAATAATTTTGTACCTTTTTTGTAGGTTTTTAATCATTAAACAATCTTATCTTTGTAACCAGGGGCAGCCCGACACGGTAAGCAAGGTAATCACTGCATCCGCCGCACCGGCTTCGAAGGGGCATCAGTGTCGAACTCAAAAACTAAGTAGTGCATAAAAGGGGGCATCTTTTTTACGTTGGCAGGTGGCAACATTTTTAACTCAAGCTTTTTAATCAAAATTCCCTAAGCACTTCTCATGTTAATCTATAAAACAAATTTGGTTGCTATCTGTTCACCCGTTTTAGCGGTAGACTCCTGTTTATAGGGGGAAGTTTAATTATATCAAATATAATTTTCCAGCCTGTCGCACGCATATAGATAGAACTTTCGTAGTATATAGACGGACATCCGGCAGAGAAGTCGGATACCCAGTTGTTATGATTGGGATCCGACGGTATTTTGGATATTGAAATCGGATATTACCGGATACTTGCCAGATATCCGGTATATCTCTACAAAGAATCACAATAAATCAACAATATACTGAAATTTCATAACTTACCATATAAAATTACTTATGTAAGGTTACTCATAGGAAAATAGAATAAAAACTGATTGTATTTTTTCAATTTTCTTAAAACTGATTTTGTAGCCTCACTTTATGAAATTGAGAATCTGGGAATAAATATAAACCGTTCTATTCCTTTTGAATATATAGACAGTGCACAATGATATGTGAATTAAATGCATTAAAAAACATTTAAAAAAAATTAAATATATATCATATAAATAAAAAAAAAAAAAAAAAAAAATAAAAAAAAATAAAAAAAAAAAAAAAAAAAAAAAAAAAAAATAAAAAAAAAAAAAAAAAAAAAATAAAAAAAAAAAAAAAAAAAAAAAAAAAAAAAAAAAAAAAAAAAAAAAAAAAAAAAAAAAAAAAAAAAAAAAAAAATAAAAAAAAAAAAAAAAAAAAAAAAAATAAAAAAAAAAAAAAAAAAAAAAAAAAAAAAAAAAAATAAAAAAAAAAAAAAAAAAAAAAAAAAAAAAAAAAAAAAAAAAAAAAAAAAAAAAAAAAAATAAAAAAAAAAAAAAAAAAAAAAATAAAAAAAAAAAAAAAAAAAAAAAAAAAAAAAAAAAAAAAAAAAAAAAAAAAAAATAAAAAAAAATAAAAAAAAAAAAAAAAAAAAAAAAAAAAAAAAAATAAAAAAAAAAAAAAAAAAAAAAAAAAAAAAAAAAAAAAAAAAAAAAAAAAAAAAAAAAAAAAAAAAAAAAAATAAAAAAAAAAAAAAAAAAAAAAAAAAAAAAAAAAATAAAAAAAAAAAAAAAAAAAAAAAAAAAAAAAAAATAAAAAAAAAAAAAAAAAAAAAAAAAAAAAAAAAAAAAAAAAAAAAATAAAAAAAAAAAAAAAAAAAAAAAAAAAAAAAAAAAAAAAAAAAAAAAAAATAAAAAAAAAAAAAAAAAAAAAAAAAAAAAAAAAAAAAAAAAAATAAAAAAAAAAAAAAAAAAAAAAAAAAAAAAAAAAAAAAAAAAAAAAAAAAAAAAAAAAAAAATAAAAAAAAAAAAAAAAAAAAAAAAAAAAAAAAAAAAAAAAAAAAAAAAAAAAAAAAAAAAAAAAAAAAAAAAAAAAAAATAAAAAAAAAAAAAAAAAAAAAAAAAAATAAAAAAAAAAAAAAAAAAAAAAAAAAAAAAAAAATAAAAAAAAAAAAAAAAAAAAAAAAAAAAAAAAAAAAAAAAAAAAAAAAAAAAAAAAAAAAATATCTGTTGAACAATAACAAACAAAAATGTCATACATGCTACATTAAAAGGAGAATCGTTCATTCTGAATCAATCATTTTCAACCAAAGAAACTAATCACAAATCTGACTGAGGACGAGAGTGCAGCCTGTCCATATGATGTCACTTTACGGACAGTGCACTCTTTGGAGCAGGGGGTCTATTCTGCCATGTTCGTTTAAGCGAACGTTCGGATTTGTGACGTTTTTCGAAATGTATGCTAATGTAAACATTCGGTACGAAGTGTCTTTACCTAAAGCGCTACCGTACCTTTCAAATACCAACCATAGATATAGGAATAACTAGATCACGCATCCGTATGCTAGTAAGAGGTTTTTCTTGTTGCCAAATATCTTCGGTGGCATCGCCCATGATAGTGGCAGAGAGCAGTGTCGTGATCAGGTTTATGGTTATTTTCGCCACTAGTCCAGCATCTTATTTATTTATTTATTTTTAATTAACTTTAAGCATTATCATGCCCAAGTCGTGCTGTGCGTATAATTGCACCAACAGGTTTAGGAAAGGATCTGGAATATATTTTCACAGATAATAAATACTTGAAATTGGTGGTATTGAAAATCAAATACCAATTGATGTTCAATAACAGTAGTATTTTTAAATTTCCTATTTACCTATGCTTTTCGTTCACTTTGTAAAGTAATTGAAGGAGATATTGCACATCCTTCTTGAATTAAAGTAGACATTGCTTAATTCATGTTTCTGTATAATATAATCCTAAAACATTTGACCGTACGCATATATATATATATATATATATATATATATATATATGTATATATACTTATTTTTAAATTGTATACTTGGCACTTAAACTATAAAAAATGAGATAAATAAAGCATCGTAATTTACTTTTTACGAATAATTATTAATCATATTTTACAGGAAATGATTAATTTTTCTATCATTTTTCAAAAATAACTCTTGAATTGGGGATATTGAATTTATCTTATTTATTCTAACTAGATTTTCCACATTTGAGCATTTTTTAACGACTTTTAAAATTACTAGTTTTAATATTAAATTCATTTTTTTAGTTCAACGTGATTGTTTGTTTAAGTCTTTATTTATGTTTCTTTATACTTTTGTTTAAGTAAGCTTTATTAAGTTAGTGTTTTATAGTAAGTATTTTAACTTTTTTTTTTTTTAAATAAGCATATCACCTCTGTAGTGTTGTATCAAATCCACAGTTTAGTTAAAAAAAAAAAAAAAACCTGGCTGGTGACGCAATTTTTAATATTAGCTGAAATTCTATTAAATCAGTGCTTTAATTGAATGTACGTTTAAGTTTACACATCCCTGTCTGAACAAACAATAGTACACTATAAAATGTATTTTTAAAAAGCCATAAAACAGTTAAGTTATGCCAAGCAAAGTTATCATGGGAGGATTATTTCTGATGTTTTTTGTGCAATGTTGTGCACAAAAAGTGCACATGCTTTGTGCAATGCTTCGATGCTGCAAACTGTCATTTTACTTAATTTTTCTAGATGACTTTCTGATTTTAATAACTTTCTGATTGTTTAGGTTTCCACTATCTAATAAAGAATTGACAAATAAATGGATTACTGCTGTAAAAAAAGATAATTTTGTTCCTAATATACATACATTTATTTGTTCAGAACACTTCATTGCTGAATGTTTTGAATCAAATCATAATCGGAAGTTGCTAAAAGATGATGTAGTTCCAACTATCTTTAATTTTCCAAAGCATTTGAAAAAGGTAAGTTCTAAACGAGGTACTTATTAGGGAGGGATAATGGGAATGGGATATTGTCCCCTCCCCACCCCCTCTCAAAAGAAAAGAAAGAAAAAAAAACAGCAAAAGCTTTTAAAAAGTTTTTATTGTGCACAGTAATTAATATAATGCCTTTATATGTATATTTCATGCCTTAGAAATTGATAATATACACCCTCCAAAGAAAGTATTCGAGCAAGAGATTAAATTTCCTACATTGGTTTTGTATATTAAAAATTATTTATCATAGAATATGAATTAGCCTATGTATAAATATGAATTTCCGTAATTCTGTCAAGTTGTGCGTATTTCAAAAACTCAATTTTATTCGCAAATCTAAAATATAGGAAATTTCTCTCTGCACTGGATACTTTGGAGGTACTAAAGATAGTCACAAAAATACTAACTTTTCAAATGAAGAGGTTTTTAATCATGCTACTTTCTTTTAGGGTTGACAACAGAGCCTAGTACATCTGAGGGATATTATCAGGCAAATTTTGGGGAAATTACAAAAATTTTTCTGCAATATAGATTCATCATCTACTATATGGTCATGTCACTGCTATATGGCCATGGGAACTGCACAAAAAATATCATCAAAAATCGTTCATCTATATAAATATTTTATCAATATGTTATTTGAAAAATATTGGTCATAATTGACATCTGCATCAGCAAAAATTGTTTTCAAGTATATATACAATTGGGGAATTTTTTTTTATAAAACCTAAATTATCAAGGATATTTTTTTCTTAATTCTTGTAGCCACCAAGCTTTTCAAAATTATAAAAGTGTCGTTGATATTTTTTAGGACTGAATTAAACAAACATCTTTAACAATGTATTTTAATGTACAATAAGCAAATGAAGTAAAATGTTAGACTGCGGACTCTTGAGTACATATTGAAATGGTTATTGGCACCTGAGGCAATCCATAATTTTGCCATCCCTCTCATTCTTTCATTCAGAGTTTTGACATTGGAATTTGTTAATGTTACTTTCCTATTTTAGTTTTTAGCTTTGATTTTTTTTAAAGTATCAGGAAGAATACCTAAAAATATGCTATACATAGTAAGCCTTCTTCGAACATTTACTGTTATTAAATTGAGAGTTAACAAGATTTTTAAAAATATTTTAGTACGGCTTCAACTTGGTGGAGAATTATCTCGCTTGAATTCCAGCATAAAATAATGCTTTATTCCTGATATTTATACCTGCTTTATTTCTTAGATACTGCAAATTTGATATTGAAATTACAATAAAATATTGTTCCAATGAACTTTACAAATATTTCAGATAAACAAAAATTTGGTATGAGATCATCATTTACCTACTATTACAATTTTAAGCTATGTTTGTCAGAAAAGGATGTAAAAATAATGAACTTTTGTGTATTTGGGATTCTGAGAAATAAACGTGTGTGTTTCTCTGTAGGAAACAGGGAGACGCATGAAATAAATATGTATTAAATGCATGCATTTTCACATACCTTCTCCCATCAAGCTTTTTGAAAAAATATTTCTTCAAATTTAGCCGAGAGTATGGTAAAATTAAAGAATGGAGAATGTTTTTATTCAAAACAATGAGCCTTGGTATATTTTAAACAAAGAATAATAATCTATTGAAAATATATTAACTGTATTAAAATAATCTATATTTACTATGTTAGTTATGAGAAATGTGTGAAAAACATGCACCCCAGAAAAAAAATGGGGGGGGGGTATTTAAAATATCCCAAATATTAATATTAGCTAAACATGTTTTTACCTGTACAAAGTTGTGGATGTACATAGGCGAAAATGCACTGTTCTAGAAAGGCAATTTTTAGAAAACTGATGTTTACATTTAGGGTTCCAAGTTTATTACATTGTAATATTTTTAGACTGTAACATTATAACTTTTTGGAAATCGGTTTCTTTTTAAGATATAAAGGACGTGTAAAAAACACGTTTTGGACTCTTTCAAACGAAGTAAACTGAGAATGAATTAGGTTCGTTCAGTTTTACTTTCTGCGCGTTGTTTTTGTTTTGAAATGGCGTCCGTTGTTATGGAATAGTATGATGTTATGAAAAGTATTTTACGTTTGCTGAAGTTGCAAATATTAGTTTTTCGAGGTGGAAATTGAGGCATACGTTAGAAACTGCTACGAAGGTACATACTTTTTCAAAGGCAATCATTTTCTTGTAGTTTTCATTTTAGTAAATTCAAAAATGCGTGTTTTAGTGTCGAGATTGAAGCTGATTTAAACCTTTATTTGCGAAATTTGAATTTCTCTTGCTAAATACTTTTGAAAGAATGTAATTTAAGTTGAAATTTCTAAATTTTAATCTGTGCACTTCGATGATGGCCATTCTTTCTTTTAAAAATCCTGTTGATTTTATATTGAGTATGTGCTAAAAACTCTCCTCAGCAAAGTTAACGTATTCGCGAATTGTAAACAAACACGTCTCCTAGGCGATGAAACTCAATAAACTGAAGTTGTTCGTGAAGGCAAAAGAAACTGATAACCACTGACAGCACTCAACACACGTATTCTAGTTTTCTTACGAAAACTCGTTCAACGAGTTTGTCGTTTACGAACGCAGCCTCCGTCTTGCTTAGGGCGGGGCCTTCGCTATTAGTAACGGGCCTGCGCGTGTATTTCGATGCGTCATCCAAAGAGGCTTACGGATGCTCGCGTCTTCCCGCATACATCAAACAATTTTTAAACTTTCCGATTCTTTGAAACGTTATTTAATGTAGTTTTAAGTAGTGATTGTGTTACTAATTCAAGTACGAACTCATTGACAGTTTCTTTACTATGATACATGTGGACATTAAAGTAAATAGATGCATGTAATTTGAAGGAAAAACAAAGTAGTGCTCACTCTCCTGATTCATTATTTTAGTTTGATTTTTAATATACATGAACAAATTAAGCTGACTTTTCGTATACATTAAAGTAAACGAATACACAAATGATACAGTCATTTTTATGCATTTCTTTATACTGAATGTTTAAGTTTCACATTTTCAAAGCAGTTACAACGATTATTACTTTTAAAATAAATTTAACTAATAGTTATTATTAACTAATAGTTATTTAAATATTGTTCGGTTAATATATCAACAGAATATATGACGAGGAGCTGAAATAGAATTTAAAATATTTGATATTTACAATTCACGTATAAAAAATTTAAGTACTGCTATACTGTTTAATTTTTTATCTTTCGTAAGGCACAGGTATCAGAAGAATGTTTGCTATAATTATAAGTACAACCTATGCACTGCATGTCCTTGGTATTTACATGAAAAATAATGTAAATTAATTTAACGAGAAACATTTAGAATAAATTACACAATAATGGGTGTCCCATAAATAGCAGTACGAACTTAAAGGGGAGATCAAATATATCAAAAGGATTAAGAATCAAGTAACAGTGTATGATCAAATACGTTTGTGAACTGTTTGTATTTTGGTTAGTTCAAATGAGTTTATTTATCGAAAATTTTACCATTCGAAATGAAAATGATTTATAATTTTCAGTGTTAGTTCCATATATTTTTTCTTCTTCAAAGAAAAATAATAAATTTTAGAAAACCATACTAGGAAATACCACTAATATTTCAACACCTCTTTTTTTAAGTTATTATTAACTGGGGATTGAAAACAACGTTTTTGTCCCTGCATTGCTGTATATTAGGGTTGTAGCTTAAAAAAAAAAAAACAAAAAAAAAAAAAACTTTTCTACGGCCTTTGAATACAAATAAGATAAACTAACAGCTGTAGGACTCGAAAAATTTCAAGATCCCTTTTCACAAGTTGCTCTAAACACTGTAGTAAACTAAAAACAAACGATCCCTGAATTAATTACTTGTTATTATAGCCATGATCTAAATGGAACTTTGAATTTGAGCATAATGAACGCTTATACAAAATATTAAATTCAATTAAGTTTCTACATAAACATTTTCAAAAATTAATAACATATTTTACAGTACTTCTGCACTGAAACCAATATCACACATTTAGTGCATTTATAATAAATGATAAATAACATTTTCAACTGAAAGAATTAAGCAGATAAGAATGTTTAACTAGTATTACAACGCACGCTTATTTACTAGAATAATAAACTACCCAAGTTAAACGATTACAGATTAAAATAATTTATAAATAACACATGGATATTAATTCACAAAACATGCTTTATATCCTATAAATTTGTAGAATTTCTAAATAAGTTATGCAAGTATACATTTACCTTACCTTTACATTCAGAACTGAAAGTTCGAATTCTTTGTTGATTTATTTCCATAAAAAAAGGTGCAATCTTCAAAAAATCATTACCTACATATAAATCACCTTGTCATTAAATCACTATGACAAAACTATAACAAAATTGCTTTTTAATTATAAAATAAATTAAAGTTTATAATCCCAAATCGCATACAATCGAACAGTGCAAATGTAAATATTAGGCCTCAATGTTTTACTCATTTTTTCTGGTGGCAACGAACAAGCAGGCCCGGTTGCTAATAACGACGGCCCCGCTTCGGGGCCGTCGTGTTCAGACTGCCACTTTCGGGTAAAACACGAACTGCTCGAGTTTTACTCGGGGAGATTGACATCGTGAACGGTTTTGGGTATTTAATAGGAAAAAAAGGGGCGGCACGTATTTACTAACCTGTGGAGCCAATGGGAGCGAGCAATAACAATAAACAAAGCTCACGTGATCTATCTCCCCAACTTCCCAAGGAAAATCCTTGGGGAGTTGGGAAAAACTCGAGCTACTCAACTTGGCAGTCTGAACGCTTTGTTTATCTCCCCAAAAAGTAAGGTGACCAGATTTTTGAGCAGTTTTGTTGTCAGAATCGGGGACATATCCCCAATTCTGACAACAAAACTGGGGACATTTATAATTAATAGTAATTTAATTAAAAAACAATGCAATAATTAAAAAATGTCCCCAGTTCCTGTTTTACATTTTGGGGACAATTTGAAAAATGCCCTGAAAATGGGGACGTTTGGTCACCTTACCAAAGAGCTCAAATCGGGCATCGTGAACGGCTTGGGTTTTTCCCGAGTTACTCAAAAGTGGCAGTCTGAACGCGGCCTTTGTGCACAAAGGAGAAAACTTGTTGCCAGCGCACTTCCGGAGCAGACGACATGATAGTGGCAGAAAGACAAAAACGTCGCTGTTTACGACTGCTATGCAACAGCATTTATTTACATTTAAATACAGAAGTATAGAATTGATGATTCGTTCAAACATTGAGAATACGCATTCAGAACCAAATTCAACTAAGAAACATTTTGCTAGCTCTTTTTAGTTTATTTTTGCTGTTACAAATTTCATGAGTATTGAAATTTTGAAAATATACACCATTATGTACGATTTAAAGATGCATTTATACAAACATGGTCTAAAAATGCAACACATTAAAATAATCGATTAAATGCTTATTTTTGCACACAAGGAAAAAGAAAACTTTATCTGAACAAAGATGTAAACTGAAATAAAATATCAATGTATTGGAAGTACTAGGGTAAAAGACCGAGGGGCCATCTTAACCTTTTTAAATGTAGCAACTGAACAGAACCTACAAAATCTTGTAGCTATTCCTTCGCAATTTTAAGCGCATTAAATGCTTCTGTGTGTGTTGGCCCTCTTGAATTTGCAGTTCCATCTGTTTCGTCATCTTCACACTGTACTTCACTATACGTATCCTGGACAGTCAATAAAATTTCGGGAAAGAAAAAAAAATGCTTCTTGATTGATCTGGTTAATTGGACATTCCCTTTAATCAGCATCCGGATAATTGGCGCTCAACTGTATTAATTAAAACAAATGCAAAAGAAGAAAAAGCTCCAAAATTTAGCAACAGATGGTGCTGTAAGCACCAGAATATGTAAATTAAAATACCTGTCATGCTCACGACGCGTTTCACTTGTGACACAGCTGTGTTCACTCGAGACACTGCAATCATTTATGGAACATGCTGTTTCTCGATTTCAACTTGTTGCAGAAAATGGTGGACAGCGTATTGAACACGTTTTGCTCCAGTCTCGCGAAAGTTAAAAACCAGTTTGATGGATACTTTTAATGCAGCTTTTGGCCTCAGGACAATTAAAAACCGATTTTTCCCATCTGTAGTGATATGACCTTGCCGTGGTGGATGGGCTTACGTAACTAACAGTATCACACATGTACAGTCCCGCACACTGAACAGTTTAGTCAGTTCAATGTGTAACTTACACATTAGCCGTTATTTTACGATTCACTTGTCATTTGTAGTCGAACCCTTTTAAATTAGGATGCGTACAGTGCCATCTGTTGCTGAAATTTGGAATTTTTTTTTTCCTGATGCCATATGCTTTCTCCCTTCTTCAATAATACTCCCTTCCAATTTGGCGTCATTCTCATCAGTGGTTCTTTTTTTTATACCGTTTTGAAACTTAAATTATAATCACCCTGTACATTAGAAATGGCAAAACAGGGTCTGAGAAGTTTAAAATATTTACATTTTTTATTAAATTCTTTAATTTTTTTTTCAAATCCCTATTCTACCTATTCTGAAAATCTTGGGAGAGGGATAAATTTTTTCAGGGGGAAAAGAGCAATTTTTTCTTTTTTCAGGAGGGAGCACAGCCCGCAAACACAACCCTTTGGCTGCGTACCTGACGAGACTTGAATTCCTGGATAAAATTTGACGCGCATCTGTGACTGCACTGCCTGGCAGTAAAGTTTCCTGAAAACATGCTAAGTAAATGCACGTAACATACTACGTAACTAGAAATGGACGCGAGATAGGGATTGACAGTTGTTATGCGAGACGGAGACTAGTGATGCAAGGATATCAATTTGGCTGGATACCGAATAACCGGCCAAACTCTCAACCGGTTATCTGGCAGCTGTATGTTTTGTTCTTTTTCTGTTTTATTTTCACTAGTTTTCTATCTGGTTGTACTATCTTCGATCTGGTTGTACTATCTTTCTTTTCACCTTTATGCTACAAAATTTCTAAACTTCTCAAAAATTTCGGTTTCAAATTCATTTTAAACCTGTTAATAAACTTAAATTTTCTTCCCTTAAAGATCCTATTCCTACTGAGAACCGTTGGGGTGTTTATTATATTCCTTGTGGATCTTGAGATTTGGGCTATATTGGTCAGACCAGAAGAGCTCTCAAATTTAGGCTCAAAGAGCATGAGAGATGTTTCTAAGCACGAGCTTTCCGAATCTTCTGTTGCCTCCCATTGTTGGAATTCTAATCATCGTTTTCAGTTTTCTAAATCTAAGATATTGTGCACTCCACAATCCTTGTCCCATCTTGATTTTTTGGAAGGTTTTTCCATTACCCAGCACTTGGAACGTCTTTGTGAACGATGGTTCTTCCGTTTATTCCGCTTGGAAGCTGTTGTTGTAAGGTTCTATTCACTTTCCCCTTTCTCCTCTGCTACCTTTTGCCTTCCCCCCTTCCTAATCTATTTTTTTTTTTTTTGATTTTTATGTGTGTGTTTCTGTCGTTCCTTTGTCTTTTATTATTTTATTCTTATATATATATTTAAAAAATTTCTAATGTACTGTCCTGTATGTTGTTAAAAAAAAATTAATTATTGTGTTTTTCTGTTATTTTGATTGTTCTGTTTTCTTTTTTGTGAAGTGTTCTTTTTTGATTTTTATTTTGTTATTATTATTTATTTATGTATTTTTGTTTGTCCTTCTTTTCTTTTCATCCCTCTCCATGGTTTTGTTCGCCTTTTCTTGTTTCCTTGTGGCAACATGCATGTTTGTTTATCTTTTTCAGTTCTCTCAGCTCAGTGAGTCGAAGGGCTTGTCTGATGAAGACCGAAATAATTTTTTGGTCGGAACGATCATAACATCTTATAAGTAACATTTTATGTGTGTTTTTTTTCACAATGTTTTTATTTATTTTATACTTCAACTACTTAGCATTTGCTAGAAAAATGTAAAAAATAATTTTATCTGCACCCGCAGAACAAGAAAACCAGTTTAATACTGTTCATGTACAATAACTTTTTTCACAGCAGGTATCTCTTTTCTTACTTTTCCAGTTTCAACTGACCAATCCACTTTCAAAAAAGGGTACAATAGTTTGGGTCTGGGCCAGGTTTCATAAATTTAAATCACCTTAATTAAAACCACATGATTTCCATAAAAAGTCATTAATTAATTTTATTTATTGTTTTATTTTTTGAAAAATAATTTTTAAAAGAAATTTGTTAGTCGTAAAGCATTGATAATTTGTCTTACTTTATCATCTGTTTGGCAATATCTAAGATACTAGTAAGAGCACCTGGAGCAGAAAGCAGGTGTTCTCAAGATCAAATCAAATAAATGGTAATTACAGACATGTTTGAAAGAATTTCTGATTTAGAACAAAAGGAATAGTTACTGTTTGCAAAGGAAAAATATCCAGATATCAAGCAACTGACATTCTACTTCAGGGGCATATATATATATATAAAACTAAGGCGGTCCAAATGGTAAACAAGGCTGAATTTTTCACAAGACTTAATCATTATCATTTTAAAAACAAAAATCAAAATTTCAGAGGGGAGGGCTTGGCTTAAATATGCATATGATGTGCTTCATCTTTTAATATACACTGGCCTCCAAAAGTTAAGGAACAACATGTTTTTCGAAGCTCACCATTAAAAAAAAATGACACTGACAGTAAAATTTATGGTTTATATAAATGATAAAAATTAACTTTATGCAAATTTATGCAAAAACGATAGCTACCACTTTGTTTTTATAGAAAAGAACAGGCATATATGAGTCAGAGAAAAATGTGCAAATATCAGGCTTTCATAATTACGCATGTAACTTTTGTTGATTTACAACTTTTGTTAAGGGGGTATTCTGGTTTAGAAATTCGAAAAAATCGATTTTTCTTTTTTTGCATATTTTCATAGTGTAACCTTTTAAGAATATGTCCCTAAGAGGATTTTTCAAAATTTAAATTATTTTCAGAATTACAGCTCATTTTGTGACACGCCGTCAAAATTGTGCATAGTAATCCTCCTTTAACTGAAGCAGTTCAAAAAGTAATAAAGCCAATATACGAAGATTTGTCTTCAGGAAGCTTGCTGGAAAGGTGCTTGGGCTCAGAAACTCAGAATAATAACGAGTCTCTAAATTCGCTCATCTGGACTTTCGCACCCAAGCATATTCATGCTGGTACTCATACAATTGAAATTGCTAACTTCATTGCGGTATGTATATTTAATGAAAGATTTTATGGGAAATGGGAATGACAATTGGGCCAGAATCTCATGCGTTCGTCAACAAACGTGATCAAGCCCGAATTAGCAGGTCCAAGGTACGAGCTTCTGAGGCTTCCAAGGGAACTAGAACTGATAGATCATCTGAAAGGGCTTCACTAAACATGACATTTGAAGTTGAAGAAGGTACTTTGTACGGAGCAGGGATAGCTGATTAATAAAAAGTAAGTATAACACGCCGTTAAACGACTCCGACTGCGCGCGACTAGTCCTCAAACTTTAAACGTGTTTTTCTCTAAACTACTTTTCAAGAAACGGTGTGCATGATATCTCAAGTTTTATTCAACCGATTCACTTGAAATTTTATACAGAGTTTCTCTATACATTATAGTATCGCACTACCAAGAATTTAATTAAATTATTTTTATTTTTTTTAATTCTGAACGGGGAAAAAAAAAACAGGGAAAAAACAAAATGTATTTTTGAAACTGCCACCATTTTGAGATTTTTTTTTTTTTTTTTCCAAAAACGTCTCGTAGTGTGATAGCTACATCCTTCCTCTTTAAGGATTATTCATGGTTTTCCATTTCAGGTCACTAGAAGGATTTATATCCTGCACACCAGGACAAGTCATTTTTTCATCAGACCTCACTTTGCCGGCCTGCAGTTTTTTGAAATTTGATTTTTTTTCTTATATCATTAATGTTTTGTATTATTTAAATATCAATAAAAAACTGTAAAAATATGGATACTAAAAATATTTTTTGTTTTTTTTTTATCGCATCCAAAAAAGCACCTAAAATTAGGGCTTTTAAACCAGAATACCCCTTTAACAGATTCGTTAACAATAGGTAGCACAGTCTCGCAATGTTTTAGAGAAACTGTTTGCCCAATTCGTTAAGTTGGCGGTCGGTCGTATGAATAGAAATGGAGTTGTCACAGGCTTCTGCTCCTAGGCGTCTTAATGTGTCTCGCAGTGTGGTCTACCGTCTCTGGAATCAATATCAAACGGAAGCTTCTGTGCCCAGAAGACATGTTCTAGGCTGACCACGAGCTGCAACATGCGCAGAATATCATTTTATAGCTCTTTCGGCCCAGAAAAGAAGAAGCATTTCTGTGCCGTAACTTGTTGCAGACCACTCTGTAGCATCAGAGATAAGAATATCCGATAGTACGGTGCGAAGGCGTCTTCACAATGCAGGTCTCTATGCAAGGTGACCCCTTGTATATGTCCCCCTCAACGGATGACAGAGAAGGGCCCATTTATCTTGGGCAAGAGAACACTTTCCTTGGACCAGATAGCGATGGACTTCTGTACTCTATACAGATGAGTCCAGATTCACACTGGAGAGTGATTCAGGACGTCTGCTTATCTGGAGGGAACGAAGCACCCGATACCATCAATCCCCCACTGTGGAAAGACACAGTTATCGAGGTGGTGGAATAATGGTTTGGGCAGGGATCCCACTCGATGGTCACACTGACCTGCATGTGTTCCAGCGAGGAACTATGAATGGTGTGAGATATCAGGACGAGATTCTTGATGCCTATGTTCGGCCATATGCTGCTGCTATTGGCAATGATTTCATTCTGATGGATGATAATGCCCGACCTCACCGAGCTGTGCTTGTTGAGGATTATCTTGAGAGTCAAGGTTTGGAGCGAATGGAATGGCCAGCTCAATCCGATAGAACGTGTTTGGGACTACCTTGGAAGACAAGTGGCTGCTTCAAGTCCTCCTCCAAGATCGTTGCATGAGCTGGAACAAGGACTAATCCATGCATGGTCTTTGCTCCCTATTGAGGTGTCTAACAACTTAATTAGCAGCACGGAGAATCGATGCCGCCAGTGCATTGCAGTTAAGGGTAGACACATTCCTTATTAGAACTCATTTTTGTGATATTTCCACAAAAAGTTTTGATAAACTGTTTTCTTAAAAAGTGGACTTTTCTACCAAAAGTGTTCTTTTGCTTTTACACCATGTTTTTGTTGAATTTATGTAAATTTCTATGTCGTACTCAATAAGGAAATATTTAGTACTCAGTTAGTCCAATTTTTTTACTTCTATGTTCATTCGTTTCCATATTATTCACAAAAAACAGGTTGTACCTTAATTTTTGGAGGGCAATGTATTTCAATTGTAATTAGAGTTATGAAACTGTAATTAAGTACTATAGTGATAATAATTGAAACTGTGTATTTATAAATAGATAATTATAAAGTAAATATTAAAACAAGGGAGAAATGGAAACAACGTAAATACAGGTTCCTACCCCTTAGAAAAAAGACCCCCACCTCTCCGCCTAGGTCCCACATGCAGATAATTGGCCGTAATACCACAACAGCAAAATAATAAAATGACTGAAACTGATGAATATAACTTATTTGTTCCCTTCAAAAGCAAAGGGAAGGAATTAAATCAAGTTACCTATTAAAAGGGACACAACAGAAGTTTTTTTAAAAGGTTGCTCTCATTAAATAACTGCTTTAATTATTTATTAAATAGCTAATTAAATGGCACAAGAAATTGATATAATCGTTAATCTCATTATAACCTTTATTAAACTGTAGACCAGAGAGAAGCCTTTCTCACTTATGCCACACACACAAGGTTTCTCTCCTAAGTGGTAATGAAGATGTTTATTCGAGCTTCCTTTTGCAGAAAAGCCTTTTTTAAATGTCACACACATAGTTTTTCTTCTTTATGGACAGCGCCAAAATAATTTTTTCTCCTCTGTGGATAAGAAGATGTTTATTCAAGCTTACGCTCTGAGAGGAGCTTTTCTTACACATGTCACATGCATATGGTTTTACTACTGTGTGGATACAAAGATGTTCATTCAAGCTCACTTCCTGAGAGAAGCCTTTTTTACATATGTCACTTACATGAGGCTTCTCTCCTGTGTGGTAACAAACATATTATCAAAATCTCCATTATGAGGGAATTTTTGCTGACATATATCACACACAAGGTTTCTCTCCTGTGTGGTAATGAATATGTTTATTAAAATCTCTATTACAAGAGAATTTTTTCTGACATATATCACACACATATGGTTTTTCTCCTGTGTGGATACGTAAATGTGCATTAAAGTTTCCTTTCTCAGAGAATCCTTTCTGGCATATATCACACACATATGGTTTTTCTCCTGTGTGGATACGTAAATGTGCATTCAAGTTTCCTTTCTTAGAGAATCCTTTCTGGCATATGTCACACACATGTGGTTTCTCTCCTGTGTGGGTACGAAGATGTTTGTTTAAGGTTCCTTTTACAGAGAATCCTTTCTTACATATGTCACACACATAAGGTTTTTCACCTGTATGGATACGAAGATGTTTGTTTAAGGTTCCTTTTTCAGAGAATCCTTTCTTACAGATGTCACACACATAAGGTTTTTCCCCTGTGTGGGTATGAAGATGTTTATTCAAGTGTTCCTTCTGAGAGAATCCTTTCTGGCATATATCACACACATATGGTTTTTCTCCTGTGTGGATACGTAAATGTGCATTCAAGTTTCCTTTCTTAGAGAATCCTTTCTGGCATATGTCACACACATGTGGTTTCTCTCCTGTGTGGGTAAGAAGATGTTTGTTTAAGATTCCTTTTTCAGAGAATCCTTGCTTACATATGTCACACACATAAGGTTTTTCACCTGTATGGATACGAAGATGTTTGTTTAAGGTTCCTTTTTCAGAGAATCCTTTCTTACAGATGTCACACACATAAGGTTTTTCCCCTGTGTGGGTATGAAGATGTTTATTCAAGTGTTCCTTCTGAGAGAATCCTTTCTTACATATGTCACAGACATAAGGTTTCTCACCTCTGTGGATACGAACATGTGTATTCAAGTGTTCTTTCTGAGAGAATCCTTTCTTACATATGTCACAGACATAAGGTTTCTCACCTCTGTGGATACGAACATGTGTATTCAAGTGTTGTTTCTGAGAGAATCCTTTTTTACATATGTCACACACATACCGTTTTTCTCCTGTGTGGATAAGAAGATGGGTATTCAAGTTTCCTTTCTGAGAGAATCTTTCTACATATGTCTCAGAGAAAGTCTTTCCTTTCTGAGAGAATCTTTTCTGACATATGTCACACACATAAGGTTTCTCTTCTGTGTGGGTAAGAAGATGTTGGTTCAAGTTTCTTTTCCCAGAGAAGCCTTTTCTACATATGTTACACACATACGGATTTTCTCGTGTGTGGATAAGAAGATGGGTATTCAAGTTTACTTTCTGAGAGAATCCTTTCTGACATATTTCACACACATACGGTTTTTCTCCTGTGTGGATATGGAGGTGTCTAATCAAGTCTCCTTTCTGACATATGTCACACACATAGGGTTTCTGTTCTGTGCTCATGTTAAGATGTCTCTTGACAGTGAGCAATTTAGAAAAGTTTTTCTGACAACCCAGTGCACTCAAACATTTGCTCTCCAGCACAATCACAAATGTGGATGCCAGGAGAATGTTTTTCAGAAAGTATCACTGATGCACTTTTTCACATCCGCTGGACAATTACTGGAAATGACTTACTGCTGATGATCTTATAATGAATGACTACACGTGAAAGAGTCCAAAAATGCCAAACATGAAACGTCTCAGGCCAAGAAGAAATTATAAATGAACTATCAATCTGTAAGAAAATAAATAAAAGAATTTTAATGGAAAACAATTATAAGAAAATAAAATTATATATGAAGCAAAAATCTCCCTGAAATTTTCTAACAAAAGGAATAACATTATACTTATGAAACCAACTGTACATTAAGTAACCTATAGAGTGCTTTAGATTAAAAGTTGAGAATCGTAAAACAGAGCTGTCCAAGATATCTCACAGTCCTGTTATTTACTATATTTTATAATGTGTGCTTTAAAACATACAGAAAAAAAAAGAAACATGGATGTTTTACTCTTTCTGAAATCACATATTGTTTGAAATTCTTTTTAAAACCATGCCTGCTAAGCTATTTTCAAACATAAGGGCGCTTGCAGTTCAATACAACAGGGAGGTAGCACCAGAATGGGAAAGGAGTCCAAAGTTATGTTGTGTTGATTATTGAGCTTTAAAGGCATGAAGCTTTTTTCAGTAGTTGTGGATAAGTTTTAGTTAATTAAAGCCATTTTTAATTTTGCCAGAAGATAAATTTTATGCTGGCAATGAAAAAGATGCTTCCCAGTCATGTGCACAGTATTACAGAGTGGAGATGTTTGGAAGAAGGTGAAATGTTACTATTTGAAAACCAGACAGGGTTCATATTAGGGCGTGAAATAAGATTTTGAAGTTAGCAGAAAAGAACGGTGAGAGCTTTGGAAAATTGCCAGCAAAAATTATTCGGATCATGACAAAATCTTAAATTTTCTTAGAAACAGTAAATTTCAGTGTGAGATTTTTTTTTTTTCATTTAAAATAAAAAGCATGAGTAATCCTACTAATATTATAAATGTCAATGTTTGTATGTATGTTTGTTACTCTTCCACGCAGAAACAGTTTGACGGATTTGGATGAAATTTGGAATACAGTTAAAGTTCAGGATAACAAACAGAACAGGCTACCTTTTATCGGGAAAAAAAAAAAAAAAACTGTTCCTATAACATACAAAAAAAGAACTATCTTTAAAAAAAAAAAAAAAAAAAAAGAAGGGGGGGGGGAATACAATTAGGCTTTTTTTTTATATATATATATAATACACAAAGCTGTCGACAGATGGTGCAAACTTATAGAATATGCAGTTTTTAATAAATAAAGTCACCTGAATAAGTTTTTCCTTCTGACGTGGATTTATAAGCAGGCTACAGACCAAGCATACCAATCCAAAATACATGTTACACAAACAAACAAACAAAAAATAATTTTTTGAAGCTTTCATTCAGTTCAAATTATGCATTTTTCTGTACGTCTTTTTCTCCTTCTATTTATAATGTATTACATCCAGAAAAAGAATGTTAGAAATATCAATTTTAATTTTTTTTATCACACTCATGAATAATGATACACTTACCAACTTAATGGAATAAGGAAAGAGAATAAGGAAGATGCATGGATATGATACGGTTTTAATATATAGCACCTTAGTGTGTATTTAAAATCTGAAAGTACTTCAGATTTTCTTACTTTTTTTTTTTTCCTTTCCGTTTTTTGATAACGGCTGATATATCAAGAAGCTCTTCAGAATTAATATAGAACGAAAATAATGTGTACCTTTTTGTAGGTTTTTATCATTAAACAATCTTATCTTTGTAACCAGGGGCAGCCCGACACGGTAAGCAAGGTAATCACTGCATCCGGGCACCGGCTTCGAAGGGGCATCATGTCGAACTCAAAAACTAAGTAGTGCATAAAAGGGGGCATCTTTTTTACGTTGGCAGGGGGCAACACTTACCGTAGGGCCGACTGTTTGTAACCATCGTAATTTTAAATTCCATTCAGAATCTGAGATATTTCAGTGCCAAGGTAGCTAGTGAGAAACACAAGATTTATTAAGATAGTGAACCAACTGTTCGCCAGAGGCGGCTAATGCAATATATGTGTGCTTTCCAGTTTTTTAGCTAAGCATTAGCTAGTCGCTTGGTGTATGACCGAAATACTTGCTGAAGCCGAAATACTTGCGAGCGCCAGCAATGGTAACAAGAATCAAAGAGAAGGGGAAACAAGGAGGGGTGGAGAAAAGGAGAGCGGCATTTTGATTGAAAAAAAAAAAAAACTAAAACAAAGAGGGCGGAATTTTATCAAGAAAAATGGCAAGGAGGGCGGAATTTTATCAAGAAAAAGGGCAAAGAGGGCGGCATTTTCCGGGAAAAGGGCACCAGGGAGGGCCGCCCCCCTGAAACGCTCTAGAGTGATCCCTGTTTAAGTTTATGAACTTTTTAATTTTTTTACCTTTATTTTTTTTATGTCATAGTGTTGTATTGTTTTTGGGGGATAATGTTTTTTTTACAAATCAAAAGCAGTAATTTTTATTTTAATTGTTTTTAACCATTAATTATTTATTTTTCTAATACTTGTAATTAACTTGGAAGTTTAATTTAAATACCTTTTGTCAGGAGATATAATGGTCTGGATGACTCTTCTTCTATAACTCAATAGCTAATCTTTTAAATTACTACTAATCACCCTTTTTTTTGTTGGAACTTTTTAAATAATTACCTTTTCTTTAAATTAATTCTGCCCTTGTTTGCCCTGTCTCCGGAGGGGTAATTTTAAGTATCTGGTAAATTCTGCCGATTTTCTGCTGACTATTACGTTTCCTTCTCTCTTCAATAGCCTAACTCATTTCTTGCAATATCTCTTGTTCATGTCCGGTTTTTAATTAGTTTTACTCTCTTCTAATTTAATTTTTATTCCAAATTTTACCCAGGGTTGTCTCGGACGATTAGCTATCTCCCGCTAAAATTTTAGGAAATTTAATAACGTTTTTTTAGTGCCCTTTTGATCCATTAAGCTTTTTTCCCATTTCAAGATGGCCGTTCTTGCCTGTGTTTCTTCTCGGCCAAGTTCGTTTCCTTCCCGCGTGTAGTAGTTGCTGGCCGCCATTTTCTTCTTTTCTCGCTTCCTTCCCCCGTCGATCGAATGTTCTCGAAGTTTCCCGGCTGAGATGGCGCGCTCTGATTGGTCCCCGCGGTCGGCGTCTCTTCGAAGCTCCCCATGCGTGGGGCAGAAAAGCGTGATTCGGAGAGCAGAGGTGGTGCGGCTAGGACGTATTCTTGATCGGGTGTCTTCTCATCGCGCGTTTTAGGGGGTCTAGCTCGGCTCATCCATTGGACTTGCAACAAATTAAGAATGTAAGGAATAAGTCGGTAGGCCAGAGGGCCTGATGAAATATTCGAATCACCAGATCAGCAGGTTTTATTTTAACAAATGACAAAATACCCGTTAATCGTTTGTTGTGGAGAGCGAGCGAACCCCCCTGGATGTAGAACGACGCGCAGCTAGCGCCTTCACCATTTTTTTTGGATCAGCGAGTGTCCCCTGCCCGGCCATGATCAAGTCAACTCAGCCACATCGGGAGATGTCTGAATGTCCTGCCGAACGAGGTCCTCGGGAAAATCTTCGAGCACCAGCAGCTGAATCCCGGTAAGATCGTTGCCTTTTATTTCCATCTGCAAGGATCCGGCCCACCCAGGAAGTCGATTCACTATTCACCTAGCCACCATGTTCACTGTACCGATTGAAGATCCCTAGAATTTTATTAACTTTTCATCTTTGAAAGAAAGGGGGGGGAATTGAAGACAACTGTAAAAATGCTAAATTTTCTTTTTTTAACATTGTGTGCTATTCAGATGTATTACTTCCAGTAACAATGTCTAAATCCTTTTTTTTGTTAAAATCATAACTGTGGATGCCATGTTGATTTCTGGTTTGGCCTAAGCTAATCTCTGTAATTGTTTGAGTTGTTCTGTACTACAATGTATTTTGCTGCACCCTTTGGTGTAAAAATTGCAAAGTTCCCCTTTTCATTTATTTTGGTAACTATTGTAGTATTCTTACTTACTACTGCTGTGAAAATTTAGTTTAGTTAGAAAAAAATTTAGATTTTGTCCATTGCGTTGTGACTGTAAGTGTAGAAAATAACCCAATGATCTCAGCCTTGCCTGAAGTGTGCGTCAGAAATGTGGTAAAATAAACACAGAGACATTGCATTAGATCACCAAATCACAAATTTTATTCAACAATAACAGGGGTAAACAGCTAGTGGCCTCACGACATCAGCGTTTAGAAATAAAAGTAAGTAAAACACAGTGCAGGGGTATCACAGCGTGCAATAGTTATGCTCAAAAAACAAAAAAAATATAAGAGTGCTTTAATTTCCCATTATTAGCCCTTGTAAATTAAACAAAAAAAAAAAGGAAAAGGGAAATGCTTAAATAAAATTGTCATGACAAAAGTAGCTCGATTGGATCCAAAACTTAAGTTAAAGGCTCTGCTGCAGCATAAAAAAAAAAAATTTTCCTATCAAAAAAGAAAAAAAAAGAAAATTGAGCAAACAAGTCCCCACCTTCCCCAAGCCATACAAGGCATCTGATGAAAATCCCGGTCAAAATCCTTAACTGATACTTGAATCCCACTTTTTCAATCCAACAGGCGAGTTTAAATAGTTACCAAAGTTTAAATAGTTACCAAAATAAATGAAAAGGGGAACTTTGCAATTTTTACACCAAAGGGTGCAGCAAAATACATTGTAGTACAGAACAACTCAAACAATTACAGAGATTAGCTTAGGCCAAACCAGAAATCAACATGGCATCCACAGTTATGATTTTAACAAAAAAAAGGATTTAGACATTGTTACTGGAAGTAATACATCTGAATAGCACACAATGTTAAAAAAAGAAAATTTAGCATTTTTACAGTTGTCTTCAATTCCCCCCCCCCCTTTCTTTCAAAGATGAAAAGTTAATAAAATTCTAGGGATCTTCAATCGGTACAGTGAACATGGTGGCTAGGTGAATAGTGAATCGACTTCCTGGGTGGGCCGGATCCTTGCAGATGGAAATAAAAGGCAACGATCTTACCGGGATTCAGCTGCTGGTGCTCGAAGATTTTCCCGAGGACCTCGTTCAGCAGGACATTCAGACATCTCCCGATGTGGCTGAGTTGACTTGATCATGGCCGGACAGGGGACACTCGCTGATCCAAAAAAAAATGGTGAAGGCGCTAGCTGCGCGTCGTTCTACATCCAGGGGGGTTCGCTCGCTCTCCACAACAAACGATTAACGGATATTTTGTCATTTGTTAAAATAAAACCTGCTGATCTGGTGATTCGAATATTTCATCAGGCCCTCTGGCCTACCGACTTATTCCTTACATTCTTAATTTGTTGCAAGTCCAATGGATGAGCCGAGCTAGACCCCTAAAACGCGCGATGAGAAGACACCCGATCAAGAATACGTCCTAGCCGCACCACCTCTGCTCTCCGAATCACGCTTTTCTGCCCCACGCGTGGGGAGCTTCGAAGAGACGCCGACCGCGGGGACCAATCAGAGCGCGCCATCTCAGCCGGGAAACTTCGAGAACATTCGATCGACGGGGGAAGGAAGCGAGAAAAGAAGAAAATGGCGGCCAGCAACTACTACACACGGGAAGGAAACGAACTTGGCTGAGAAGAAACACAGGCAAGAACGGCCATCTTGAAATGGGAAAAAAGCTTAATGGATCAAAAGGGCACTAAAAAAACGTTATTAAATTTCCTAAAATTTTAGCGGGAGATAGCTAATCGTCCGAGACAACCCTGGGTAAAATTTGGAATAAATATTAAATTAGAAGAGAGTAAAACTAATTAAAAACCGGACATGAACAAGAGATATTGCAAGAAATGAGTTAGGCTATTGAAGAGAGAAGGAAACGTAATAGTCAGCAGAAAATCGGCAGAATTTACCAGATACTTAAAATTACCCCTCCGGAGACAGGGCAAACAAGGGCAGAATTAATTTAAAGAAAAGGTAATTATTTAAAAAGTTCCAACAAAAAAAAAGGGTGATTAGTAGTAATTTAAAAGATTAGCTATTGAGTTATAGAAGAAGAGTCATCCAGACCATTATATCTCCTGACAAAAGGTATTTAAATTAAACTTCCAAGTTAATTACAAGTATTAGAAAAATAAATAATTAATGGTTAAAAACAATTAAAATAAAAATTACTGCTTTTGATTTGTAAAAAAAACATTATCCCCCCAAAACAATACAACAATAGTTATATTTCCTAGTTAGATAGAATATAAGTCAGTAAACCCTTTGCAGGCCAACTTACTGCAGAACTATTATTTATTTAATAATTTTCTTTATAGTTATTCATTTTTGCTCGAAATATATATTCCTTTTTACTTTAAAAAATCTAGAATTAATATGTCTGATATTAAATCCCACATAAAAATTGTATAATGAATCAGTTTTACATTTCTCAGTACTAAAGTAATGCAGCAACTAATAGAATACAGGATGGTTTCCTGAACCTGAATTCATTCTTGAGTTGCATGCTTGTAAGCTGTAAGAGAAAGACATGTCCCATTCTTCTCTTATCTGGGAAAGGATTTTTTTTTTTTTTTTGGTCACTATACTGATAATTACATGCAGTGAAATACGTTTAACACGAAAACGCTTAACATGAAAAATCGGTTAACACGAAATGAGACAATGGTTCGGAACACAAAATATACAATTTAATGCATTTTTGTTCTTTTAACATGAAAAAAAGTTCATTTTTAATCTTCAGTGGCATGTTTGCGACAAATCACTCGAACATTTTTGTGGAAAATAAATTTAATTTAAATTCTGGGAAGTGGTTTTTCTACCTTTTGTCATCCTACAAGTATTAATAGCAGCATCCATCAGGTCTTTCCCCACCCCCCCAACTCCCTCTCCCCCAAATGAGTAAAATTCTTATCTGTATCAAAGAAACGGCAATTGGTGGGAATGCACTTTCTTTAGCATTGCGAGAATCAGCCGAGAATGACAGTGAGCCGACATTTAACGAAATATTTGGGAAAGTTTCAGAATTACGGACTGCCCAACAATATCAATAAATGAATATGTTTCGTTTGATAATGATGTAACTACAGCACCGATTATGACAGAAAGAGAGATTTTGGATATTGTTCAAAATCGAAAAGATTCTGTTAATTCCGACGACGAATCTAGCAACGGATTCAACGATGGAGTTCCTGTCCCCTCTACTTTAGAAGTGCGAAAAGTGATAAACAGTCTACGCAGTTATTTAGATGCGCATTCTAATGGAGAAATGAATAAAACTATGGACGATCTTGAAAATTTGTGGACAATGTGGCTCTGAAAAATACATTTAAAAAAAAAAAGATAACTGCTTTTTTCTCTCCAAAATAGTATTTTTTTGTAATTGCTTTTCATCCCAATGAATGCAACCTACTTGTTGTTTAACAGGAAATTGATATAAAATATAAGAACATCGAAAACATGGTAAATTTTGTTCTTTTTTATGAATCTTTTAACACCAAAAAATATTTTGGTCTCTTCGGTTTCGTGTTAAACATTTTTCACTGTATAATAAATAAGGTTTATTATACAATTTATTATTTAATAAATAAGGTTTTAAATATGAATAAAGAAATAAATTATTAAGTTATCCCTGCCTGCATTCTACACCTGTTCATTTAAAAAAAAAATATTGCAGATAGAATTAGCTCAAGGTATTATTTTTAAAAAGATTATTATTCTTTATGTTGAATTTGGAAAAATAATTATAAAACATTAAACTGGCATACATATATTTATCTAATTTAATACATTATTATGTAGGTAATATTATATGCATTTAATATCAAATAACAAATGATTTAAATGAAAGAAATTCAAAATTTTGATGAATATGGTTGGGAAATTCAAAATTTTATAAAGTTATCTAAATATTTCCAATTCCATCTGTCAATCCTCATATATCAGTAGCTACATTTGATAAATATGTAGTTGTGAATTATCTAACAATCATTATTCCAGAGTTCGTCGCTAGCTGTATATAGTTATTGCTCTTCTCGATGCTTTTAATAGTTTTGCACACTAGCAAGTTTTCTTTTATATTTTTAAATGATTTCCTCTTTTTAATCAACTTTCTTAGTACATATTATTCTTAAATGTATAACAGTTATTTACTAACCATATATAATTACGGATGATACAGAAAGTATGCTACAGCAAAACGACGTTTTGCGATTCGAAAATTCTACAGCATTTGCTTGTTTGTTATGGCAAGCCTAGACAAGGGATATCTCCTAAGGGAGTTGCCTTGGTTGGAAGACTTTTTAAAGAGTTCTAACGTGTATTGACATTACATCTGGACGAAACTGACCAAAACTCCAGACTGACGCACGGCAGCACTTCAACACTTGAGCCCTCTACTTTGTTCAGTGGCTTTATCTACTCAAATCGATCTGAAAATCGCATGATTTGCGACGTTTTGCGAATACGGCAATTGAAACACATTATGCTTTTGCCAAAATAAGAGCATAATAATGATCTTTTACTTAGCACTGTAGCACTAGGGTTATTGGCGCCCAGTGCATCCTTTTATTGCCGTCCCATTCCTTCTAAGTTTCAGCATTTTACCCCCATTTCGGTCCTTTAGTTTTCCACCATATTAGTTTTATGTGTCCTGCCGGCCACCATCTTTGTTTTTATCTTGCACCCAGGCGCACACCCCCCCTCATATTATGCCACAGTTTTAATTATATAAAAGTGGAGTAACTGCAGAATTTAGTAAATCAGACTATTGATTTGGTATTCTAAATATTCATATTATATATCTTCTGATTTTTAAAAAATTCTCAACATTTTAATGAATGAAGAAAAAAGATTAAAAGCAAAAGAAAGCTAGTTCTGGGAAAGGATGTCTTAAGAAAACAAATTGTGTCATAAGTTAACAGCTAGGTTATTCATAAAACAAACTGTCATCAATTTAAACTTATTTCCAGTTTTTAAAAACTAAAAACTTTAAAAAAAAATCGAAATAATTCTGGAAGGTTTTTTAATATATAATTTGTTTGAGTACTTCTGGCAACTGAATGTTAATTATTTTTATTTTTTTAATCTGATTAAAAGATTTCATAGTTAAAATATTTAATTCTTTTTTCATTTTAAAAAGACTAAAGCAAGGTTTAAAAAAGAAAATTTAGTGTTTTTAAAGAGACCTTTTTAAGTATGTTACAAAAAATTAAAAATAAAGCTTTATAAAAGATGTACTTAGATAAATGAGAAGCAATAAGATTTTAGTTTTATGTCTAGCCAATAAAGAATGTGGCATTTTTATACGATAGTGGACATTTTTTCTATAACTAACTATGGTATTAGGATTCATGTGGAAAGAACTTCCTCAATAAAGTAAAAATATTTTTGCTTTTCTGTTTGATCTCCGCTTCTCTTTTCGACCTCCACCACATTATATCTGTGATTGTCGACATACACCATTGATAGTTCGAATGTAAAAGAATATAATGAAATATTCGGTCTTTCACCGACGTATTTGGTATGTGCTGACATTCACCAGCGTATGTCGACATTCTCCAATTTTGGTCTTTCACAGTAACATATACACTACTGACAGAAGCAAATAAATTTTAACCATGACACATTTATCAATATACCTATAATTGTAGATTACTTTTGCAAAGAAATGCATATATATATATATTTTTGTTTATTTAAGAATAAGATATCTATTTTGATAAGATACCTATGATGCATGAGTGTTTTTTTTTTTTTTTTTTTTTTTTTTTTGCAAACATAGGTTTAATGCCTTTTTTCTGTTTTAATCATTTTAATATTATTTTCATTAAATCATTGGACTATATTCCATATACAAAACATTGTTTACATATCAATGTTTTTGTTTACAAATCATTGGCGAACAATCTGACGGCAGAGTGAGCGATGCACCGCCAAAGTGAAGTTACCTGACGGTGGTAGTTGTGACTGGCAACCATAAAGAATACGTGTTTCGTCAGGTTTGGGAATTTGAAATTGTTTCTGTTATTGATGGAAGGGAATGAAATGTGTTATGTTAATATATCAAAAGAATTTGTGTGTGTGTTTGTTACGTTATAATCCGGTGGATGTTGGGGACATTTCTGAGTGGTTATTAAAAAAAAAAATAAAGGTAGGTGCTCTTTTTTAACGATATTTTGCAATGTTTAAGGTTTTTAATGTGAATTTTAAATTGATATTGGATGTGTTTATGTTTTCGTAAGTGTTATTTACGTGCTATTCTAATCATACTGACTTTATAAGCGGTGTACAACTAGGTTGCTGAATCCACTGAGGTTTTTTTAGTTAAAAACGGTCCACTGGTTTCATAGTTTACATAACTGTACAACTAGGTTGCTGAATCCACTGAGGTTTTTTTTAGTTAAAAACGGTCCACTGGTTGCATAGTTTACATAGCTGTACAACTAGGTTGCTGAATCCACTGAGGTTTTTTTTAGTTAAAAATGGTCCACTGGTTGCATAGTTTACTAGCTGTACAACTAGGTTGCTGTTTTTTAGTTAAAAACGGTCCACTGGTTGCACAGTTTACATAGCTGTACAACTAGGTTGCTGAATCCACTGAGATTTTTTTTTAGTTAAAAACGGTC